>JALMGJ010000006.1:59737500-60135000 GCA_023362775.1 Charina bottae
TTTACAATAAGACAAAGTGACTATAAAAGTGCAGTGCATTTCCAAGAAGCAAAGGAACATTGTGCTTCTTCAGCATGCACCATTTGACAAATGCAAGTGATTGTCTTATCAAATGACCAACTCTTACTGTACATAAAAACTGTACAATTATTTTTCTGAAATCCTGAGCTAAGATGAAGGACATGTCACTCAAAATTTACTTTTTACTTGGCCTAACTATCACTGCCCCAGTACAAGCTGTGGATAAAAAAACAGACTGCCCACAGTCATGTTCCTGTGAGATAAGACCGTGGTTTACTCCTAGATCAATATACATGGAAGCATCAACAGTAGACTGCAATGATGTAGGCCTTTCTGCTTTTCCACATCAACTGCCTGCTGATACACAGGTTCTACTTCTACAAGCAAACCTTATTAAAAAAATTGAATACCCTAGAGAATTTCCTGTAAACCTTACTGGTTTGGATTTGTCCCAGAACAGTTTATCTACAGTAGCTACTATTGAACTTCAGAAGATAACCCAACTTCTTTCAGTGTATCTGGAGGAAAACAAACTTACAGAATTGCCTGACAAATGTTTTTTTGGACTTAATAATCTCCAAGAGCTTTACATTAATCACAATCTGCTTTCTACAATTGCATCAGGAGCCTTCACAGGCCTTGATAACCTTCTTAGGCTTCATCTCAATTCGAACAATCTGCAACTAATCAACAGCAAATGGTTTGAAGCTATTCCTAATCTGGAGATTCTCATGATTGGAGAAAATCCAATAAGTAGAATTGAAGATATGAACTTTAAACACCTTATAAATCTGAGGAGCCTGGTTTTAGCAGGCATAAATCTCACAGAAATACCAGATAATGCCTTGGCTGGTCTTGACAATTTAGAAAGCATCTCTTTTTATGACAATAGATTAGTTAAAGTGCCCCACAGAGCTCTTCAAAAGGCTACAAATCTTAAATTTTTGGATCTAAACAAAAACCCCATTAACAGAATACAAAGAGGGGATTTTAGCAATATGATACACCTGAAAGAATTAGGAATTAATAACATGCCTGAACTGATATCTATAGATAACCTAGCTGTTGAAAATTTGCCCGATTTGAGGAAAATAGAAGCAACCAATAATCCAAGATTATCATATATACATCCTAATGCATTCTATCGACTTCCACGGCTGGAATCACTCATGCTTAATAGCAATGCCCTGAGTGCTTTATACCACAGTACAATTGAGTCTTTGCCCAATCTCAAGGAAATCAGCATACACAGCAACCCAATCCGCTGTGACTGTGTCATTCGATGGATTAATATGAATAAAACTAGCATTAGATTCATGGAGCCAGAGTCATTATTTTGTGTAGATCCTCCTGAATTCCAAGGCCAGAATGTGAGGATGGTTCATTTCAGGGAGATGATGGAAATCTGTCTTCCATTGATTGCGCCAGAAAGCTTTCCTGCAAACCTAAATTTAGAAACAGGTAGCTATGTCTCCTTACATTGCCGAGCCACTGCAGTACCAGAACCTGAAGTGTACTGGATTACTCCATCAGGACATAAGCTTTTACCCAATACGGTTTCTCTTAAATATTATGTACATTCAGAAGGAACATTAGAGATCAGTGATATAACACAAAGAGAAAGTGGCCTATACACATGCATAGCAACTAATTTAGTTGGTGCAGATTTAAAATCCATTACAATTAATGTAGATGGTTCTTTCCCCCAGGAGAACCACAAATCTTTCTCTATAACAGTAGAAGATGTACACTACAATTCCATATTACTATCCTGGAAAGCAAATTCCAAAATTGTGAAATCTAACATTAGGTGGACTGCCTTTCCAAAAGATGGAAACTCCATGACCTCTCAGAGTGTTCGAATTCCATCACACCGAAAGGTCTATAATTTTACACATCTTACCCCATCAATGGAATATAAAATTTGTATGGACATCCCCACTATCCGGCTGCAGAATGCAAGACAGTGCATCAATGTCACCACAAAAGGATTGGATCCAGCAACGAGAAATTGTGAGAAGACCAGCAGCAGCAGCAGCAAGAGCAGCACTACATTTCTTGTCTGCCTTGGTGTTCTTTTAGGATTCTTTTGTGTTGCCGCCCTCTTCAGTTGCATCTGTCATGAAATGAACTGTGATGCAAGACACAGATTTTTCAGGAATTACCTGAAGAAACAATCCTTTCCTTTCAGTGAGCTTTATCCTCCTCTTATCAGTCCTTGGGATGCTGATAAAGAGAAAAGCACAGGCCTTGAAGTGCAAGCCACAGTTATAGAAGTTCCAACAAACATGTCTTGAAAGTCAATGTTATTGGACTTTATGCTTTCAAGGGGCAGCACACAAGACTCTCTCTTCTACTGTGCTCAGTCAAAAGGAGAAAAAGGATTCCTTTATGGAAACTTAGTGATTACAAATGGTGGTTACAAATACAAATATTTACTGGTGTAGTTTTTTTTGTTTTTTTTTTACAAAGGAAACACCCGTCTTTGGAAGTTCTGTACCAATCAAACTGTTTTCTAAGACTTTATATGCGACTTCTTAAGTACTTCTAAGAGGTACTTGATGCTGTCTAAACAGTGCAAGTAGATAACATTTTTTCTGTATTTGTTGTTTTTTTAATTACATGTAGGAATAGTGGAACTGAAAGGCCCTCCTCCTGTGTTGTATGACACACTTAGCCACGAGTTTTTGCGTGAACAAAACTAGAATTGACCTGTGGTGTAATGAAATGAACAAATTCTGTAGAGTAGCCACAGTGAGTATGTGAAACTTTTTTATGATGAAAAATACATTTTTGATTACAATCAAAACAGCTTCAATGTCTTTCTTTCTAAAGACATTACTCTGGGATATACTATCCAATACATAATTTAATTCCTAATAGAGATATGTTTCTGGAAAAATGCATGTGTGATTTTTGAAAACTTGTTTTAGATTGTGCAGTTGCAATGCTATCCTAAGTATTCATACATAGGTTTGGAAAAGTTGTATTGTCTGGTAAATTAGTTGACAGGCAAATCAATTTTCACAAGGTAACAAAAATAATAATATCCTTGGAATGAGATTTAATTTATAATCTAAAATGTATGCAGTAGTCTATAAAGTGTATTTAATATTATAATCAACTGCATAGTATCCTAAACAATTCTACAGATCTTTATCCAGAAGTGAAATCATTGCTGCAGATTTATTCCCAGTTTAAGTGTTTAGAGAGCAATTTCACAATGTGGTTGTTGTATCAGAATGCTCTAACACAGAGCTTTCCAAACTGTGTGTCGCAACACAAAAGTGTGTCGCCACACACAGTTTGGTGTGTCGTCACACAACCCGGAAGCGCTGATCATCATCAGTGCTTCCGAGTTTTCCCGCGGCGACACACCAACGGTGGTTGGTGTGTCGCCGCGGGAAAACTTTGGAAAGCCCTGCTCTAACATATCCAAAAACTTGCTGGCAATCTACCAGTGTGTGTATTTGTGTGAGGAGGGGAGGGAGAGTTCTGCTTTTTTGTTAAAGACAATAAGAAGGCAATGAATTTAGGTCAGGTGAACACTTCTCCAGTTCAGAATCAAATCAAACTGAACCTTTATTCTGGCTATAAGGCCAGCAATGAGAAAGAAGTAAAAGAGGTAAAAATGAAAATATATAAAGCTAAAAAAATGGATCAAGGTGGAACTTTAGGATGCTTTAGGAACCTTCCATTTTTCCATTCAAGTGGCACCACATCCCATTTAGAGTCTTTCTAATGACACAAAGTGCCATCCATGGATATGGTGGGAAACAGAAGGACAAATTTGATTGGAATTGGACATTTGAAATTTAAGATCACATTAATATTAAAAAACACGCTTCTTAAAACACCAGCATCATTTGTTCATGCTTGTGAAGAATCCTGAAAAAGGTAAGGCTGCTTCTCTGTGAACAACAGAGAAATGCTATGCTTCTACTTCTGCAAGTTCTAAAACACTTCTTTTCTTCATTTTATAAATATAATCAGCTGTACTGTGTTCATACACATAGATTTTAGACTGGTGCTAAACCAACATTTGGGAATTAAAATAAATGATATCCCTGGAAAAACTTTAAAAATTTTGTCCTCTGCTAGTGGACTTCTCAGTGCTTGAAAAAGACTGTGGACAAGACAAGGCTTTGTCAGATACACTGGGATCTTGTGACTATATAGTATTTAAATTTTAAAAAAAGAAAAACATGTTGCTAAGGAAACTTTTCTCTAAATATATTGCACTAAATGATACAAATAAGACAAAAAACAAAGCAGGTCAAATTGTTCCCAAATACTATCAAAATAAAAGAATAGTAACAAGCAGTTATTCTTGCTTGGCCCTAGAGATCCATCTTAAAATCAATGTTTTAATTTATTCATGCTAATCCAGTGTTTATGAGGCAAGCTGTAAGACTATAAGAGAAAATAGAAGGAAAATTCTACTGACTAGCATTCCATTCTCAAATACTGGCTCTGCATTTAACATAAATATTTTGCTGTCCAAATATATATACTTGATTAAAGTATTTGTAAACCAGCCTTCTAATGCATTGCAGAGCTGAATACAACTGAAATCCTGGAGGAATAAAACAACAATAAGAGAGCAATAGAATCAAATGTACAAGAGATAAAAACAGATTTTTCCCTTTAAAAAAATGAGGTTAAAAGATTAGACAGAAAGTATGGAAATTAACTTTTCAATTTTCAGGAGTAAATATTCCTCCAAATATAAGGATTAGTTGTGTTCATTTAAGGAAAAAAATCAATACCAGATTTAAGCATGAAATCACAACATCAATATCATGAAGGAGTTCTCTGACTATAATTCAGAGTGGCTGCAGTGGGACAAAGAGTGAAAATCAGCCCACAGAATGTTGGAAGATTTAAGGTAAAAAAGGCAGATATGCAGAGAGCAGGAACAAGGCCTATAAGCATTCTGTCTTGGGAATGGCTATTTAGGACAAGTATGCAGGATGGACAATTAGTCCATGGTTCGTTCACAGATTCAGAGTATCTAGGAACAAGCAGAGTCTATTTCCAAAAGGAACTAAATACTGTATAAAGCACTATATTCAGCCAAGACCCTGGGATTGGTAGCTTTTAAGCATGACCTCTTGGACCTTCATTAAAACCTCAGTGCAGGGTCTTTTAAAAGTTTCTACTACCAAGCAAATTTTTACTCCTGAGATGTCCTGTTTCCCAGGTTGGCTTGGGTTACCATATTTGGGCTGCAAATAGGTGTATGATCACTAGATGGCAGCAAGGAGAGAAAATGAAATCTAATCCTTTGCTGCCATCCAATGGCCTTCCAAATGTTTGCAACCTAACACTTCTTGATAGCTCTAAGGTTGGCATTCTTTCACCTTGCAATTTACTAGACTTCTTTTACCTGCCATCTATACTTCCTATTCTGACTGGTATCTCAGCTGGTGATTCATTTCCAGAGGGGAAAATCTACATCTGAAAGTATTATATCAATAGGAGCCCCCTGTTCTATGTCAGGATTTTCAGAAGTAAGTTGCTGCTTACTCATGGAGCTTTAGATTTTCCACTAAAGAGGAATCTTTTGGAGGAGAGAGAGAATCACAATAAGCACAAAAAAGTATCAATTTTCTGATGAGACAATCAATGAGAAAATGAAGAAGGAAGGAACTGGTCACTGAATGATGCAAGAGAACTTTGAAAAAGGTGGGACCAAGTGGATGGAACCACTTGTCTTTGCTTCAGGAAGAAAAATATATTGGGGCAGCAATGGTATGAAAGCATGAAAGTGAACCATGTGGCAAAAAGTTCACCAAATATAGATTAGAGAGATACTGGAAGCTGGAAGCAATGCTCTATACCTTGTGTGTCTACAACATCCCCTTATGGCCAGGTGCTTTGCTAGTGTCTAGTGCAGAGCTTTCCAAACTGTGTGTCGGGACACGTTAGTGTGTCGGCTGCAGTGTCTGGGTGTGTCGCGGCTGCTGCTGCCTCCGAGCCCTGCCAGGATTCCACGCAGGTCCTAGTGCCTGCCTTGTGCCCTGCTGCCTCCAAACCTGCCCTGCCAGGATTCTGCGCAGGTCCTAGTACCTGCCTTGTGCCTTGCTGCCTCCAAACCTGCTGTGATTCCATGCAGGTCCTAGTGCCTGCCCTGTTCCCTGCTGTAAGAGCGTGTCGCGAAAAGATGCATGTCTAAAAAGTGTGTCACCAACATGAAAAGTTTTGAAAGCTCTGGTCTAGTGAGTTATCTGAACTCAGAACATGCAGTGAGCATACGGAAGTTCTAAGGAGACTGGATCTTGAAAAGTTTCTGAAAAATAACTGCAGTATATTCTGCATTGAAAGTACTAGATATAAATGCAAATATATACATTTGTGTGTTTGCGTGTATGTGTGTATGAGAGACAGGGGAGAGAGAGAGAGAACATATAAATGTAATACACACATAATATGTGAATATAATATGGGTAATATCTGTTAGATTTCTTTTCTTTTGGCAGCCTTCTGGATTGAAGAAAAAATCTCAAAGAAGCCATTTCAGATCCACCATTTTTTATTGCTTCATTTCAAAGTAGCATTTGAAACTACAAATGCAAACTAATAATACTTAAGAATGAGAATGGAACTTCAAGGACCAGCATTTTAAATTTCCATGTTTATTTAGTAAAGCTATACAGTAATTGGCAGGCATTTTGTCATTTTTTTAAAAAAAAATATCTAGTTTATTAATTATGATGATTTTTAGGAGATCAGGAGCAATAGTGTAATCTTAACACAGTCATGTCTTTTCTTTTCCATGAACTGTCACGGTCACTGTACTATTTATTGATTAGCATTAGAAGAATCGTGCAACATTTTTGAACTTTTAATAATAACTTGCTTTCACTGTAAAATGTAAAAAAAAAAGTTGTTAATTGGAAACTACAAGTAATTTTCAAACAGTTTTTAAGGTACAGAGTAAACAGTCATGGTTCCTTCGTATCCAAAATATGGATCTTTATGAATTCAGTATGTCTCAACTGAGCATATTCTTCAGAAACCTGATGAATCGCTATCACGCCCATGCTGACATTAGCATTTATCAGGAAGACATGCCTATATATCATGAGATATTTCAGCACGGAGCACAGAGCTTTTAGCAGCAGGCTATTTATCAAGCACACAGTAGATGAAATACACCCTGTTGTAATGCTGGTACTGTATAGGTCAGCAAGAACTTGTTCATGTACCTTGTATGTTTGTCTTTTTGAAGTGAAGTACATTTAAAACCTGTTCCTGATAAAGCTCAAGGGTTACAATCACATTTGTTTCAAGCAACAGTCAAAATCAGTGGCACAAAATAACCATATCTACAGCATACTTAGACATAAGAATTAGAAAAATAAATTATTTAGCATCAAATAGATGCAATCAGCTGTTCTTATCATTTGTTGTGCCATTTAGTATAATTTATAATACCACAGTCTGATGATAAGCAGTGAACATATTGATATACTTTTTTCACTTTTTTTTTGCTACTGAATAAGCATTGACCCAACACTGCATGGTAATAATGTTGTGCTGGTGCTATACACACTTATTTCAGTACCTGAGGCAGAAAAATCACAAATCATGATCAAAAGCATCAGCATCCATAGCCTAGCATTAGTTACACAAATTGCTGTTAAGGGCAAAAAGTATTGACTCTTGCTGTTTGATCATACAGTATTCTCAATTAAATTTTGATGAATATTAATGAAAATCTAGTTTGACAGTGAGACATACACAAGCAAAATAATTGCTGTGATCATTTTCCTAGCCTTATTTAACAGTTAACTAAAACAGAGCTAAAGTAATTAGGACTCATTACTCTCATTCAGACCATTAATCTGATGTGTATGGGGATGATTACTGTCCTAGTCTCAGTCCCCACTGAATGCATTTGTTCAACTAGAAAAATGTATGTACCTCCTCTGGTACAAATGCAGAGTGCTACAGCAATGACTACCCTCCATGCATAAATAACTGACCAGAGTTCTGCACTGGCAAACCTTTTGTACACTTTCAGGGATATTATGACTTGAAAGGGGGCTATTTCACTACTGAATGAAGAATTAGGAAAAGGGCTATGCAGATACATCACTATACTGTGTTTTATTACCTCTGCCTGTAATAAATGTAATATTCATAGTAGTTCTCCTTGCTCCATGGTCTCTGATGCCAGGTGATTTACAGCATGCAAGGAAAGACAGGGATCGCCAAATGGCAAAATCCACACTTGCAAGGTTATATGATATGGCTTAATAATAATGCATGCGTTATTATAATGACTTAATAAGGTGACATGCAGTTCTTAACTTTATAAACCCACTCTCAGAGATACTTCAATGCTTCCCTCAAGGGCAGGATCTCTGCTGACTGAGGTGGATTGTGACACAGGTTGCTGAGACAAGATGATTATGCAAAAACACACAGAAACATCAACTGGGTTTTCTATCATCTTCTTCTTCCCTACAAGCATGTAACAGAGATCCCAACCCTTGGGAAAGCATTTTTGTTAGACAATAGCCAGCTCCACCATATCAAAAGACTCATCCACATGTCCTGCTTGACACAGGAAGATACCCCACTAAGGATTTGCTGAGGATACATCCTCCGAACATCATCTCATTGCCATCTCGCTGCTGAGGCAGAGTGAAGCCAATCTAAAGTGCTCCTGCATTAAACTAATGTATTCTCTGGTATCACAGCCAAGAACATCCCATGGGGTCATTCCAGAGCACACGGTAGAAGAGCCTTCAGAGGTCAGCAATTAGCTGCTCTCTGACTGGTCTGGCACAGCTGTTGTTGGATTGCCCCACCTGCCTGGTCACTGACCTCTATGTTTCCTTAACCAATTTGGCTGTGGATGTGAGAGAGGCTGGACTCATCACTATGCAGGTTATCTCTTTTGGAGAGGTGGTTTACAGATTAGAATATTTGCATCATGTAAGACTGAATGCAAGTCTACCAGGAGATCAATATTCCCACTGATACACAGAAGGCAGAACTTGGCTCAGAAACCTTTTTCCCCTGTTGGTGAATAGAATGAAGGTGTGAGTGGAGAGGAGCAACTGCAGAGCTTCTCTTCCAATGTACTAAGGAACTGATGTGCAGGCTTTGAACGTGCATAGTGGTTTTTAAGAAGTTGTAGCCATAGGAATATTAATCTTATCTCTGATAAGAAAAGGTTCACACTACAAGTGGTCCACCATAATATGCATGCAAGCAAGGAAATGATGAAAATGGCAGCTTGAACTCTGAATCCTGGAGGCAGAGTGCATGCTCTGCAGCTCATGTTGGAAGCGCTCTTGGAGAACTGGACTGCAGGCTTCAGAGAGGGTGGAGGCGAGCCCAGCGCTGACAAAGCCTACCCGCAGGCCCTCTGCTTGCTCGGCCCAGCCTTCCTCCTGCAAAGCCTCAGAAGGGCCAGCACCTTCCAATGTGCTAAGCCTGCAGCAGGCCTGTTCTCCAGGAGCTCTTCCAATGCGAGCTGCAGAGCATGTGCTGTGCCTCCGGGAAGCCCTCGTCCCTCTGCTTCCTCCAGTTCTGCCACCACCCCAACGGTACCTCCTGTACAGCCGCCACCTTTGCCTGGGGAGTCACCACCACCTCTCCTAACTCACTCGCTGATGAAGTGCGGCATGCCTTGCCGGCCCGTCCTGCTGCATTCTCCACAGTCTGCGAGCTATCACTCCTCACGCCGGCGGCAGAAGACAGGCTCCTCCGCCCGCACCGCCACCCTGCCTCCTCTGCTGGCTCCGTCCTGCTGCCTCTTCCCCGGCTGAGCCTGGCAAACTCCCTTCAGCAGATGATGCTCCACCGCCCTGCCATCTCACTGCATGTATCTCAGGGCTGCACCGTCGCCCAGCGCCTGAATCCCCGGCCAGCAGCAGGAGGAAGAAGACAGCAAAGGTCAGCTGGGGACAGCAGGCATATGGCAGAATGCAGGGCGGCCAAAAGGGAAGAGATGGGGGGGGAGATAGGTGGGTGGGGGGAGGTGAACCAGAGACAGTTGGTGTAGGGGAGGAGAAGTGTGCGGTCCTGGCCTAATGACTGCAATCTGGACTGCCAGGACTACCGTTGCTAAGCGGCACAGTCACATTGATGTTTTGCTTAATGACTGCTTCGCTTAGCAAAGGAAATTCCAGTCCCCAATTAGGGTCATAACCTGAGGACTACCCACGTCTTTACTCTTATCTAAATTCCATCAATTGGCTGACATAATAATCATATGACAGAGAAATATACAGAATCAAACTTCTTTCCCATTCTTTACTATCGCCTTACCCCTTGCCTTTTTATTCCCACTGTCCTCCCATTCACTAGAACATGATCTAGTGACTGCTCAAAGTACACTGACATATTACTTCAACATAAATATGTTTATCATTACTTAAGAACGCAAACATAAAAACTTAAAAGTGCAAAAGAAAATACCGCTTCTTTAAAAACTTTGCAATCAATAAACATTTTCTGAGGAAGAGTAAAGAGTAAAGTAACTAGAATAATGTACTATGGATTTTTATTTAGCATATAAACGGAGGAGATGAGCTATTACTGAGTCTTTTTATGACAGAAAAAGTTAATACTTTTTTCTGTTAAACTAGAACTAGATTGTGTCTTACATATTTTTCATTTTGGTTATTTTTCTTTTCAGGCATGCCAGTGCCAAGGAAGAAGGGTCTAGAAGAAAGAAACCATTTGTGAACTTTGACAACTTGCCTTGTAAACATTACAAGAAAAAATTAGGAGACATAAGACTCTGCTGTAAAGATGTATAAATACTAATTAAAGTCTTTCAAAGTGATTGGATTGCTTTTTGAATCCATTAAGGACCTTCTGAGTCTTGATAATTGAACCATTCATGATCTATATTAATGAGCACTTAATGTGCCAAATTTCACTGACGTCCTACCAACTTCTTCCTACACTTTCTAAACAGCTAGATATGGCTTGATAGAATATGACTAAAAATATTGTTCTCAATTGCTGAAGCATTTTCTATCAAAACCATTCTAGCCAACAGTTATTTGTCAGAAATAGCTTTTGCTATCTATTCTGTATGAACTCTGCATCTTCTAATATGGCCTTTATTTTACTCTCCATTCCTCTCAATTTTATTAAAGTATTGGAAAAGCAGGACTAATCCTAAATAAATAAAATGAGCCCTGCCTATTCTAATCCAACATCATATTCCTCACAGCAGAACCTATTCCTAAAAATAAATAAACAAGTATACTGTTCTTGGGCATTTGAGTTCCTATGAATGCACAAGAACAGTATACATATTTATTTGTATTAACTTCTTGTAATCTTTACGGCAATTCTTGAACCTTATGACTCCATATAACTTGGACTACCCTCCATCTCCAGCTGGCATGGCCATCTGGAAGGAATCAGGTTTCAAAAACTAACCAAATATGCCATTTTTGATACTATACTACATATACAGTACCTGCACTACACTGCATACACAGTTTCTGTGCTCAGAAAATAAACTTCAACAAACTTGAAGTAAATGAGAAAAGAGATAGATCATCAACATAACTGAAAAGAGGCCAGATGGACTTTTCTGGATACCAAATTAGCTGATGTCCCTTACAGTGTTATAGTTTATGAGAATGGAAACAAAAAAACCATCTGCCTCTTCTTAAAGTAGCTACTGATTCTCATTCACCATAATCAACTCATGCTGGGCTCCAAATGCTGGACTCTCAATCTCACAATCCTTAACCCAAAGATTTTAGAAATGGCAATCTCAGGTTTTTTTAAAAAAGAGGTCAGACTTGGAATTCTGTTGAGTGAATATCTATCTCAAATAATGTTACTACACAGAATGGACGCCATTAATATGAGACCATAATATTTTTTGGTGACAATTTAGGAAGGATAATTGCCTCTACGCTTGCATATATGTCCTCTGTATAGCTGGAGATCAAGCAATTCTTTCCCAAATCATGTCCTAGAGAGTAAAGAATTGTTCCTAGGTTACAGTCAGTTTCTTATTGGAATAATCAAGCAGTACTAAGAAAAGGCTAGAATATTACAGATCATTTAGTCTTTGGCCTGGCACAAAAATAATATTTCACATATAAAACACTTCTTTAAAAAAATAGAACATAAAAGAGACACATTTTTCCCCTATAAAATCATATCACAAGGGCTACTGACAGAGTATGTACAATTTTGTATCAACTGTAGAATCATTGGAGATAATGGGTGGAAAATATAAAATTAACTCATTTTTTTTCATTGTTTCTCTGCAACTTCCTGTTAGGCTTCCATAGGCTTCAGGTAAGGAACTTTGTGACTTGAGACCAATCCTTCACTTCCTCTGTTACTAAAAGGAACTTGAACTAGGAAACCAGCACCTGTGGCACTGATCACAATGAAGAAAACTAGGTTACCTGTTCTGAGCCAGACAACCATTCGATGGCAGCAAGGAGATACAGAAAATTATTTTTCCTGCCATCTAGCGGTCATCTGGATTTTTTTTGTTCAGCTCTGATAGCCCTAGTAATATCAACCAGAGCACTTTTCTAAACAGTGAGAATCCTGTTTTCTATATCAATAGAAATTAATACAGAATGCAGTCCTTATCTTATTTGCAGAATCAAAGCATTTAATTAAAAATCCAGATCAGCTTGAAACGAGGTTGTTTGAAAGACAGCTTGCACCTATAGGAACCCAAACAGATCTTAACATCAGTCAAATAGATTCTATTTGAATAATTCCCAGTAAAATCTAATAGACATATGAGTTAGAAACTCTTCTATGAAAGTGTCTTCTCTCAGAGTACTTATCATGAAAGTGAATGGATTATTACTTTAATTTTATGAACTTGAGTTTTATTGCTACTGTTCTTTTAAGAAATGTTTTTGCTACTATTTCAGTAAACTGCCTTCTTTATGGCTCCATAATGTTTTTGCCTTGGCAGATGGTGTGTGTGTGTGTACAGTTTGAAAAACAAAACCCTTTTGTTCCTGGAAATCAGATCTTCCACTTCCCTGTGTGATTGCTTACTATAAACATTTTAATTAATTTATTTATTTTAGTTTATTGACCACCCAATTCCAATGAACTCTGGGCGGTGTAAAAAACTGGAAAATCCATATAAACAGGTAAAACATCAAACCAAATGAACTGCTCAGACTAAGACAATCTTATAAACAACACAAAACAAAACAAACAAAACAAAACAGAGGCAAACAATAATCTAGGAAAGGGCACAACTGGCGCACAAGATGAACCTGTGCAAAGGCCCTCCTGGCAATAGCTGCAAGTCCAGAAGGACCCCCAGGTTGCGCACGAGTCTTGAATGGGGAAGTGCAGCCCCATCCAAGACCAACAATGGTAACATCCCCGACCCTGGGGGGGCAAATAGCCACAGCCACTCAGTTTTGTAAGGACAGAGCCAAAGTCTGTTCTACCCTATCCAGGCCTGAATAGCCTCCAGACACTGGGTCAATACATCATATCACGTATGTAGTATTCATTCTGAGAAACTCATTCCAGAAATTTCTTTTCTACTCCAAGACTAACTGAATACTTGTCAGGAACAAATGCAAATGAAAGGCAGAACTTCACCAAAGGAGACACATAATTTCAGACAAGTGTGCAATGTATACAACTCCACTGCAGGGAAAAAGTGTGACTCCATTCTTTTCAATTCATTGGCGATCACTCGTAGCCGAGTAAGATTGTCTTCCAAAGGTAAAATTTTAACGGTGGATCCGTAAGTGGCTATAAAGGCCAATTCTGGATCCGCACAACCTCCCACAGTGAGGGCATAGGTTTCCGGGTGGGAGACGGTCATGATGAGGGTCTGCCTGACGTGCCTTCCTTTTAGCTCTTTTCTCCCTTTCGCCCTGTACTCGTGCTTCTTCAAAGTCCATAGCACCATTAATAAAGGATGACCTCCAATGGAAATGCTCATGAGTTAGGGCTTCCCAGTTCTCTTTACTCCCAACTTAAGAATGGAAAACGGAATATTGGTGGACAGCAAAAGAGATTCAAAGATACTCTCAAAGCTAATTTAAAAAAAATGTAATATCTTTTCAATATTACATAGGAACTCAAAATAGAACATGCATCAGGAAACCTGAGTGATTTCAAAAACCACCTATGAGTAGTCCTCGACTTACGACAGCAATTGGGACTGGAATTTCATCACTAAGCAATGTGGTCATAAAGCGCAACCACATCGCTTAGCAACAGCAATCCCTGCAGTCCCGGTTGCCATTCTTAACTGAATCCAACGGTTGTTAAGTGATGCAACTTCCTGCCAGCTTCCCACAACCAAAGTCAGTGAGGAAGCTGGCATGTTGCAAGTCCTAGGCCAGCAGGCAGATAAATGGCTGTTGCTGGGTGGGGGAAGGAAGGAGCAAGGGGTGCATGGTATGGGTCCCTTGCATGGGAGATGGGCGGGGAATAAATTTGAAAAATAAATAAATAAATAAATGGGTCAGGGAGGGTACATGAAGGTGCAAGGGTGCACGAGAGGTGTGATATGGGTCGGGAAGGGTGCACAAGGGTGTGAGGGAGGGTTGGGGATGGTGCATGAGGGTGCATGAGAAGCACGGTGAGGTCGGGGGGGTGCAAGGGTGTGTGCAAGAAGCACAGCATGGGTTGGGGAGGATGCATGAGAGGCACAGTGTGGGTTGGGTGCACGAGGTGCAAGTGGGTGCATGAGAGGTGTGGCGCAGGTCAGGGAGGGTGCACAAAGGTATGGTGTGGGCCACAGAGGGTGTGAGGGTCTGGTAGGGTGCACAATGGTCGGGGAGGGTGTGAGGGGCTACGAGGTGGTGTACGGGAGGTACAGCGAGTGTCAAGGAGGGTACATGGGGATGCATGAATGGCTGGCGTGGCGCAAGCACAGAGGGGCTGGAGGAAGGTGTGCGGATGGGGTACACTTACCCCAGTGACTTGTGACCTTCCCTGACGGCTTTCCCATTGACCTTCTGGGGAAGCCAGCAGGGAAGGTTGCAAATGGTGATCACATGATTGCAGGGTACCACAACCAGTCATAAGTGCAAGCCAGTTGCCAAGTGCCCAGATTGTGATCATGTGACTGCAGGGGTGCTGGGGCGGCTGGAACTCCAAGGACCAGTCGTAACTACCATTCGTTCATCCCCGTTGTAACTTCGAACTCTCACTGAACGAATGGTCATAGGTCGACTACCTGTATTGTAATCATCCATTCATGCAAACTTTATGATGTGTCTATGTACCAATTTAATACCATTATTTAATAACAAACTAGATGTATTCTGTTTCCTTGGTAAGGTTTTTTTAATTATTACAAAAAGAAGAACAAATGTCTGTGCCAAAAGAACTGCAGCATGTTGATGTGTTTCTTTTAAATGCACAGATGGGGATCTGTACTTGTTCAAAGAAATCTGAAGCAACCCAACATGCCTATTTTTATGGCAGTAGTTACATAGAATTAATTCATTTGAATTTTTAAAAGACTCTTGGGAGTAGCTACTGGGAGCACTATTTGGGATCTTCAAAAAACACATGTGTGTGTGTCCATAACAAATCATTTCTTGCCTCTTGGAAATGAGGAAAATTAAGAAGATTCATGGTAGTGATAATAGGAGAACACCCAGCCTTGGCTGAAAAATAATTTTAGACTGATGGAGTTGGATTAATTTCAGGAATGTCACATGGTAACCAACTGCAGGGAATAAACTATTTTTAAAATCAGAATCAAACAGATCACACAAAAGCCACTGCTTCATAAATGTTGGGCATATCCCTTCTAATATGGCTGTTTGGCTATACTAGCTATAGTTCTCAGGCGCCGCATTGGACAAGTGATACATCTACTGTCAAACATATAGGGAAAAGATTAAAATCAGATTACAGCGCACTTGTACAGAAACTAGAACATTAAACAGCAATGATGGCTCTCTTGCCCAGCCAGAGTTCAATTTCCATAGGCTTAGGAATGGCCCATTTGACTGATAATCTGGTAAAAACTCCTGGTTTCCCTTCCTCTAGAATCCTAGAGAAGGTTGCTATGGTACACTAAAACAAGATTTCTATTAAAAATCAAGTACAGATTATTAATTGTTAAGGGTTTTATAAGAAGCTGTATATTAGTGAAGTACTTCCTTGAGAGATCATCCAATTATGTGAAACATCTCCATGCCATGAGTATGGAGTAGTATGCATGAGTAAACATTTGCTCCCTGCTCTCTTTAAAATAAAATAAAATAAAAATCAGTCTTTTAATTTGGGCCAAAGAAAGGAGTTTCCCAAGTAATCATTGTTATTCTGAAATTGGGGATATTGATTGGGTAAGAAAAACATGTCTCATTGGTCCTGCAATACAGTCCATTGGCTGTTAAACAAAGCAACTGCACTGTGTGATCAAACCACAGAAAAGAATTCTGTGCATGGGATGGTGAAAACAGCATTATTTCAAGTGTATTCAAAACAAAGCAAAAATTGCAGTTTTTAAACATAAGGCAGAGCTAATTACAATTGCATTTTAATGGTTCAAATGGCTATAAAATTATTTTTGGTTTCTGATGCAGAGTTTTATAATTAAGATTTCATTGACTTTGTGATTTGGGATACCAAGTATGCAAGCAGTTTTTACTTTTTACCACCATCCAATAAAATCCTTTTTCCCCCTTCTCTCTCTCTCTTCTCTCCCCATCCACCCATTTCATTTCATTCATTTATTTTTATAATAAACCAACTGGTCAGAGCTGGGTAGTTCTTTTGTAATGCAAAATGCTGTCAGACTTTGGCCATTGGTGGTATATCAAGTTATAGACTATCCTAATAAATAAACAATCCCAGAATCCTAGAATCCTAGAATCCTGATGAAGGTGAAAGCAGTATTTCCTATGACATGAATAGTCAGTTATAACAAAAATAGGGCACCATGAATTTAAAATGAACTGCCACCTCTTGGTGAGGAGGCTAGTTAATGGCTGTTAATTCTCCTGCCAAGGCTTGGTGATTTAACCTTGTGCAGGATAGAACTGTTTTCAAGTTCTAGTCAGTGGGAGGGAGGTCCAGCCTCAGATGATGGTATCCTGTACTGCAGGGGTCCCCAACCCCCAGGCCACGGACAGGTACTGGTACCGGTCCGTGGCCTGTTAGGAACCGGGCTGAACAGCAGGAGGTGAGCTGTGGGCGAGCGAGTGAAGCTTCATCTGTATTTACAGCCTCTCCCCATCGCTCACATTACCGCCTGAGCTCCACCTCCTGTCAGATCAGCGGCGGCATTAGATTCTCACAGGAGCGTCAACCCTACTGTAAAGTGCGCACGCGAGGGATCTAGGTTGCATGCTCCTTATGAGAAGTCAGAATCCGACACTTATTTTAGTCCGTGCGTGGCCCGCCCATTATTTTATTTACCACTTCCGTCCATCTCGAAACCATCCCACCCCCGGTCTGTGGAAAAATTGTCTTCCATGAAACTGGTCCCTGGTGCCAAAAAGGTTGGGGACCGCTGCTTACTGGATTGCTGCTGTTTCCTTATCACCTTCTGACAGCATGCTGGGGACAGAGAAGGAAGAGCCTTGCATTTAATGGATCCTAACTACTGTCACCACTCACTGGGAAAAAAAATCCAATCATTTGGCAGAACTCTTTCAAATTCCTTGCTTTTAATTGTTTACAATCTTGTGGGGTTACATTTCTATTTCATACAGAACCCCAGTCCTCTTGCAATAAGATTTTTAAGATCTACAGCACCAGGACCCTATCCTGCATTTATTTTGGTAAGCTGAATCTTTGGAATGGAATGCAAAAGGATAATGTTGTTTCCATATCTGCATCCACAAACAATTCATAAGCACAAGCTATAAAATAACATTTATTTTTTGGGGGGAGGGAAAACCCATAAGAGGTTAGCTCCTCCCCCCACAACAACTTTTTGTTTACCCCTGGATTCTGGTATGAACTTCTGTGATCCACAGACTGCATAAAAGTTTATTAATATGGGATTATTTGAAGCAAAGAAACAGCAGTTATTTCTACATATAACATTTTTATTCTCATTTTTTTTAGGGAAAGGAGCTACATTGGTTTGAGGAGAGAAGTTTATAAACTATATTTTCAATACGACACCCCTGGAAGTATTAGTTGCTTGTTCTAGGTTTTCCTTTGTATTTTTCTTTTGTTTTCTTTATAGTTTTATTAGTTTAGTTTTAGTTTTCTCACTCAATGCTTTCAGTGTTTTTTTCCTTCTTTTTTCTATCTGTGGTTTTTCATGTTTTTCTTTTTAGTTCTTTTTAAAAAATTAGTATCGGGAATTTTTTTTTCTTCTGCAATAATATGCTTCTTTTATACACCGTTTTTATCACTTACATCAGTTGTTTCATGGAATATAAAAGTCTTCAGATATTATTCAAAGAGGGGAAACATAGTTCCAAAATGGGCTGTTTAAAACTTGTAGCTTTTTTTTTTTTTTTTTTAAAAAAGAAATTTATATTGTTCCATATGGGAAAGATCTTTTATTTAGAAGAAGGGAGACGAGTATATCTTAGTAAAAATTCAAAAACCCTAGTAACTTTAACGCATTCTTAACATTTGTAGAGGAACAAGAAATAAATGGGTTTTTTTTTTTAAAAAAAAAAGTATCTTTGATATTAAGGTAAGATTAATTCAGCCAAATTTTTTGTTTAAGGTTCCTACTAGGCATGTCAAAGAAAGTTTTAAAAGGGCTGGCTGTCAACATCATTATGCTGGAAGTGTAAAATGATGGCGAGGATACTTTTGCATTTGATATGGCTTTCCGCCACTATTGTCCCAGTTTGGTTTAATACACACAAGTTTATTAATACACTTATGGAAAAAGAAATATGTTTTTTAAGATATGAATATGATTTTTAATTATATACCAAGTATTTGGAACTTTTCATTATATGAATTTATAGAGCAAAGAAGATAACTGTTTTATAATGAAAAGTCTGCTACTCCAGACTGACACTCTTGCACTGATGACTTCACGTTCTGCTTCTGCTGCCATCCTATGCATAGTTCCTTGGGATCTAATTGAATGCATAACTGAATACATGAAAAGCACAAGACATTAAAATGGAGGGTATTAAGTATAACATTCCTTTTCATCTAATTTGGAAATATTTTATTCAGTTTGCTTACATTAAAAAGGTAAAGGTTCCCCCCACACATTTGTGCAGTCGTGTCCGACTCTAGGGGCCGGTGCTCATCTCCGTTTGTTAGCCAAAGAGCCAGCGTTGTCCGAAGACACTTCCACAGTCATGTGGCCGCATGATGCACGCGGAATGCTGTTACCATCCCACCGAAGTGGTACCTATTAATCTACTTGCATTTGCATGCTTTCAAATTGCTAGGTTGGCAAGAGCTGGGGCGAGTGCGGGAGCTCACTCCGCACGCAGGGCTAGGGATTCGAACCTCTGAACTTGCGATCTTCCGATCGACAAGCCTGGCGTCTTCAGTTAAGAGACATTTGTCCTCTATGATATGGACTTTGTGGGGTGAAGATCACTGATCATTTCTGAGGGAAGGTTTTAGATGATGTCACAAATCAGCCATGAATTTTGGTTATGTTGTATTTTTTCAGAGTTAATTGTTTGTTTCGAAGTATTTGTTCTAATCTGTTAATTATTAATGTTGTAATTTAAAGGTCTGCATTATCTATAGTAATAAAAATGTTTTTATATTGTCTACTATTTATCAGCTTAGTATTTTAGTGTCTTATATTTTTTGTATTTTACATACGTAGCAGATTAAAAACTTGGTAAATTAGCTTTAAGTATGTTAAGAGTTTTTTTCTACCACTTTAGTATCTGCACTGATATCCTATTTTAGTTTGTTCTGTCTTAATTTGTGTAGTCTGTTGAGATACTTTTCTTCACTTTTGAGTTCTGTAACTTCATGGAATGGTACAATTTAATAAAAATTACAAAAAAACCCTAACAACTGAACACAAAAGATATAAGTCTGGACAAACTTGTTTAAGATTACTCTTTTTAAATGAGTTTTTAAAATTATTTTAATTAAATCAAATTATTTTAATTAAATCAAATTTTATTGATATGATCATTATCAAAAAGGTAAACCAAGAAAAATAAAATTAATAAAGTAGATCCTGGCTGGAAAATTTACCAGTTTTGTACTAATTGATGCACATTTTCACTGTAGCCACGCAACATTTGGCTACTGTGTTGGTGATAGCATAGTTAAAGTCTGAGAGAAGATAATTGGCATAATATTCTTCTGTCCTTCCTGAAGTATTGCAGCAAGGATAATATATAATCCTTGTGCAGATCCTTATAGAAACTTCAGTGAAATAACACGTTGGACAGTTTCTATTTCCCCAAAGTCACATGTGTAGGTACATTCTGTTAGTGGAAGTTTGGTACATCTACCCTGTAATAATCCCGATGGCAGCATGTTGTGTGTGGACCCAAAGTCCTACATCAACTTTGGGAAAATAATTTATTTTAATTATTATCTATTGTTAACATGGCAGAGAGCTATGCATACGCTTGTTCATCAAAATAAAAATCCTAACTATCTAAAAAGCAATCATATATGCAAATATATTGTCTTTGTGACATTAGACAAGTTATACTTTAATGCACTCTGTGTTTCTCAGCTGGAAATCAGGTCAGCCAACATGGGAAACATTCTTTTGCTTTTGTATTGTTCATATAACACAACATTTCAATCTAGAGAGTTTGAACTATGTAGGAAAGGGAGAACAGCCATCCACATTAGAAACTAAGCTAATTAAAAAGCTGGCTAAGAGTCACTTGAGACATATTTCTAAATAATAAAAATGCCATTTTTAGCAAAAGCTAATCCACAGTTATAACAACTTGCCAGTTTATAATAGTGTAACAGTATTTTAAGATGATTCCTTAATAATCAATAAACTGCTTATATTCACAACATGGGAAAACCACTTATTTTTTCCATGTAGACTGAAACATGAAAAGCACCAACCATCCAACACACTGAAATCAATGTCACTGTGTGAAGCATTACAGCAATTAATTTTTTCAGCAAAATTGGCTTCTGTTTACACAATGCTGCACTGAGTGGATGGATGTTTGGAGCAGTGGACTACACACCACCCATGTGTATGTGTGTGCGGAAGCAACTAGAGATCAAATCCCCTGTCATGTCTTTACACAATAGAAATGAATGCAAGGAACACTTGAATAAGGATGTTTCTAAGCTGCCAGCCACTGAACGTGGTAAAGCTCTTGAAAACCCAACAACTTCAGCCAATGTAAAGACTCACAAAATTGGGCCATAATATATTGCTGAGTGAAACAAGAATGTTAAGACATACAACACAAATGCAAATATATTCCCTTCAGCATTAGAAGAAACAATTTTCTCAACAAGTATATTATTTGAAACACTTTTAAAGCATATTTTGCTTAAAAAGGCAAGTTCCACTGAAACTATCTACATTTGGTAAGATTCCTATTTAATTTTTATCAGATGACTTTTTCTACCCCCTCAATATCTCAGCTCACCTTGACAGTATTTTCATGATGTAGTGTTGAAAAGAAGAAACCTGTATTTGTCAGAAGAAGATTTATGCTACAGAGGAAATAAGGTATATACTGTAGAAGAAAACCCAGAATATAGAGGAAAGATTTAGAAGAAAACCCATAATATTATCACTTTGCAAGGGTGGCTTAAAAAGCACTTTAAAAATGTTGCTATTGTGGAGAAAGAAAAAAGTAGTTGCTGATCCAGTATTGTAAGAATTTCTTTTTATTTCTCTTCCACCTGAACTCTTATTCGTCCTCTTTGGCATTTCAAACTTGTTTAAACAGAAGTCCAAATTCCCTGTGGCCCCATTAAAAATGTTACCAAGCAAAGAGTCTTGGAGCAGCTATAAACAGAGGCATGAATAGAAGCTAACTTTAAAAGTTGAGGATAGGTCAGTGGATATCAAACCCTTACAGAAGGGGGGGCGGAGCAGTTTTACTAACAGTTTCAAAGCAGAACCAGCTCCAACTTTTCACGTACTCTTCAGAAAAGAAAAAAAATATTAATACTCCTAATCACTGCAATCTCTGAATTCAAGGTTTTGTTTTAATTATTTGTATGATTTGTTTTAGCTGTAAAATTATGTAAAGGAGCAAAGTGGATATATATTTTCCCATGATCTGGTTTGTTCTGTAGCAATCAGCCTGGAAGTTCCTGTGATGACAGACCCCAAATAAGTAAACTCAACTCTATTGAGAAATACTTTTCAAGAAACAAAATTCTGTCCTCCAAATGCACAAAGCTCCCACAATCTTACATGGAAAGTTTCCACAGGCACACAGATATCAATAACAGCCTATATTCCAAGGTTGAAACACATAAGGCTTTCCAGATATCAGTGTAGAAAATCTCGCATACGTCCAGCCACTTCTCTAGAGCTATAGGTCCTCACTTCCAATATATCTGAAGAAAGGCCAATACTTACCCTGTTCTTTAAGATCACTAAGGGAGGTTCTTCTTCAAACACCCCTTAGGTGACAACACCTTCTCAGATGGCAGAAAATTTTCCCATTAAGTTATAAGTAATGTAGATGTTCTGATTTTTGTGGCAACAGATTAAACCTGTTAACTAGACTGGTTTAATTTACAATGACTGAAGCAAATTCTTGCCTTTATTGCAGTAGTTGAATATATTTACATTTAATTGTGTTTTCTATTAGGATTCTTTGCTATATTATACTTGCTACATTAAATACCAGACAAGATAAAACAAAACAAAAACTAAACTGCAGTGAGCTGGAACAATTATCCCACATCTATCCCTAAGCTAAGTACACAATATTTTAACATTTTGTCATCTAAAAACCAAACAAAAGTTTAAGAGTAAAAATGGGTAACATTATTCAAAGTTTTTTCATACAGTATTATTATATACAGTATTATTCAAATAGAGAGAGTTTTAGAAATCTAGTATGTCTAGTCAAAGTGAACATTCGTGTTTCCACAACAATGATGCTCCTATATTCCATTTCCCAGTTTTTTCCACTATAGTATTTTGATTTTTAGGGACTTTGAGAGGGCATTTTTCATCACCAAGGTTATAAAACTGTTTTCCTAAAGAAGTTTCTAATCTTTTGCCCCTTTCCACCACAAATAAATTTGATACTGGAATTCATTGGTATATATAGGGTGTACCAAAAGTCAGGCCCCATAGACCAATCGCAATGTTTTATTATTTTTTTTCCAGAAATTTTTTTGCTGTAGTCAGTAACAGAAGTCCAGAAGTCATATATCAAATAAGTAAGGTAATTTTTAGAAGAAAATGGCAACTAAATCAAACATTTAATGTAATTACATTAGAATATAATCATATAATGTAATTTATATGATATTGTCTATAGGCACTCACTTTTGATAACACCTAAGGGTTACTAATTACATGACCACATGGAAGGATATTATCGAGTCACTACAAGAGGCTGCATCAGAGGAAATAAAAGAAAGCAGGATTTGCATCAGCTCAGCTTTCTCCTCCACCAAATCTCTCCTCTCCTCTCTAGTTTATTTCACTAGTTAACAGAGATGGTGAAAAGATTCTGGGTCACTCCATCAAGGATAATGAGAGACCAACAAGTTTTTGAGTAATCTTCTCAAACTTTCTTTCTATTCAATATGAATATTATAACAATTTTGTAATCTGGGACTAGTCAATGAGATTCCCTATCATCTTCTTTCTTCAAAATCTTTTCCCCATAGTTCTGCTAGATTTCCTAGATTAAACGTAAAGGTAAAGGTTCCCACACACAGTCGTGTCCAACTCTAGGGGGCGGTGCTCATCTCTGTTTGTTAGCCGAAGAGCCAGCGTTGTCCGAAGACACTTCCGTGGTCATATGGCTGGCATGACGCGTGCAGAACGCTGTTACCTTACCACCGAAGTGGTACCTATTTATCTACTTGCATTTCCATGCTTTCGAATTGCTAGGTTGGCAAGAGCTGCGGTGAGTGCAGGAGCTCACTCCGTCATGCGGGGGGCATGCGTCTTGAACCTCCGAACTTGCGACCTTCTGATCGACAAGCCTGGCGTCTTAACCACTGAGCCACTGCTCCCCCTTTCCTAGATTATAAAGCCATAAAAAATAACTGATGTTTGTAAGCCATTCTGAAAGCAGAATTAAAATCCTTGAAGTAATCCGCTTTTATACCTCTTTTATCACAAACACACACACACACACACACACACACAGAGAGAGAGAGAGAGAGAGAGAGAGAGAGAGAGAGAGAGAGTGTCTCTGACCCGTGTGATACCCTATTGACAACTCAGATTATTTCTCAAATGCCTAGTTATATTGTTTCCTAGTTCTACTAGCTACTTAGGCATTGTACTATTTGTCTTTTCAACAGCATGTATAACAGAATTAGCTATCCTCCTTGAGGCAAGGTGACTAGCTCATGCAATAAAAACCAACAGTTCATCAAATCAATAAGATTTGACATGAACTTTAGTAAAGAATCAAACTAGAGATACTTATAACAGCAGATTGCACTTGATCAGCTGGAAACAATACTTATACAAGGCTAGGATGCAATTATATTTTAATAACATAATAAAAATTGTTCATAAAATTACACTTCAAATTAAATTCATATCCCTAATTGACCTATTTTTATTAGGCAACATATGGCAACTTTCTTAAGTAGTATGCCTCTTCTTTTGATACACAAAATATTAACTTTTTTAGAATACAAGGTGTCCAGTGTGTGTCTGTGTGCGTGCCTGTGTGCGTGTGAACACAGACAGTCCTACCCATATTACTAGATGAATTTAGATATAATCAGATCAATCAATAAGTCAAAAGCTCTCATTGACCTTTATTATGCTTGAAATGGTTTCACCATACATACCGTACTGGAAATGGGTTCATAAATAAAATAAAGGGACGCCTTAAATATTTTGTTTTAGAGTTATTCAGCTTCTTCCAAAGTATCTTACAACTCCTCCAAATACATTTTTGTTAAAATTTGGCACGTAATGTTCTTGTCCAGCACTAAAATACTATTGGCAGAGACCTAATATTGCTGTCCTGTTGTGTATATGAAATTGTGGTACATTGGTTTCATTATCTTTAAAACATTGCTAGAGTACTGTAAAATTTCAAATATCTACTGCAAGACCTCTGCACCATCAATTCCAGTAATAGAAGATTAGGATTCTGTTACTATAACCTTTATCAGTAGAGTTCCAGTCATTCTTAAGAAGTCTATTTCCTGATTTGGCCTACCTCAAAGAGCTGACTTCCATCTTGAAATCCTCACAATGTTTTCCCATTAAGACAGTTAAACTTAATCCAGTTTAAGTTTCTTTCTAGGGTTTTCTTTTTCTCCAGGGTTTCAATCTTGTTTTTGTAACTTGATTGCATATTTTCTCCAAAATCATCTCTGTGTTTTCTTACAGATTGGGGCAGAACTAGGCTGACCATATTTCAGGATGGCAAAACGGGACGGGGTCTTATGTAATATTCTGTATTCGTGAAAAAGACAGGACTCCCCGCCCCCCAGTCCGCGCGATTGCCTCCCGCCTGCAAACCCCGCCCCCCTGTCCATGCAATTGGCTCCCACCTGCAAATCCCGCCCCCCGGTCCGCACTCTGGCTCGGATCCTCCTTCCACACCATTCCCACTGGGTTTGAAAAACGGGACAAAATTGAAATTTTTATGAAAACGACGGGACGGTTGAAAAATGCTAAAAAAAACGGGACTGTCCCATTCAAAACAGGACGTGTGGTCAGCCTAGGCAAAACAGACTGAAGCTGAACCCAAGTAAGGAGGAGCTGATGTTTGTACACTGTCACTGTCAACACCAGTATTATCTTTAGATGGTAAGCACCACCCATGAAGAAGCATGTTCATGATCTGGGGATGGACCTGCAGGTCCTTTAAAATAGGTAGAGACTGTGGCTAGAGGGGATTTTGCCCAGTTTCAGCTTGTGCATAAATTGCAACCTTACCTGGTGTGGGAGGACCTAGCTACATTAACGCACTACCACCCAGTTTTGTTTTGTTTTTTCACTCAATAGTGTCCGATTTTCGGAGACTGCCTGGACAAGTCCCTGCAGTTTTCTTGGCAAGGTTTTTCAGAAGTGGTTCGCCCTTGCCTCCTTCCTAGGGCTGAAAGAAAGTGATTGGCCCAAGGTCACCCAGCTGCCTTTGTGCCTAGGACAGGACTAGGACTCAGTCTCCCGGTTTCTAGCCTGATGCCTTAACCACTACACCAAACTGGCTCTCTACCACCCAGTTGGACTACTGCAAAACACTTTACATAGGACTGCCTTTAAAGTCTTCAGAAATTACAACTAGTCTAGAATGCATCAGTACATGTACTCACTGGGTCATGGTGCTGGTAGCATATAACAATAATTCTGTGGGACCTGCACTGGTTGCCAATTGGTTTCTGGTACAATTTAAGGTGATGGTGTTGACATATAATGCCCTTCATGGCTTGTCACCTGGGTACCTGCAGGACTATCTGCTCCAATCAGAAGTGACCCACCTAACTAGATCCTTTAGGGAGAAACTACTTTTGGTTCCACACTTCTAAGAAGCTGAAGCCAGAAGACTCGTCTTTTTCCGTGGCAGCACTGATACTTTGGAACAGTAACAGATGATCAGCGTAGTCCCCTCCTTTTTGATCTTCTAGAGCATAGCTTTCCAAACTGTGTGTCGGGACACGTTAGTGTGTCGGCTGCAGTGTCTGGGTGTGTCGCAGCTGCTGCTGCCTCCAAGCCCTGCCAGGATTCCACGCAGGTCCTAGTGCCTGCCTTGTGCCTTGCTGCCTCCAAACCTGCCCTGCCAGGATTCCACGCAGATCCTAGTGCCTGCCTTGTGCCTTGCTGCATCCAAACCTGCTGTGATTCCGCGCAGGTCCTAGTGCCTGCCTTGTGCCCTGCTGTAAGAGTGTGTCACAAAATGATGCTCTGCTGTAAGAGTGTGTCGCGAAATGATGCATGTCTAAGAAGTGTGTCACCAACATGAAAAGTTTGGAAAGCTCTGTTCTAGAGGATATTGAAAACGGACTTATTGTAGAGGACAATCACCTTATTTAAGAACTACAGCATCTTTTATTTCTTTTATTGATTTAATGATTTTTTGTTTTCTCATTTGTTTTTGCTTTTATTTCCAGGATTTTATGATGTAATCTTTTGTCATAACATGAACATTTTAATTTTTTTGTTATATGTTATGGAAGCCACCAAAAGTCATTAGGGTATAAGTCTAATAAATAAATGACATCATGACACACATGACATCATTGTTGCTTCTCCAGAACACTTATGGATAATGATGACATCATAGTCAGGTGGCAAGAATTGATTGCCCCCTTGCAGTCCATGGGGAAAATATAATTAAACACTGTGGATTGTATAATTCTTGTATCTACCTATCCATCCAGAAAATATTCTTATACTTACATCTACAGAACAGAACATTCAAGAAATTTGTTCTCTTTTTAGAACAGACACACTAATTCTGATTATATAGCCTCAGAAAATAAAAGGAGATTAGAAGAGCACTGTTTCAATCATACCACAGGATTATCAGATTTGGCATCCTATTTTTGGCTAATGAAATACCTATGGAAGCACAGAAAAGGCAATAGCCCCTTTTTCCTGTTCCCATTGCCACCCTGATATTGGAAGTTACAGAGCTGCCTGGAATTGAGATTTTTAAAAATATATGTAAATAGAGAAACACAAATAAATAATACCATCATAATTAATAGTCATTTCACACAGCATCCTAAAAGAAAAGAAAAGAAATTACATTATGGCTTAACATGTTGCGTGAATATGTTGTAGGCTGCAAATCATTTATGGCTTAATATCATGAGATATAAGTATAATCACAATTTAATTTTTTTAATCAATAAACCAGAATTAAACAAGTCATGGCTTAGTGTGATATATAAATCTAGAGCTGCTTTTATTTTCCATTAATTGTCTAATGTCTTTTTAAAAGGCAGCAATAACAAAACTATTGCTGGACACAGGAGAGTTGCTAGTAATGATAATCAATTTCTATAGAGGAGCTCCTGAAATAAGCTCCTAATGTCATGACAAGATGCACATTGTAAGAGCAATGGTTCCCCAGTTGGAGAAAACTGATATGTAAACATACCGCAGCTATCCAAGGCCCACGACAAGTATCTATCGATTTGGAAGAAACCTAGAGTTTAATCTCTATATTTGACTGCAATCAACTGTTGTCAGCCCTTCAGCGTAGGCCAGATCAGGGAATGGACTCAACTGGAAGAACTGACTATACTTTATTAAGATATAAAAAGAGAATCTTGCAAGCCTGATTGAGCTTCACCTCACATCACTCTTACTGTATATCCCAATAAATCAGGGAGGAGCCTACCTGAGGGTCTTCTGGATACAATCTTGTTTCCCAGAACTTAAGGATTTCAACCCTCTTTACTTATTTAACAGATATTGCCTATCTCTTCAAGGTCATCTCCCTGATTCTCTACACTTGTTCCAGCTGAGACTTCATTGCTGTTTGCAATAAATATTTGAATCTAATTCAGTCATGTTTAGGGCCTTTTGCCAAGCCATACAGAGTAGTATGAACTAAGGGTTAAGTGTCTGGATATCAGTGATTTACTCTTCAGTGCAGGTGTGAAGCCTGACACCCAGGCTGTAAAGTAATATTTAATCTAGATGTGAAGTTTAGCAACTTAATTCTAGCCCACACTGTTCCTTCATCAATTTATCTTTCCCTTTGTGATTGTTAAGGTACCTACAGGTGTCACTAGAAGGTTCTGAATGGGGGAGGGGGAATCTAGAAATTCTTTCTGCTAATGAGCATTATTTGTGCATAGCTACTCAGTGGCACAATAGACAATAAAACATATTGCATTGTAGTGCTCCTGAAATTTAAATAAATAAAATTCAGATGACACAATAACCTGCTAATGTTGCAAGTAACAACATTCTTCTAATCAATAAGCTGTAAGTAGGATCCTTTTGTAGAAATATAAAGTGAATGCTACAGTGAATATTATACATTAGGCATATATACCCAGAACTGCTTTTAATTCTCAAAAGGAAAAGAACAATAGCATACAACTATTCAAGTTAACATATTTAATCACGCTGTACAATAGCATAATAGTTTTTTTGAAAATACCATGACTATAGATGCATAATACTAGTGTAGGGGGAAAAAAACTTTGCAGAGTTATTATTCTCCCTAACTGTTGAAGTAAAAATAGTAACTATTTATAAAATGTATTGCATACTAGACTAATATTGTATATAAACAAGTGTTATCAATAAAAGCATTTTTTTAAAAAAATAAGGTAATGGAGGAGACTCTATTACCCTAATTCCAATTATGATAAAATGCAAACAGAAACACACATGAACACATTAATTTAGAAAAACATTGACTGACTTACTGTTGACATAAACCATTAAAAAAAGAGAAAGAAATGCCCATCTATTAGTATAGCCTTGAGGTTGTTCTGACTTTGCCAATCGCAACAGAAACTTTATCCAAGCAAGGGCTAAAGTGCTTTTAAATGTAAAATGTGTTTGCTTTCACATGACTAAGCAGCCTCCAGCTACAAACCATGCAGCAGAATGGACAGATAATGGTGGGTTTTCAAGCTCTTTTCAGAGAGTTTCTACTCCAAATACAATTTGCCATACAGGCACATAGAAAAATTACTGGCCTTGGAAGAAAACATGCACAAACTAATAAGATGTCACTCAGAATTTTTTTTTTTTTGCTCATCAGCCTTTCAGTTTTGAAATGGACATTATCAGCCTCAGTAAAATACCATGCATAGTGAAAAAACAGTACTATCACGACAACATCGATAAGCACAAACTCATCTAATATTGCTGGAATGAAAAGGAATGTATTTCTTTCCCTTTTTTTTTCTTGATTGTTCTACCAACTTAATCTGAATTCAATATGGTTGATTTTAAAGAAAGATCCCAGATCTAACAACTTATTTCAAGGGTGGATGTTAAAGGCAAATTACTATGGATGGGCATGAAATCTTATGATTAACAGAAGTATACAAATAGTTGCTTACACCTATGCTCAGAATGCAAGAACTGAATTTAAAACTCAGACTGAAATTTGTTAAAGTAAAAAATGCATAGGCTGCCAGTTAAATCAGCCATTTATCACATGACTGAGAAGAATAGTTTAAGAATCTTAAAAGACCAAAGGGAAAAGGCAGTGGCAAGCTGTGATAGAAAGTAGCAGTTTATTATCTTTTAAAAAAAACTATCATCTTTTTTGGGATAAAGTTCTCAGAGGACTCATCCAGAAGTTTCTCCCATTAGCAGAAGGACTTTCTTGACACAAACTAGTTCAGGACACTCTTGTGTGGGGTGGGTGAATGTAGTGGCAAAGCGGAAGACCATTGTTATTTTGAGTTTAAGTGACATATTTTGATTTTCTCCCTCACACGAAGAGGCTTAGAGTTTATTTTTATATTATATAAAATTTTATATTTATATATTTTATTATATTTTATATTTATACTGATGTTTAGCTGGCTTGATTTTTATTTCTGTTTGGAATGGGGTGGAGATAAGAGAAAACCCCAAGATTGTTTTTGTTAAGCACTAGCTTATCTGTATAACTTCCAAGGCTCTTGAAAACAGGTGCTCTAGACCCCGGGGAACTATCCCGTCAAGGTCAGATCCTGCAACCATGGAAACAGGGTCATGAGGCTTTAAGGCCAGACTTTGATAAAAACCTTAGGATTGTTTGTTTGGGAGCTTCTGCACAGACCTGAGTGCTGGGTGCTGTGGATATTGAGCCACCCTGGGGTATCTCCGCTGTCCTTATTAGCTCCTGGCAGCTTATGGAGATAGGGTTTCAACTTGCTTGGTATGTAATGATTTTCCTTTCTTTATGCTATGCTTTTTATGCTTCTGTTTAATTTGCCTAAACTGTGTTTCTGGTTTAAACCGTGTTTCTGTTTGAATTTGTTTGCTTAAGTTTATAATAAAGCTTAAAATCTCTTTACTCACTGGTGTGCTTATTGTCTCTGGATCTAAAAGAACCAATTATCTGAGCACCTGATCACTGCTTGGACACTTGGCAGAACAGTGAAGTATAATTTTTGTTTGTACTTCTGTTTTCTCTCTTCCATAGCTACTTACAGTATATTAATAGAATTCAACCAAATCACTGGAACATATTTTTTGGAGATTTAGAAAGCTGAAGTAAGACTGGGAAAATCAGGAGAAATTGGCTTCTTTTCCATTGCTGTAATGGAAATGCTCATCTGGATCAAAAAATTCATATGTATCTGAATCCAAGTGCATTTTTTCTACTATTACACCAGTTTAATGGCCTTGGTCGAGGATGTATATGTAAGAGCTTATGTTTATTTCCATGTAACTTCCAATAATATCCTAAACACCACAGTCCCTATGTGAGAGAATGTAGAAGTAATCTTTGTTAAAATATGATTAGCATTCTTTAGGGTTTGTATGTCTGTACATCCCTGTAAATGCATGGGGATGAACCATAGCCTGCCAGGTCTTACTCAGGAAATGTTGAAGTCTATTATAAACACTTGATTAGGAAGAAAGGAAAGACTCTATGAAAATAAGAGTATTACAAACATTCCAGGGAAATATTGGAACTTGTCTTGTTTGATTTGTACAATACAGTCAGAATTTATATTACAATAATGCTGTGGCTGGTACATGGTGTTAAATAGACTGTAGACAGAAACCAAGTAAGACCTGTGTAAATGAATATTTTCTTAACGTGTCTTGGGCATTATTTCCACAATTTGACATGCTAAGATAGTTGACTTTGAATCAATAAGCATTGCATGAAAATACAATGTATTCTGTAGAGCCTTCAGGCAATGTCCATTTGAAAGGAGTTCTTCATATAAGAGGAACTTGTGTCTTAGCAACAGCACTGCACCCCTACTGATACACGGAACTTCCCTTACTTAAAAAATATGTTAAAGTGGCATCCGTAAGAAGGCAGACAGAAAAAAATAAATAAAATATTTATGGCAAACACTTAAAGCAACATTTCTTCAATGTGGCTTGTATTATATTGTCATAAATGCAAATACTTTTAAAAAGTCAAACCTTAATAGCTTGTACTGAATTCATGGTTTGATATTTTAAAATCAATAAAAAATACAATTTTTACTATGATTAAAACGATAATGCAATGAATTAAATGGATACATTATACATTAAAATGCTGTCTGTTAAAGAGCTATCAGTGCTGACTATATACGTTGTAAACAATAAATCAGTATCTCTGGACAGAGGCAATATATATCAAATAAATAAATGATTTGCCTGAGTTATTAATCTAAGGTTAAACTTTATTAGATATTCACAAAATATCTGTTCACTTACTGTAAATATTTAATGAGATCATTATAAATGGGAAATGGATAAATATAATTAAACTTTTATTCTTTCTGAACAAATGAAAACAGAACCAGTCCTAAGAACCAGCTTTGAACAGCACGTACAGCATATCCAGCCCCTTGATTTATAATGCAAAGATCCAATTACGTCCCAAGCTAATTTGGTTATGGTTCAGTCCCTTAGAACTCAACATTTCCACTACCTATACTGAAAAAAAAATGTTGCAAACACTCAGAGGACATTTAATTTATTTAGCAGTCAAAGAGAGGTACAAATGATTTCCCCAAAGAATCCCACTAAATAATATACATTTTCCTCAACCTGACACCCCCACATCTCTCATTATTTCCAACAGCATGGACTCTGATCATGATGGCTAGAGATTCTCAGATTGTAATCTCACATATCTGGAGGATAATACTGTTACATTACATTACATTCCTTAATATATTAGGGAAGACTAATCTGCTAACAAGATAATTTTCCTTTTGGTTTCTCTCCATGACCAATGTATTGATATACTCTGTAGTATTTTAGGTCATTTTTCAAAAACAAAATAGGAAATATAGGCAGCTAAATTTAGTCTTTTTTATTTTCTTTTTAAAGTGAATATAATAACTCCTTACAAACAATGTTTCACAGTACACAATTTTCAATGAATACTTAACATATTTTCTGAGTTTTCTCCTGTGTACATTTATGGTGTCTTGAAATCAAATAAAAATAACTCAATCTTCATATAAGAAGCAACAGGGCAAAACCAATGCAGTCTACTGTCAAAAAGACAGGTTAGAGGGCCCTATTCACATTGTTGTTGGCAGTTTTCACATAAAGAGGTATTTCAGGATACATTCAGTTGCAAGGGTTACCACATTTTATTCACCTGCTTATTAGACTTCACTACCGTTTTTAATATTCTGTTGTAATTTTACTATTAAGATCCCACAGCTCTTCATAACTACTTAAGGTCATATTGGGTTGTAAAAACAATTATAAATGTAACATATATCAAATTATGTGATCTGTGTCATCAAGTCAATACCTTAATTGCATGATGCATAGCATATTGAAAATCTGCTTCTTGAATGGAGACGCTGCCAAAGGGTACCTTATTCTTAATCACCACTAGGAACCTTCAATACTTTGAGTCCCTTGAACTCTACTTTTCATAAAAACAAAATTTACATATGATGATGATGTCATCGATAAGATTTAAGAATATATTTCTATGGAGAAATATGAACATTTTATTCAAGAATTAAATTTTAAACCTATTCTACATGATAGACAGAAATAGGGTCTGAAATTCTTAACATGTTCATGAATATGTGTTGCAAAGAATGAGTCTTTGCTGCACGTTAAGAAATCTTCAATTTCATTTTTTGTGGGATTTCCTGTGACTTAAATCAGCTTTTATTTTTAAACAATCATATTCAAAATACCAAGGGGGAGGGAAAAACTGACCAACATATATATTCACAAACGTTTTAATTTGTATCTACCATGCTGTGATCATTAATGAGACACTCCACAGATGTTATTAATACATATGAACTTTACCTTAGAGTCACACAGAGATTTCCCCCCAATAATTGCTTTGGTTCCATGCATTTAATGATTAGATAATAAAAAACATGAACAAAAATATTTTAAACAGATAGAACGATGTCCATAAAATATAGATTACTCAGAAAAAAGTACATTAAGAGTTCATTACAAAGTAAAATTTCAGTCCAATAAAGTGTGCTATCTTTTCCTACATTTATCTCAAGAATGTGACAGCAGAGACTTCAGCACATTTTAGTATCAGGACAACTTTTTTATTCCTTCATCCCACGCATATTTTGCTTAACATCCAGTCTGATTAAGAGTTCTGAATACCTCTAAAGATTGGTCATTGTCTTGCTCAGGAGGCAAGACAAAGACTGAATAACAATTTTTGTACTCTTTTATAATTGGATGATTGAAACACTAAATGGCTTCTGCTGCTTCCTGCCGGTTTTCAGCATTCTCAAGTCAGAAGCAGTAAGAATGATGCCTGGCTGATTTCAAAGTGCTGTATATGAATTTGGATGTGGATATGCGCTAAATGGAAGTGCTCTAACTCCAAGGAAGCAATCAGAACCTTGATCATTGGAAAATTTCAATAATCTTCTAACAGAGCAGTCTGAAAGTGAATTGAGGCAGAAGGGACTGTTGGTTAACAGGAAACTGAATATTAGCATTGAACAGGTTTGCACTCTTCCTAAAAGAACAGGCCACTGGATTCACAAGTGGTAGCTGAGACAATAAGCTTATTTGCATACATACAGTAAGGCTATATATCTGTCTTCAAAACATACTGTCTTGGCTATTGTAATGCTCTCTGCATGAGGCTATTCTTGAGAAGTGTTCAGAAGTTGCAACTAAGTGCTAAATGCAACAGCTAGGCTGCTAATTGGTGCAAGATACAGATCTCATGATGCTTGTACTGAAAGACCTACACTGGATGCAGTTGATTTGATAGGATTCATGTAAAATTCTTTTTATGGAAACTGGCCAATAAAGCACAGTTGCCTGATTTATTACTACATCTTTTCCCCCTCTTTGAAGTTCTTGGCTTATACAATAAAGCAAGTATTTTATTTTTTGCTAGATTACATTTTCTATAAAAAGAAATACAGTATATTTTGATATGGTGGTATTTTTATTTTTGTTTCTTCTTGCAGTGAATTACAGCAGTATGCAGAGGTTACTCTTGAAAAAAGACCTATATAATACATTACTGTATATAGGAAGTTTTCCTTCCTTACTGGAAAAATGAAGTGATCAGAAAATTTGAATTACATTTAGTATGTTAAGACTACAGAATATAATTCTTCTTACTCTTTATGAATAGCTCCTGAAACAATAAAGTCAACCTCAGGAATACATGTTAAACAGAAGATCTAGAGATAAAAATAGTGAATTAAACAGATGTGCATCACCCCCACCTTCTGTGGTCTGGCTTCAGTGCAATTCACATGACTTCAAAGACTCTCATGCAAACCCCTCCCACACAGAATACAGCTGAGTTATCATTAATTAATTAATGACTTCTGCAAGCAAAGAAACAGTATGTTTTCTGTACTGTCTAAACATAATAATACTTTAAACGACTGAGCTAATTGTACGTTAATGTTACATGGATCATTTTATTTTTCCTTTTTCCTTTTTAGTTTATTTTAATCACTATTGTATATAATTTTTACTGTATCTTTTTTTTTTAAAAAAAAAAAACCAGCTGGCTAGGGAATTCTGGGAGTTGAAGTCCACACATCTTTAAATGGCCAAGATTGAGAAACACTGATCTAAACAGTTATGTAAGTAGTAAAGAATTGTAGAAAAATGAATCAAGGATCTCCGTGGTATAATTATTACAATTAAACCAACTGAACTGTAACCAACCATACAATTTTAGTTATGTTTTCTCAAGTATTCAACATAAAAAGTTAAATGGCTTCCTCTGTAGAGAACCAAGTAACAAAGATAACAAATATACAGTATATTGAAAATATAATAAATATGACCTCTCCACATATTTCCACATGTGTTCCAAAGCTTGTTGGTCCTTAAGTATCAGAGTGTTTGTCTATAATACTCTAATAACTTAATGCCAAAATTAACTAATATGATATCTTCCCTCAATGGTTTTTGCAATACCCTGAAATGTACTGGATTAATTTTCTATACAATTAAAGGTTGTTTTCTTTCCAATTGCTTGTACAGAAATTAATTGCTGTAATTTATTAGCTTTGAGGTAACAATATGTATGTATCTGTAACGGTAAATGATTTTCATTTATTGTCAAGCTTTGATATAATATCTCACTGCAAAGTGAAATTACAAAAGCTGGCCAATCGTTAGTGTCAGAACAAACAACAACATTGTATTATCATTTTAATATTATGTTCTGAAATAAGATTTCACACTGTTTTCATGCTAAATTAAGTATTTGCCCAAAAGCTAGTACCACTGATCTCTAAATAACTTGACACTGTTTGTTTTAATCAGAATCTTGAAAGCATTATCTTCCTCTTAGGCTTTAGTACTTCATAGAAGTACTGTTTATCTGCTTCTCTAATATTTTGATTAATATAATCAAATATAAACACTGTCCAATTTTCATTCAACATTTTGGAGAATACTAATGATATCTTATGTCTGATACGGCAGAGATTTTAATTTTTTTTTTAAATTATCTCTTGGCTTAGTTAGCATTTCAATACTTTTGTTTTTCTTTTGTTTAACTATGTCAGTGAACCTATGCACAGAAGCAGTTGTCCAGAAACAATCTGATCCTTGTCATTGTTGTTATATTACTTAATATGTCCATAACCTCTATCTTGTACCTACTGCTGATTTTGCACTCCTGTGATAAACTCAATGTGTTACCTACTTTTCATCTCTTAAGTATCTTTTTCTTCAATAATGTATAAGTATACAGCTGCAATGTACAATGAAATACTATCTGCCAAGCCATCTGCTCTTCTTGTAGCAATGTGCCAACTTGTAGGAATGACAGACAACACAAAAGAATTATGGCATCTTTAGGCAGGATGCCAGAAAGTAAAAGGTACGATAACTGTTAATGCAAACAACCTGTAGAGTAAAACAATAAATAAATGTGTCTTTTGGAAGTCATTTCATCTTACTACTAAGCCATTGTATCATTTTTTCCCCCAAATTGCTTATATACTCTGTATAACAACGGAGCACAGTACATTTTTTTAATTTGCATTTGAGAAATGTTTGTAGAGAACCAATAAAATTTTCATAAATATGTATATTTTTTGACTACTGTCTGTAAATTAACTATTCTCATACTCTTCCATTTCCTGTCCTTTTTGCAGGCAACCTCAAACAGTTGAAAAATGAGTTGAATTAGGGAGTAGAATAGGAATTCTAATTTGTTTCTGCTTAGCCTTTATTATTAACTTGATGGTTTATAATCTGACTCATTCTGATTTTTACCTGCTTAAGTGGGCCTAGGTACTGTGTTATGTGGTTGATCAGAAATCTTTTGGTTATACCACTGGGATTGAGAAAACTCTCTTTGAGCCCTAGAAGAACAAAGGCCCTCTAGAACAGCTGAGGCCTTTAAAATCTGTGATGGTTGTTTTCCAGGTTTCTGCACAGTTAGCTCTGTATTTATACAAATCATAATGTGCTGCCTTAAAAACACTGCTATTGGCACAAGCTGCATGCCAAATGCAATGATATGTCTGGAGTCAGGGTAGACAACCTTAAGAAAATACCTTGCCAGTATCTTTAATTACTGGCTAGAACATCTGGCCAGGTGCTTTTAACTCTACAGAACAGCTTTCATCTACCTGGGAAAATTTATCAAGAAAGTGCTATGTGTATGTGTACAGTTTTGCTCCAGAGCTTGTGTTTTCAATGGGATTCCATTAAGCGAAGACGATCATTAGATAAAGGATTGGAAACACCAATTTCATTGATGCCTGGCTATTATAGCTGGGGAGGTAGGAGGAAAAGCCAAGCCACAGCAGACTATTACCATAGTAAATTTTGTCTCTCTGACTCTCCCACCTAACCTTACCTAATCCCTGCCTAATAAGAATATATAAATTGGAGAAGGATGATCTAGTTTGACCCTTATATACCAGTCCAAAACTAACGTTTCTATAAGCAGAGGTACTATGATGTTCATTCATATTTTGAGCCAAACAGCATATTGCAGTAGATAACTTAGTTTTTGGTTTCTGCTTCTATTTCTGAAGGTGGGGGAATCAAATGTGGAAAATTGGAAAGTTATTTTCCTGGAAGAAGTGATAGACAAATCTGAGTCACTAAACTTCTTATATTCTGTGCCTTCTAGCAAAGGGGATAATGCTGATTAATAGAAAAGCAGGGATATGAAGCACTGCAAGAACTGGTGTGAAAAATAATCAAGTCCTTCTTGAAGACATTACATAAACTTGTTGTCATAGATGGCCTAAGGAGGCGGTAGCAAGACAAAGTTTAAGATGGCTCCTTAATCATATTTTCAGCAGCTCTACAAATTTAAACAACTTTTATAAGTCAAAACTTCAAAAGGGATTTATGAGGAAATCACAAGTTATGCCATGTCATGAATAAGATAGCTCGAGGCAAGTAAATGCTGTTTCAGAGTCAGTAAAATGAGGGCATCAACTTGGCGCAAGCACCATGAATTGCAAGATTTATCAGGAAAGTCATCCTCTCCTCATTAATTAATTTTGATTACTTTAATCAAACATTTTTCTGAATGTTAAGCAAAGACATTGGATAGGACCTTGGGCATTTTTTCAGAAGACCAGTAAATTACTACATAAAATAATATAACCTCAACAAAATAGAAGATATACCATTTAAAGTACAACCTTTTGGTTTCACAAGGCCAAGACATTCCTTCATAAGCAAGGCAACTTATTCAAACTTTTCTCCTTTGTTGAAGTAAAATGTGGTAGTCTTGGAGCTAATTTGATTGATGTCAGGTTTGATTTGACTAAACATCAGATTTTACAGGCTTGATTTGATATTGGAACTGTTTTTTCTTGACAGTTTTCACTTGCCAAGCATAAAAATAAAAACAAAACAAAGAAATGTGTGGCAAAGAAAATATAAAACTGAAAAACTGTTTGTATATTTACAAAACAAAATGGAAGTGTGATATAGATCATTCCCTTACAAAATTTGTTATTTCCAATCATGACACTGTGTCATCTGCACCGACTCCAAAGTGAGAGGTTGTAGCAGACTGGACTAGCAATTGTAACACTGTTAAGTGTACCACCAGAAACCTAGGTCTCCCAGCCGGAGGCTCCTCTATTACTTTGTTCTCTGAACCAAAATTGTGAGAACCCCGCTCCCATGGAATCAGAAGTGGTGTGAAAGGCCATTTGAGAGCAAATTTAGGGGAAACTTGAATAATAATATTTATTCATTGATCAGATTTTTTTTTTATCATCGCCCATCTCCCCCTCAAGGAGAGACCCTGGGCTCTGCAATATAAGGTAATTCTGTAAAATATTTTCACTAATATTTAAAGCAAACCATTTTATATGAACAAAATCCTATAGAATATCTAAAGGTCAGCAATATCAATAACTTTATTAATGTATTTTGAATTAAGTATTTGTTTGTTAAGATACCATTCCCAATATGAGCACCATGATTGTCTTTTAGTTACGGTTGGCGTTCAGCTTTATTTTTATTAATTTACAGTCTAAGACAGTCCAACAAACATTAATATATATACAACAGTTTAAAAATTACACACACACACACACACACACATTACATAGAAGCCAAAACAATCAAAGCTGTGAGTAATATGATACTCTGTTATGGTTTTTGTCACCATACCTTTATGTGATATATAAAAATGACACTTTTAATTTAAATATATATTTCTTTCATAGTCCTTTATCATTTGAATACTACAGTTCAATTTTTTTTTGTTATTGGTATTCACACTCCAGCCGATCCTATAAGCTAAAGCTACATACACCACTGCCCTCAATACATTTACAAATTGTTCACTTGAAATGAAAGCAGTGATCTTGCCACAAGGGAAATTAAACTTTCTAATAACTGGGTTATGAGTTCTAATCATCATTGTTTTTAGAGGATCAGTTTTCAGTGTCAGCTTACAGAATACCTGTTCAGTCAGCAAATTTTAGCTGTGGTCCCTTTTGTTCCATTTTATTATTAATTTCTGCACCACCAAGTGTTTTCAGCTTTGTGGTTTAAAATGTGTGACATTTTAGAGAAGTTTTATTTAATTTTGTTACAGTAATAACTTTTAAAATGGTTTTAAAATTAATTATAATGTTTTAATTGTTCCTTTTGATTGAAATAGCCCAGGGGTCGGCAAGCTTTTTATGCCGGGAGCCATTTTGACATGCTCGTGCACATTTTGAAATGCTCGAGAGCCAGGGGGCGGGGTTTGCGGGCGGGGGCCAATCACGTGGCTTATTGGGGCGGGTGGGAGGGCGCGGGGGAGCCGCACAGGAGCCGAGGGGAGTGGGCCCGGCGGCGGAGGCCCCCCACCCCGCCGCCCGCCCGCCCAGCAGGCTGGCTGGCTCTGGGCTCTGACAGCAATGGCTTTCTTCCCCAGGGTTCGCGCTGCTTGAGCCAGAGCCGAGGGGCCAAAGAGCAGATCTGGCTCGAGAGCCACCATTTTCGACCCTTGAAATAGCCTAACACTTAAAAATAAATAAATAAACAAACTAGCTATTTGGTTCAGAATATCAGCAAGCTGAGAAAGATTCTGACAAACTGAGTTAGTGCTGGGAACTGGCCAGTTTTCTTAGGTCCTCAAGTGCTCCATTTAAACTTACTTAGAAAAACACAGATTAATACTGCAGTTTTGAAAGATTATGGGAACTTGTCAATAAGAAATCCTTAGTAAGTCTCTACAAAACATTTAGGATCTTTCTATGGAAACAACTATTGAACATACAATTATCATGAAACCCCTCCTTGCCAAAAGACTAGTTTCATTAGGAAGCTAGTTGAGTAGCTGTAAGTTTACACTTTATACAAAAATCCATAAGGAATTGTATAAAAATCACCAGTTTTGATTCTATTGACCTCACTCACCTCAGACATTAACTATTTTATTATACAGAGAACATCACTATCATCTCCCCTAAGTAATCCAGCTCCATCAAAAATGTGGGGTAATAAGTTTTTAAAAAATGGGACTCGTAAGTTTTTATTGCAGTTATAATGAATGCTTTTCCATTTTATTGTTTCTTGGAAGCAGCAATTCAGCTTCTCCATTAATGCATTATTTTATATTCCTCACAAGAGAAGTTTCAATTCTGTATTTCTAACATTACAAACATAAATGCAGATATTGAGACTTTAATAAAGGCAATGAGTTCTTTTCAAAGAGAAAGATACAGAATGAAAATATAAAACATTGCAGGAAGAATAGAAGATTAAAATCGGTTCTACTCCAATTCATTCAACATTATTGTTACTGAGTTCATAAACTTACAATGGTTATCTCTGGTCAAATCAAATTATGCAATATGTTCAGATGTTAATAAAGATTTTTGCTATAAATGTCTCTCAATAGGACATACAGCCAGTTCTTTCCAACTCTCTAATACGATTTCATTTGTTTCAGATGTTTTTCCATATTCTACAATTTATTTAAACATTTATGAAGTTCACTTTTCATTTTGCATATTCTGCCCTAATACTGAAAACTTCAGCTGGAACGAAATGTGATAGACCAGGTGGTATATGAGAATCATCACTTTCAGCAAATTATTCCACTTGTTCTGCTGCCAATGGCCATTAGTAGGTTTCCAGCTATTTAAATTCTTTGATTATCACCTAGTGTTTCTCAACCTCAGTAACTTTAAGTTGTATTGACTTCAACTCCAAGAATTCCCCAGCCAGAATTTCCCCAGTTCACACATCTTAAAAGTTGCTAGGTTGAAAAACACTGACCCAGATAGCTTCCAATGGGTTAATACCATTATTCTTTTGCACAGTGTTATTTCCAGTGTCTGCCCGTTCCATTCAAAATTCAAGATCTTGTGTCATAAACAATTTCCTTTAAAAATGCATTGATCAGGATATAGGACATGCTCTTTTTCGTGTTAGCACATATATTACAGACGTTGCTTGCTAGAATTTAAGTTGGCATTATTCATGAGGCTTCTAGACAAATGGTGAAGAGTTATTTTTGTGCTAAGCATTTAATTAGTTCTTAGTCCACATTATTACCAGAATCATTTTAATAACTTTGCTGATGGAATGCTTAATTTTATTTTAAAGCTCTCAGAATTGGTTTTCTGATTAACAGAGAGAGAGAGAGAGGCAGACAGATGTAAACCACTCTTGATAATAAAATGTTTTGTATAAATAACATAATAACCACAATAAGTTTAATAAAAACTGTTACCTCTTTTCATCTCACTAAAATATTCCCCTGACAATTTCTTCCTGCAATTCTAGTTGCTTTCCACCACTCTTTTTAATAGTTTTTAAAAGATCATGTAAGATAGGCGACTTTGATGTTTCTATGTTCACAAGAGACAATCATGACATCTAAGACAATGCAAAGTTAACATGCTAGGATTTATCTATACTTGTATTACTTCTCCATTTGTCCACTGAATGACCTGGGAACAATAGTGTGAACTGTAGTATTCAAATGTTAAAGGAATGTGAAATGAGTGGCATTTTATATATCACATAGAAGTATGGTGACAAAAACCATTGCAGAGTACTATATAACAACCTACTACATCAATACTTTGTTCGATTTGCAGTTTTTTTAGAAAATATATTTAACAGATGCATATTTCAAATCTTTATCTAATTATATATTAGATTGTATCCAGCCTTTATTTTGTGCAAATCAAGGTAGTGTACATAACATTTCCTCTTCCTATTTTTTCCATAACAAAACCCTGTGAGGTGAATTTTTGCTCTTTTTTTATTGCCAAAATAAGCACAGTAAAGCAAACAAGTGTTTCGTTTCATTCTTAAACTGTGTTCCCTTAGAGCCACTCTCTGCCCGCCTCCTTCCTGCTTATAACTGGTAACAGCAGTCATTAAGTAATAAATCACTGTGTGCGATGGAAGGGACTAGTCAAGCATTTTAAATGAGACCTCTTTCACTACTGCTACAGCAAAGCTTACTTCTTTTACTGAAGTATACCGTTAGGTTATTGGCACTTGATGTTCTATTCTGATGTCCTATCAAAGAGATAAGAGATAATTACCCTAGCTGTCATTCTTTCTCTCTCTTCTGCCAGTAATTACTCCTCCAGTTGTTCTCTCTTCAGCTTTCCCATCTGTGAAGGACTAATTTTATTCCATCTGGTCCCCTTTCTTAGATGGGTTTTATTCTAGGCCCCATGAAGAATCCACTTCAAGAGTCTTGACCCAGGCTCTCCTGGAAACAACAAGAAACCTTCAACATCCAAGGCTCTCTAGATCCACTCTCCTGTATTTTATTCCTAGAATTCTTTCTGTTTAAGTCTCTACCTGTCTCCTTTTCCTCGGCAGCTCAGCAGTGGTTCCCTTTTTTTCTATGAGAAGGTTACTCTCTGTGGGATACAGTGTTAAAACTCCCACTCTCTGAGTTCCACTTATCAGCTAAAAAAGAACAACATATCTGTTCAGGTGAATAGGTGACAGGATGCTACAGAATGGGTGATGGTAGGCTGTCAAAGATGAGTGCATGCTTCAAGTATACCTTTATGATACATTAATGTATACTCATGTAGATATCATTAATCTGCACTACTTTTGTTTTCAACTGTGTAACATATTTGAATGTGCACTCATACTCAACTTCTGGTCATGCACTAATAGCTTTTAAAAATATTTTTTTCAATTTCTTTTAAATATATGTTTTAAAATGGCTATAAATGGATTTCAGTAATTTCCAGGTACTATTGTGGAAATATTTAATAATAAAAATTAATACTTTTGAGCCTTAAGAGCCTTCTGTTATCATCAAAATAACCAATATCCTTTCACTTAGAAGTATCAGACTTACTAATCTATTATAACTGCCAAATCTCCTGTATTTGTTTTCATTTACCCATCTTTCATATCAAGCACCAGTGTAATCAAACACTGTTTATTTCATTCATTGAGGCTGGTCAATTACCAAAATAAAATACTTTAACCCTAAGTGATTTACTTGTTTGAGGTTGATTTAAACTTTTTTTTAATGTTTGAGACTTAATTTCAGTATATAGCTATTCAACATAAAAATAAATAAAACAAGTATTTGATATTAAGAAATAGAAGAGATGTATGAAATGTGTTTTGCCAAAGAGAAATATTAATTTATAGGACAGATATATTTCAACAACATCTGTGTCTCAGTAGTGCTTTATCTTTATAAAAGATAGATTAGTATGTCATAATAACTCTCTAACCTCATTATTCTTGCATAAAACCCTACCTGGGGTTTGTCACACTAAGATTAATTTTAAACCTATATAATTAGTCCCCTAATAAAAGCATTGCATAAAGAAAAAAATATAAGCACTGTAGAGTCCTAAACTGTCATGCTTTAAGTATCTAGCACAAAAATAGAGACTATTTAATATAAATGGGATGTCTTCAATTTTTCTGTAATATGCAGAAAAATTCAAAACATCCCATTTACAGTATATTATTATTATTAGGACTCACGACTCCTGCTTGAAAAGCAGGTGGCAGTTGTGCCTAGGAGGGCCTTCGCCCAGCTTCGGCTTGTGCACCAGTTACGCCCATTCCTGGACCGCAATGACCTCCAAACGGTCACTCGTGCCCTTGTTATCTCCCATATAGACTACTGCAATGCGCTCTACATGGGGCTACCCTTGAAGAATATCCAGAAGCTACAACTGGTACAGAATGCAGCCGCACGAGCAATTTTAGGTTCACCAAGATCAGCACACATAACACCTTTGCTCCCTGAGCTGCACTGGGTGCCGGTTTGCTTCCAGGTCCAATTAAAGGTGTTGGTTATTACCTTTAAAGCCCTACATGGCATGGGACCAGGATACCTGATGGACCATCTTATCCCCATAACATCGACCCGCCCCACCTGATCATGCAGGGAGGGCTTGCTACAGACCCCATCAAGAAAAGAACTCCATCTAACGGGGTCCAGGAGGCAGGCCTTCTCTGCAGCAGCACCCGCCCTTTGGAATATCTTACACCCAGATTTGAGACGGGTTTCCTCCCTCCCGGCCTTCTGGAAAAATCTGAAAACCTGGCTCTGCCGCCTAGCATGGGAGGGAAAAGGTAATATCTCCTCATGGGGGTGGTTAATAACATAATACCCTCCCTAATTCGCCAGATTGGATTTTATATTTATATGTCATATTGTATTTATATTGTATTTTAATCTTGTTTTTATTGTATACTGCCAAGAGACCCCCATTGGGGGAGATGGGCAGTCATATAAATAGATAGATAGATAGATAGATAGATAGATAGATAGATAGATAGATAGATAGATAGATAGATAGATAGATCTTAAACCCTAAATTTACCAGAATTGATTTAGCAGTCTTTAGATGCAATGGATGGAGATTTGTATCTCCAACAGTAAATATGAAATTGCCCTCATGTTAGTTTCAGTTTCATCAGCTGGCCTAAATAGTATACGTCTTCTAGAAGAGTGGGATATAATTTTAGGTATAAATAAAGGTTCATATAAATAAATACACGCACATATTAAATGCTACATGCACATATGGCCTCAACCTGTGCATATGTGTAATATGAACTCCTAACTTTTCTAAAATCCAAATTATAGGTTTAGTTTTATATGATCTTTTCAATTATTCCATGAAGCCTCCTACAATATCTTATTATGCAGCCTAGTGAGAACTACAATGTTATTCTCACCAAAAAGTACAAAGAGAAGTGGAAAAATCAAATGCCTCAGACAAGTTCTTTTTGCCTGAAGGTAGCTATTTTGAAAACAGCATGCCTGGAAACTTCAAAGGAAGCTAAATTTTCAAGTGTAAAGAGCATCAGCTGCAGCACTGTCTCCTACTGGCCAATAAAGTATGAATTAGACAAATTCAATTGTTTGTTAGTTTTCTTGTTTCCTTGTTCTTGTTTATCCAGGATATGATTACTAATCTTTCATAACTTACTTCGGGGGCGGGGGGGAACACTGTGGATTCACATCAGCCACTGAGTTTGAAAACTGGATGATAGCAGGCTCCCTAGGAAAGTATATCTAACTGGTTAACTTAAACACTATATAAGAGAAATTAGCAGAGTTTAGCATTTATAGTTCTTGCTTTATCATCAGTTTAAAGGCAAAACAGGAAAGGAAGGAGTAAGGTTGCACAGGCTAAAAAAAAGACATGGGAAATCTCTGGCCCACAGGATAAATTTAGCCCACTAAATCTTCCCCATCAGTCTGTAACCTGAATTCTCACGAAAGCTTTTTTCCACTCCAAAGCAACCCCCTCTTGTCCTTCCTTTCCACTCATAAGCAACCTCTTATCATCTCATGTTTTCCTATCCAGAAAGGCAAGAGATAAGTGAAGCCAACTTACTAGGATACTATTCCTCCTAGTTAAGACAAGCAAGAGAAAACAAAGTTGCATCACTAAGATGCTGCTGCTTCACAGTATTTCTGGTGTATCCAAAACCCAACTATTGAATAGATTTTTTTCTAAAAGGTATTTTGCCAATGATCTATGCTCCCTAAGTAAGTTTGTTGCCCTCAAATCCCCAATGATGAACTAAGATTCAAGTCCCATTAGTTTCTATATATAGAATTTAAAGGTGGGGAAATCTTTGTACCAGGCAACAAAATGTTTGAACAACTGTTTCTGCATGGGAAGAATTTGTCTATAGTTTCTGAGGAACCCCAAGAGAAACCTACAGCACCGAAACAGAATCTATTGTTGAATAATTTTGCACATTTTTCTCCTGTCTCCGTTCAATATTGCTATTCAAATTTAGTAGGTCTAAGCAGTATAATTATTTGAGTTCATCACTGACCCCTTAAATGTGTTGGAAACTAATTTCAGCCTTACCTCAAGGGAAGCCTTTTAAGCCAAATATTTTTCTGACTTTTTAAAAAGATTATTTGCTCCCCTTCATAAATTTGCAGTTAGTAGCTATTTACACATATAATTAATTAAAGATTAACAATGACATTCATCGTGAATGCTCTCTTTGTGGTTTAATCTATTACTTGAGTTTCGTATGGACCAATGGCAAGCAGACACACTGACATCTACAGCAATTGATTCTTAGCCAAAATCATGAATATCAGCAACATACATCTCACTTTTCCATCCTACATAATGCAAAAGAAAATACCAATGAAGGACTAGTGGGTCCTAAAATACCATATAAAAACAATACATTTTTAATCTCCTGCAATAGTACAATCCCAATCCTAAACTATTTATTTTTAATAGTTATATAACTATCATATTCAGGACACATTACACACAGACCCAGCTCTCTTGAGAAGTCTATTATGATAGGAAAGATAAGACAGACGGACAGACTTGATTGCAACAGCAATGAATGCACCACTGTGACCTAAAAGGCCAGGCTGAAGACAGATCATCTTGGAGAAAGTTTACCTATACAGTTGCTAAGAATTGATACTGACTTGACAGCATTTAATCATATATATAAGAAGGCCCCAGGGATAAGCCTGGAAATTCAAGAAATAATTGTGCAAGAAATAACCAATTGCCTGATGTTGGACCAAAAGACAGCAGATTTACGGCTAGAGCATAAATGTCTACTCAGCACATTGCAATCTATCTTTAAAATTGGTACAATTTACAATCTACCTCAGAGTCCTTGTTGTAGGATGATCCAAGATCAAGCTGTTTCCAGAAGAACTAGAGATTCCTGTTTCTAATTACAGATCAAGCAAGGAATTGTAGACTCATATGCACACAAACTAATATCATGTGTTTATTGTATGTTACAAGTCATCAAAGCTTAAATAAAATTCTAGTGTACTGTATTATTTTTTCACTTAATTACATGCATAGATACAGTCACCAACATCCACATTACACACACTTATATTATGCTAAATAACTTTTATATTTAGTCTTTCATAGAATAGTAAACTTTTTAGTTTTACTCTAATTTTCCAAGATATGTTACAGATTATCAATACTCTTACATTATTACTTATGCTTTCTTTTTTGGCCTATATTTGTTTAAAAACTTCATAACATTGTTGAGTGAGGAAATCTAGGTTCTGGATTATGATGTCCCAAGTATCTTTTAACAATCAGCCTTATTCCTTTTTCATCAAATTCAGCGAAGCTGTTTGAATACTGAATCAGTTTTTGGAATTGGTAATAGGCCAGGGCAATAAATAAAAAGTTAAAGTACAGTAGTTCTCTACAGTGGGAGAGATATTTGGCATATTTTGGAAGATAAATGTACTTAGGATCAGGTTCAAGTTCAGGAAGTGCTATTAAAGAAAGGTTTAAGTAATGTTAGTGTGTCAGATAAAGTCAATAACACAGATTGCTCTAAATATTTCATTCTGAATTCAATCAACATAACTGGACTCAGTTGACCACACACACACAAACACACACACACACACCCTCCCAATAACACAGGTGTATTTAGTCAAATGATTAACAAATATAAATTATATTGGTTTTTTAGATATTGAAAATGTTATTTTCATAATATCATGAATGAAGAATTATGGGAATACCTAATACAGTTAGTGCTACTGTACTTTTAGAACAGCTAAGGAATTATGAATAATACCACTGCAAAAATTAATGATTTCTGAATAATTCACACACAAAAAAGAACTAAATTCACACAATGCATTATTCATTGTGAATAATGCATTCACCCACCTCTATAATTATCTGTAACTGCTAAAAATATCTGCATGACTTTTAAAGACTGGAATGCTATTTTTATAGATTTACTGAGAATATATGCATGAATATTAACAGATGGAATATTCTTGCAAATAGACAGGACTGCTGGAATGGAGGGGTTGGATGGGGAACAATCAGATAAATTCACAGATTATAGATATTGCTGAGCTGAGAAGAGAGGGGAATCACCTGTCCCAATTGCTAGGGTCATACCCTGAAATAACTGTTTAAAACCTTATCATTTATAGGAATATTAAGTAGTCTGTTTAACCCATCACCACACAGCTTTCATAATTCTAAAAAGGGTTTCTCTTTATCATTAATGAATTTATGGATTTCATTACAATGTAGCTCTCTATTGAAGAAGTTCTTACATAAAGAAGGTATTCTCTTCTAAAGCAGTGCATTCATGAAAAAGAAAGGTTGCATTATAAAATCTACTTTCAAAAAGACAAAGATATTTCTTTATTTTCTACATCTGACCATCTTTCTTCCTGATGAAGGATGCTGCTACACTTCAGTGTTTGCTTATTTCAATTTAAACAATAAAGTTTAATAAAAGTTAATACAGTGTTTCACTGTTACTGAACAAAAAAATATATATCTGGAATATAGTGAATCAATTTTATTCAAAACTATCCATGGTTTTTATATAAGTAAGATTACAGTTTTAATTATAGCTAAATTAAACTAAACTAAACTATGGTAAGTAATAGAAAGGTACATGCTCCCTCAAATAAAGGTAAATCCCTGAGACTACTTGAATATAAATCTAATAAACAAACACGCAAAAATAAATCTAATAAATAAATAAAGCATGTTTATATAAGTTGTTTTGTTGTTGTTTCCAACATTGCATAAGTATCTTACTTCTTCTTGGGTATTTTTTTCAAAACCCAGCATGGGATTTAGCTTTGCAATTTCCTGGTGGTGTCCCCTCCAAGAACTAAGGTTAAGTTTTTGGGAGGTCAGTGAGGGTCACTTAGGTGCTGCCATCTATTGTGGACAAGGCAAGTTGTACTATAATGGAACATAAAGAGCAGATATGTATATAAAACACTGCCATTCTTATTTTAAATAGAATGAAGTGTTCATTAACAAAATAATTTTTCCCCACAACAGCATACATACAATGAGGTTGTAAACTGACTGTAAATTGAATTTACACCAACACAGAATAAAATCACATTACTGAAAATATAGTCCACCTCCCAAAACTGAAAGAGATATTCAGCCAATAAATGTATCTTTTTGTATTTATTCCATATTAGTAAGATTGCATAATTTTGAAGAAAGGAGTGATTCACAAGTTGCTTCTTAGTGCAAGTTTCCAGAGAATAAAATTTTCTTAGTTGAATAAACTGTATAATACTGAATGTAACTGAGGAAGTGACTAATCAATTTTTCTGTAATATAGCTCTTTCTAAGATTATACATGATGAAGCTGCCTATTTAGCTATTTTGCCTGCCAAGAAATACAATATACTACTAAATATGCAAAAACAGGAAAAGCTCCCACTCTATCCAGTTGAGTGCTATCAGACATATAGATCTTTGCCCCAGTATTATTGGAAGTCTGGAATCATGCCTTTTTAAATCAAGTTTTTCAACACTCCTTCACTGAAGCGTGTGTGTATTTGGTGGCTTCAAGTCAGTCTTGACTTCTGGCAACTGGCTGGACAAGGCAGGTTTCCTAGACAAGTCCCTGCAGTTTTTGGAAGTGGATAGCCATTACCTCCTTCCTAGGACTGAGAAAGAGGGACTGGCCCAAAGTCACCCAGCTGGTTTCATGCCTAAGGGAGGACTAGAACTGACAGTCTCCTTATTACTAACCTGGTACCTTAATCACTACACCAAACTGAGTCTCTTCAGTGAAATTTCTAAAACTGTAATCTTGCAGGCTGGTAAAGAACCTGCTTGCTATAGAAACTGTAGTCTGATTTCCTTGTTAGATGTAGATAAAAATGTTGGCAGGACCTCAATAACTTTCAATTATGCATGCTGTACAATCTGGTTTTATTAAAGGTCATCAAGAAGTTTTTTTTTATTCTTTATTTAATAAAACAGAACAGAGAAAAGAATATGAGAAAAAATATAACGAGAGAAACAATGCAATTACAATAATATAAATTCTACGTGCAGTGGTTTTTCATGCATATAAACATATATATGATTTTCTTACATAATATTTTCAATAACATATAATCATATTTCATCATAATTGTCCATTCATAATCTCTGTCTATAAGCAGAGGACCCAAGTAACATCAGATCTTCAATCCATTGGGTATTTGAGGCCATAAATTTGTCTTTCCCATGTTGAAGGACTAATTTCTTGGCAATGATAGGGGCACAAAGAATCCATTTCTGTTGTCCAGCTGTCAATTTCCATCATCTAAGATCTAATGAAGTTTTCAGTACTGAGGTTTTTCCACTGTTTAGGCAAAATGTGGTTTCCAGTTCCTTACTCCATTCCATTTTTAAAAGTCTGAATATCAAATTTATTGATAACAGATATTTGTAAAGTCTCATTATGGCTTTTTTTGTCTCAAAGATTTAATCATTCCATCTAATAACTTAGGGGTCTCCAAGGCTGAAAATGTCACTATTCCTAATCAAGATATCCATAAAAGTTATACAAATACTGTATAAAAGTAAATGTGTAATACTGGTAGTGGATGGGAACATTTATCTTTTAACATAAAAAATGATAAAAACTCATCATTATCAACTAGTTGATCTAATGTATGTATCTTGGTACCCATCCTGATATTCCATAAAACCTTTTTTTTAACCATTTTGTGATCTGGATTACTCCATATCATCAATTTAATATGAAAAAAGGTAAAAATGCATTCCCCCCCCCAAAAAAAAATAGTACACCACAGTTTTCAAGTCAATATGATGGTGACAGGAGATACAGCAAATTTATATTTTGAACCAGGTTCCTCCTCTTTAAAAAATGTCATCTACAGGGTTTTTTCAGATGGACCTTCTTGATCACTGCATGCCTTCTCCGGAATGGCATCTTCATCATAAGTAGGTTTTGATTATCTTTCTAAATCCCTATTTCCATGGAGAAATATAATTATATTTCTATGTATATAATATTTTGATATATATAATATTTCTCTCTCTCTCTCTCTCTCTGTGTATGTATGTATATGTATATGTATATGTATATGTATATGTATATGTCTTTGTAATATTTGTTATTGTTTGGCTGTTTTTGATGATGTACTCTTGTTTATGAATGGGAAGACTGTAAGCCACTCAGTTGACAATAAGACAGGCATATAAAGGTAATAGGGGTCGCGATGGCTCAGTGGTTAAGATGCCAGGCTTGTCGATTGGGAGGTCGCAAAATCGGCGGTTCAAGACCCGAGCGCCGTGTGACAAGTGAGCTCCTGCACTCGCTCCAGCTCTTGCCAACCTAGCAATTCGAAAGCATGCAAATGCAAGTAGATTAATAGGTACCACTTTGGTAGGATGGTAACAGCGTTCCGCGTGCGTCATGCCGGCCAGATGACCGCGGAAGCATCTTCGGACAGCGCTGGCTCTTTGGCTAAGAAACGGAGATGAGCACCAGCCCCTAGAGTTGGACACGACTGTGTGGTGGAACCTTAAATAAAAAAGCTTAAATAGCACTTCTTTCTTTATAAAGAATATGTTATTTCAGCAGATCACAGTGGAAAAACATGACAAAAAGAACTTTGGAAGGCCAAGGTAAGTTATTAAGTGAGAATGGTTTGCTGGTCAGCAACCATGATCAAAGACTATCTATCTGAGAATGGAACTGCCTACTTGTCAGACATAGTGGCAGCGACAACGGTGACGATTGCCCTTACTGACTTGGGGTTTTGGGGCCTGGGACCACCCCCTGGACGTTCCAAGGGGCTGGTGGGAGTTGGGCGGTAGCCTTTCACCAGTAGCCCTTATTAACAGCTGTGGACTTTACTGGAACCAGAATGAAGACTGGAGTCGAATTAAACCCCAGAGCAGCCAGATAACGGCCACTGAAGACTGAACCTGACCATCTTTCCCAATTGCTCTAAATTTGATCAACCTAATTGAGGCGAGTAGGATCTCCCAAGGTGAATGTTCTACTCCCTTGCTAGTGTGAGACATGGAAGGGAGTAGGGTGTGAATGAGAATGTAAGGGAGTACTCACCCCCTTGAGTGACAGACAAGGGGTGAGGAAGAGTTTTGGATGAGGTGCTCCTCCTATTGACCAGTGGGAGAGGCTGAGAGGGGAGCACAGTGAATGTTATTGAGTGGATGTGTGTAAGTGGAGTTGGGGCTCCAACAGTGCCGAGAGCGTAAGCTGGTGCACTGGAAGAGCCCCTCCCCCACCTTGTGATTGAGATTGTATGATGCTGTGTGGATTGATGGAGGGATCCTTACTTTCATCCAGAGATCTCAGGAGTTCAGGAGTGGAGGCTATTGAACTTGGAGAGTCTGGGGGAAATAGGGCGGGGCAGGTGATCGAGGTTGTGACGGGCCGGGGACGTTATGGCGGGAGCCGGAGGGCAGGTCATCTTAGAGGAAGGCGTCCCTGATGTATACTATCTGTGACATCTTCCGGCCCTCTGTGTTCAAACCCAGAGCCTGGACAGCATACTCGTGGTGACCCTGACTTCTGGCTGCTGCTCTGCAATGCCAGGTCAGTTATCAACAAAGCCCCCCTCATAAGTGATTTAATCATGGAAGAGGGGGCAGACCTGGCATGCATCACTGAAACCTGCCTGGGCAATGAAGGGGGAGTTCCTCTTTCAGAGATGTGCCCACCCGGGTTTCAAGTATGGCACCAGCCAAGACTTCGGGGCCGGGGAGGTGGGGTGGCTGTTGTCATCCGAGAATCCCTGGTAGCCGTCAGGGGCCTTGCTCCACAAGTTTCTGGATGTGAGACCATGTTCTTTAAGTTGGGTTCCCGTGAACAGTTGGGAGTGTTGCTGCTGTACCAGCCTCCCTGCTGCGTAACATCCTCCCTGCCCGAGCTGCTGGAGGCCATCTCGGGGTTGGTGGTGGAGTTCCCCAGACTTATGGTTCTGGGGGAGTTCAATCTGCCGTCCCTGGGACGGGCCTCGGAAGCGGCCCGGGAGTTCATGGTCACCATGGCGACCATGGGCCTGTTCCAGATTATTCAGGGCCCGACTCGAGATAGTGGCCTCACACCAGATTTAGTTTTCTTGTCGGAGCAAAGGCAACGTGATCTGAGGGGAGAATTACAGCTCTCCCCTTTGTCATGGTCAGATCATGCCCTGGTGACTTTGAGATTCTCTCATGCCACCCTCCTCCGCAGGGAGGTGGGACCCATTCGATTGGTCTGCCCCTGGTGACTGATGGACCCAGAAGGGTTTCAGAGGGAGCTCGGGGGTTATACCCGAGGATTTGCTGAACGGTCCAGCGGAGGCCCTGGCTGCTACCTGGAATAGAGAGATGGGTGGGGCCTTGGACAAGATTGCGCCTATGCGGCCTCTCTTATCCCAGCGAACCCAATACTCCCCGTGGTTCACGGGAGAGTTAAGGGTTCTGAAGAGGATTAAGAGACGCCTAGAGCGCCACTGGAGGAAGACAAAGAACGAATCCGACCGAAAACAGGCTAGAGCCGCTGTTAAGGCCTACCTTGTGGCGGTAAGAGCGGCGAAACGTCAATATTTCTCTGCTCTTATTGCATCTGCGGAGAGCCACCCGGCGACCCTGTTTAAGATTACTCGATCCCTTTTAGGGAAAGGGGAGTCAAAAGTTCACCTACAGGGTCGAGCCGAGGAATTTTCTAAGTATCTCCAAGATAAAATCGCTTGGATCCACTCTAAGTTGGACTCTCAGCGTGAGGCAGAGTCTGGGGAGACACCCAGGGAACGTACTCACCTTATTATCTGGGAGCAGTTTGACCCTGTTGGTCCTGAGGAAGTGGACAGAGTCCTCCAGACTGTGAATGCCACCACCTGCCAATTAGATCCTTGTCCCTCCTGGCTGGTGAAAGCAGCCCAGGAGGTGACTTGTGGTTGGGTCCAAGCGATGGTAAATACACCTTGAGAGAGGGGGTGTTTCTGGCAGCTTTTAAAGAAGCGCTGGTGCACCCCCTCCTCAAGAAGCCATCTCTGGACCCCACTATACTTGATAATTTTCATCCAGTCTCCCACCTCCCCTTTTTGGGGAAGGTGGTTGAGACGGTGGTGGTGTTGCAGCTCCAGAGGATTCTGGATGAAACGGATTATCTGGACCCCTTTCAGTCAGGTTTCAGGCCAGGTCATGGGACAGAAACTGCATTGGTCGCGCTTATGGATGATCTTTGGCGGGAGCAGGATGGAGGCAGTGCATCCATTCTCGCTCTTCTTGACCTCTCAGCGGCATTCGATACCGTCGACCATGGTATCCTTCTAGGACGGCTCAGGGAGTTGGGGGTGGGCGGCGTGGTTTTGCACTGGTTCACCTCCTTCCTCCAGGGCCGATCCCAGTCGGTGTTAATAGGGAGTGAGAGATCCAACCCACGGGCCCTACTTTGTGGGGTGCCACATGGCTCGGTACTCTTGCCGCTCCTTTTTAACATCTACATGATGTAGGAGAAGAACCCGAGACTCAGACATTGGACACTGGACTGGCCTTAACATCGTTTGCCACAAGGACTAACATCATAGAGGACTGTTTGTTTGAACATAACAACTTGGAGTGATCCATTGGTTCCTTCCCAGGCAAGCGGCAGTGGGTTGGGTCCCTTGGTGTGAGTGCTGGCCCCTCAGTAGGTGAGAGATACTGGGTGGGGCCAGGAGTGTTTGTTTGTGTGTTTGAGTGCTCCCTCAGTGTTCTCAGTGGGGTAGGAATGATTGAGATGCCCCTCCTCCACTAGTGAGAGGAGTTGAGGGGGGTGCATAGTAGAAGTGCTAGTAGTGTTTGTTGGGGAGTGTTGGGATCCCAACAGTGCCGAGAGCGTGAGCTGGTGCACTGGGGGGTCCCTCCACTGCCTAGGATTGAATGTGCTTGAGAGGATGAGTGTATGGTGCAAGGGACCTATGTTGAGACCCAGGATTTCCGGGGGTTCGGGAGTGGAGGCTACCGACCTAGGAAGCTCGGGGGGCTGCAGGGCGGGCCAACTGATAAAAGTGGTGACGGGTCGGGGATGTTATAACGGGAACTGGAGGGCAGGACATCATCGGGGAAGACGCCCCCGGTGTTTACCGGTGGCGTGTTCCGGCCCTCCAAGTTCATTCCCAGGCCCTGGACGACAGATCCTTGAGGGCCCTGGTCTCCAGCTGCTGCTTCTCAATGCCAGGTCGCTGAACAACAAGGCCCCTCTCATATGCGATTTGATTGCAGAGGAGGGGGCAGACCTGGCTTGTATCACCGAGACCTGGCTGGGCCCTGAGGGAGGGGTTGCCCTCTCGGAAATGTGCCTGGCCGGGTTTCAGGTGTGGCACCAGCCGAGACACCGGGGCAGGGGAGGTGGAGTGGCGGTTGTCATCCAAGAGTCTCTAATGGCTCACAGGGGCATTGCTCCACAAGTGGCCGGTTGTGAGACCCTGTTTTTTAAGTTGGGTTCCCGAGAACAGCTGGGAGTGTTGCTGCTGTACCAGCCTCCCTGCTGCGTAGCAACCTCCCTGCCTGAGCTTCTGGAGGCCATCTCCGGGCTGGCAGTGGAGTTCCCCAGACTTATGGTTTTGGGGGACTTTAATCTGCCGTCCCTGGGACGGGCCTCCGAAGCGGCCCGGGAGTTCATGGCTACCATGGCAGCCATGGGCCTGTCTCAGATAATTAGGGACCCGACTAGAGACAGTGGCCTCACTCCGGACTTGGTATTCTTGTCTGAGCAATGGCAAAGTGATCTGAGGGGAGAGCTAGCCCTGTCCCCATTGTCATGGTCAGACCACGCCCTGGTGACTCTGAGACTCTTGTGCACCGCCCCACTCCGCAGGGAGGCGGGACCCATTCGATTGGTCCGCCCCCGGCGACTGATGGACCCTATGAGGTTTCAGAGGGAGCTGGGGAGTATACCCGAGGATCTGTTGCACGGTCCAGAAGAGGCCCTGGTGGCAGCCTGGAATAAAGGGGCAGCCGGGGCCCTGGATAGGATCCCGCCTATGCGACCTCTCTTCCCTCATTCGACCCGTCACTCCCCGTGGTTTATGGAGGAGTTGAGGGTTTTGAAGAGGGTTAAGAGACGTCTGGAGCGCCGCTGGAGGAAGACAAGGACTGAACCTGATCGGACACAAGCTAGAGCCGCTGTTAAGGCCTACCTTGTGGCAGTAAGAGCGGCGAAACGTGTATATTTCTCCGCTCTTATTGCCTCTGCAGAATGCCAACCGACGACCCTGTTTAAGATAACGAGATCTTTGTTAGGTCAATCTAAACCAATGACCTATTTACAGGGTCGATCGGAGGAGGTTTCTGACTATCTGCAAGAGAAAATCGCTCGGATTCATTCTAAGTTGGACTCTATGCATGATACACGGTCTGGGGAGATGACGGAGACACATACTTACTCTGTTATCTGGGATCAGTTCGATCCTGTTGGACCTGAGGAAGTGGACAGAGTCCCCCGGATTGTGAAGGCCACCACTTGTTATCTAGATCCATGTCCCTCCTGGCTAGTAAAATCGGCTCGGGAGGTGACTTATGGTTGGGTCCAGGCGATGATCAATGCATCTCTGGAGGAGGGGGTGTTCCCAGCAGCCTTTAAGGAGGCCCTGGTGCACCCCCTCCTCAAGAAGCCATCCCTGGATCCTACTGTTCTGGACAATTTTCGTCCAGTCTCCCACCTTCCCTTTTTAGGGAAGGTGGTGGAGAAAGTGGTGGCGTCGCAACTCCAGAGGATTCTGGATGAAACGGATTATCTAGACCCCTTTCAGTCAGGTTTCAGACCAGGATATGGGACGGAGACTGCATTGGTCGCGCTTATGGATGATCTCTGGCAAGGACGGGATGGTGGTAGTGCATCCATCCTTATCCTTTTAGATCTCTCAGCGGCTTTTGATACCATCGACCATGGTATCCTTTTGGGATGGCTCAGGGAGTTGGGGGTGGGCGGTGTGGTGTTGCAGTGGTTCGCCTCCTTCCTCCAGGGCCGTTCCCAATCAGTGATGATAGGGGAGGAGAGATCTGACCCACGGCCCCTCCTGTGTGGGGTGCCACAGGGTTCGGTGCTCTCCCCTCTCCTGTTTAACATCTATATGAAGCCGCTGGGTGAGATCATCCGTCACCACGGGATGAAATACCATCTATATGCTGATGATACACAGCTGTATATTTCCATCCCGGGTGAAGTAAGTGATGCAGTTGCCACCCTATCTCAGTGTCTGGAGGCTGTGGGAGCCTGGATGGGGAACAACAGGCTTCGACTGAACCCTAGTAAGACGGAGTGGCTGTGGATTGATGGCCGCTCGGGTCCTAGGAAGTTGTCATCTTTGGCTCTAGATGGGGTTGCACTACCCCATTCGGAGCCTGTGCGGAATCTGGGCGTTCTCGTCATGACTCCTGCTGGAAGAGCAGGTGGCAGTCGTGGCCAGGAGGGCCTTTTCACAACTTCGGATTGTGCACCAGTTACGCCCTTTCCTGGACCGAGATGCCCTCCGAACAGTCACTCATGCCCTCGTCATCTCCCATATAGACTATTGTAATGCGCTCTACATGGGGCTACCCTTGAGGAGTATCCGGAAGCTTCAACTGGTCCAGAATGCGGCTGCGAGGACAATTATTGGGGCCAGAAGATCGGCCCATGTGACACTGTTGTTACGCGAGCTGCATTGGGTACCGGTTTGCTTCCAGGTACAATTCAAGGTGTTGGTTATCACCTTTAAAGCCCTACATGGCATAGGACCAGGTTACCTGAGGGACCGTCTCATCCCCAGAACATCGACCCGTCCCACCCGTTCAGCTAGAGAGGGCTTGCTACGGACCCCATCGTTTAAAGAGTTTCACCTAGCGGGGTCCAGGAAGCGGGCCTTCTCTGCAGTGGCGCCCGCCCTTTGGAATATCTTACCCCCGGAGCTGAGGCTGATGTCCTCGCTCCCAGCCTTCCAGAAAGGCTTAAAGACCTGGTTCTGCCGTCTTGCCTGGGAGGGAAACGTCAACAGTTCCTCTTGGGGATGGCTGGCCCCTTGAAGCCTCCCAGTGACTTATTTTAATATTCTTCTTGGAATTTATATTTTGTATTTATGTAATTTTATATATTTTTAATCTTTATTTTGTTGTGCACCGCCCAGGGTCCCCGTTGGGGAGATGGGCGGTAATATAAATTTAATAAAATAAATAAATACATGAAACCGCTGGGTGAGATCATCCATCACCACGGGCTGAACTATCATCAATATGCAGATGATACCCAGTTATACATCTCCATCCCGGGTGAAGTAAGTGATGCAGTGACCACCCTGTCCATGTGCCTGGGGGCTGTAGGAGTCTGGATGGGGAAAAACAGGCTTCAGCTGAACCCTGGTAAGACGGAATGCCTGTGGATTAATGGCCCCTCGGTGTCTGGGAATTTGTCATCTTTAGTTCTGGATGGGGTTGCACTTACCCCAGACAGACCCAGTGTGTAACTTGGGGTTCCTCCTGGACTCACAACTCCTGCTCGAAGAGCAGGTGGCAGTCGTGGCTAGGAGGGCCTTTGCTCAACTTCGTGTTGTGCGCCAGTTACGCCCTTTCCTGGACTGAGAGGTCCTTTGAACGGTCACTCATGCCCTGGTTGTCTCCCATATAGATTACTGTAATGCACTCTACATGGGACTACCCTTAAAGAATATCCGGAAGCTACAGCTGGTACAGAATGCGGCCGCGTGGGCAGTTTTAAGTGCACCAAGATCGACACATATAACACCTCTGCTCTGTGAGCTGCATTGGGTGCCAGTTTGCTTCCGGGTCCAATTCAAGGTGTTGGTCATTACCTTTAAAGCCCTACATGGCATGTGCCCAGGTTATCTGAGGGACCGCCTCATCCCCATTACAGCGTCCCGTCCTACCTGATCTTGCAGAGAGGGCAAGCTGCGGACCCCCTCTATGAAAGAGCTCTATCTAGTGGGGTCTAGGAGGCGAGCCTTCTCTGCAGCGGCACCTGCCCTATGGAACATCCTTCCCCCAGAGATAAGACAGGCCCCTTCACTCTTGGATTTCAGAAAAAAATTGAAAACCTGGCTCTGTGATCTCACCTGGGGCAAGAGGGAAAGTGGTCAAGCTTGGAGATGGCTGATTTTTTAGAGCCGCCCCAAATATTTTAAATATGTTCAGCGTCACTGCAAACCACCTGCCACTTGGTTTTAATTCAAATTTATATTTATTCTATTTGTATTTTGTGTTTTTACTGTATTTTACTGTTATTGTTATAGCTGTGAACCGCCCAGAGTCCCTCCTTGAGGGGGAGATGTGCGGTCATAGAAATTTTATAAATAAATAAAATAAATAAATGGTGCCTAAATCAGGGGCATACTGGTCCATCATCTTTGGAAAGGCATTGCTCTGGAGTTTTTCCAGAGCCATAAACTCAAGAAAAAAATGACACCTTTTTGTTGCTCTCTCATTAAAATTTTCCAACTGTTACCATGTACAGTGATTTATTATATTTGCTCCGAATATATTTTGAAGAGATCAATCATTTTAATTGTACCAAAAATAAAAAAAGTTATTGAATGGTGGCAATACCAGATTTATTTTAACACATTCCATATTACTAGATATTAAGTGCACTGTTTTCAGTAATATTTTGAGAAAAATGGGAAATAAACCTATATTTTAAAAGAAATTAAAACTGTTTTAATTCCTTGCGTGTTGTCATAAGCTCAATATCCGTAATTGGCCATTTTGTATTTGGATGTTTTTGTTCTTAGTAGCATCAGTTTTTCTGAGTATTTCTACTTACTTCTTTCACTAGATTTGTTATTATATTGTATTTGTAATTTAATCCTTTGGAAATACATTCAGAGTCTTGCTGGACTGGAGCATCATATAAGCACAATAAACAAACACATAAATAATTTTTCAGAATGTACAGAAATTTTCAGAATTCTGAAAATTTACTGGATGGTGACTTATTCTGAAATCTATGTAAAAATCCATATTATATACTGTAAAGCATGTACACCAATTAACAGCAAAGAATTAACACAAAACACAAGGGCGACCAATAATATAATTTAGCTTTGCACCCTTAAACACAAGAAGGTTTTATACCACTAAATAAAACCAAGACCTACACTAGTGAACAAGCACATTACTCATTTCTTGGAGGTCCTAAAAATTATCGCCCATTTCAGTTTAATGAAAGAAAAGAGTATAAATAAATCTACATGTTACTACCATATCCTTATCATGAAAAGGATTTTAAGAGGGAAAAATGAATATATATAGAGTATTTACTAGTATCACATAATTCACTGATTCTGTTTTCTTGCCTATCTTATCCACAAAGGCCTCAGCCTAACACAAGTAAGGTAAAGCTTCTCTTGAATCACGTTAAGCCCATGAAGTTTTCTTGGCAACAATACAGAAAAGATTTATCATTGCCTTCTTTCAGGAGAGGGAGAGAGAGATCCTGAAATATATACTTTCCATTCTACAGTTTACTGTTTTCTGATGATTTCCCATACAAGTGTCACAGACTCAGTGCTGTTTAGTTTTAGAGACCAGCCAAGCTCAGCTTGGCAAACAGCATGTATTAGAATGCAGGTAGTCCTTGACTTATGACCATTCATTTAGCAACCGTTCAAAGTTACAACGGCGCTGGGAAAAGTGACTTATGACCGGTCCTTGCACTTATGACCGTCGCAGTGTCCCTGCAGTCACGTGATCAAAATTCAGGCACTTAGCAACCAGCTTGCCCTTACAGCGGTTGCAGCATTCTGGGGTCATGTGATTGCCATCTGCAACCTTCCCAGCTGGCTTCCGACAAGCAAGTCAATGGGGGAAGCCGGATTCGCTTAATCACTGCAGTTATTCACTTAATGACCGTGGCAAAAAGGTCATAAAATCGGGTGGGACTCAAGTACTTAACAACTGCCTCGCTTAGCAACAGACGTTCCAGTCCCAATTGTGGTCGTAAGTCAAGGACTACCTGTATGCTTGAATTTGGCATACTGTTAGAGAGACTGAAGTGCAAACCATGAAGTCCCCAATATGAATCTTGCCTCTGCCATGAATATACTGTAGATCCCCTAGGCCAGGGGTACCCAACCTTTTTGGCACCAGGGACCGGTCATGGAAGACAATTTTTCCACGGACCGGGGGGACGGGGTTTGCAGGCGGGAGCCAATTGCACGGACCACCACCGCTCACCTGCTGTGTGGCCCACTTCCTAACAGGCCGCAGCCCACTAGTGGGCCGCAGCCCACAGGTTGGGGACCCCTGCCCTAGGCTATTCTCTCTCAGACTAAAACCCCACAACTAGAAGAACACTGACTTACCTTGTTATAAGGATGTTATAAGGTTATGACTTAGATAATTCATGTGAAATCACTTTAAAAAAACATATAACCAGGGCAGTCTATTCCACCTGAAGCTCTATTAAATGCAAACGGGATTTTACACATAAATGTTTTAAGCATTTGTGGAATGCGATTATACATGTTATGGAGTTTCACAAGCACAAAATGGCAAATGAATTTCATCCATTGCATCTAAAGACTGCTAAATCAATGACTGGTAAATTTAGGGTTTATCATATTTTTGAGATAACATGGATAAAAGGATTTGGCATTCATGCAGCAGCATTTCTTTGTCACCATGGAAAACCATGATTTTACTCCAGAATCTAGCACTATGGACTTTAAAGGATGGAATTCATAATGTCTGAATTCTATCCAACATCTCTCATCTTGACATAGAAGCATATTCTCAGTTTGTAATATTGTGCTTTGTTTCCATAGTAACCAGAAAATGAAATGCTTTTTTGAGCACATATCTGAACAAATAGTCAAAGGAAAGACAGACACTGAATGGCTAAGCATGAATTTAGTGCAAAAATCACAGTAATACATACATACTAATTCTCATTACATTCATTCACCGGGGAGGGGGGGGGGAAAGGAACTTTTCAAAATAAATGCCAGTAAGAAACACAAGATAGTAGCTTTTGGCTGTTAGACAAATATCTTGCAGCTATGATAAAATATAAATCTGGACAATATGCAGAACATTCTGTTAACCTGAAACTCAGTGAATAAATTTAGGAATAGCAATACAGATGTGGGTTCAAATCTACAAAGCCATTTGAATGTGTTTGGTATGTACATCACTAGCATGTACATAAATAATATTATTTTTTCTGACTGATTCACATATACATTAATGAAACTATAATTTCCACAAAATTTAAATAGTCTTGAATAGATAGTGAGATTCTCTTAAGACAATTTTATTTTCTTTGTCACATAAGCATGTCTTCTATATATTACAAGAATATCCATAATGTACTAAAAACTATAAACGAAACATTTATATTGTACTAGAAGTAAACAATACACATAAAGGTAAGTAAGTAGCAGTTAGGATTGTTTCATTATGAGAGGTAATGAAGACAACATCTTATTACTGTCTTTTTCTATAAATATAAATTTTGTTTCTTTTGGGAAATTTGTTTCTAGTGAATTTCATTTGACTCTTTCCACACCTTTATAACAGGGGTCCCCAACCTGTGGGCCACAGCTCACGAGTGGGCCGTGGCCTGTTAGGAAGTGGGCCGCACAGCAGGTGAGCGGTTGTGGTCCGTGCGATTGGCTCCCACCTGCAAACCCCGCCCCCAATCCATGCGATTGGCTCCCGCCTGCAAACCCCACCCCCAGTCCACGCGATTGGCTCCTGCCTTCAAAACCCACCCCCAATCAGCACAATTGGCTCCCACCTGCAAACCCCGCCCCACCGGTCCATGGAAAAATTGTCTGCCACGACTGGTCCCTGGTGCCAAAAAGGTTGGGGACCCCTGATTTATAATACTAAGAATTAGTACTGCACTGGGTACCGGTGTGCTTCCGGGTACAATTCAAGGTGTTGGTTATGACCTTTAAAGCCCTACATGGCATGGGACCAGGCTACTTGAGGGACCGTCTCATCCCCATAACTTCAAACCGTCCCACTCGATCATAGAGAGGGCATGCTTCGGACCCCGTCGTCAACGGAGTTTCGTTTGACGGGGTCCAGAAGGCGGGCCTTTTCCGTGGTAGCACCTACCCTTTGGAACATTCTGCCCCCGGAGGTGAGACAGGCCCCATCGCTCCTGTCCTTCCGGAAGAATTTAAAGACCTGGTTTTGCCGCCTCGCGTGGGATGGGAATGGGAACAGTTCCTCTTGGGGATGGCTAGTGCCATAGAGCCCCTTCATGGATCACTGCCTTGTCGTGGAGAAGGGGCTTCCGTAACTCAGTGAAGTCAGGTCAAGAAGAACAGGTCATGACGGAGAGTTCTGACAAAACATGGTCCACCGGAGGAGAAAATGGCAACCCACTCCAGTATCCTTGCCAAGAAAACCCCATGGACAGTATCAAAAGGCTAAAAGATATGACGCCGGAAGATGAGCCCCTCAGGTCGGAAGGTGTCCAATATGCTACTAGGGAAGAGCAGAGGGCAATTCCGAGTAGCTCCAGAAAGAGTGAAGCGGCTGGGACAAACCCGAAAGGACGCTCAGTTGTGGATGTGTCTGGAAGTTGAAGGAAAGTCCGATGCTGTAAAGAACAATATTGCATAGGAACCTGGAATGTAAGATCTATGAATCAAGGTAAGCTGGATGTGGTCAAACATGAGATGACAAGATTGAACATCGACATCTTGGGAATCAGCGAACTAAAATGGACAGGAATGGGTGAATTTAATTCAGATGACCATTATATATACTACTGTGGGCAAGAATCCCTTAGAAGAAATAGAGTAGCCCTCATAGTCAATAAAAGAGTGGGAAAGGCAGTACTGGGGTACAACCTCAAAAACAACACAATGCTTTCAGTTCGAATCCAAGGCAAACCATTCAACATCACAATGATCCAAGTCTATGCCCCAACCACTGATGCCGAAGAAGCTGAAGTTGACCGGTTCTATGAAGACCTACAACACCTTCTAGAACTAACACCAAAAAAAGATGTCCTTTTCATCATAGGGGACTAGAATGCTAAAGTAGGAAGTCAAAAAAATAACCGGAATAACAGGCAAGTTCAGCCTCGGAGTACAAAATGAAGCAGGGCAAAGGCTAATAGAGTTTTGTCAAGAGAACATGCTGGTTATAGCAAACACTCTTTTCCAACAACACAAGAGACGACTCTACACATGGACATCACCAGATGGTCAATACCGAAATCAGATTGATTATGTACTTTGCAGCCAAAGATGGAGAAGCTCTATACAATCAGCAAAAACAAGACCTGGAGCTGACTGCGGCTCAGATCATGAGCTTCTTATCGCAAAATTTAGGCTTAAATTGAAGAACGTAGGGAAAACCACTAGACCACTCAGGTATGACCTAAATCATATCCCTTATGAATATACAGTGGAGGTGAGGAATAGATTTAAAGGATTAGATCTGGTAGACAGAGTGCCTGAAGAACTATGGATGGAGGTTTGTAACATTGTACAGGAGGCAGCAACTAAAACCATCCAAAAGAAAAAGAAATGCAAGAAAGCAAAGTGGCTGTCTGATGAGGCATTACAAATAGCTGAGGAAAGAAGGAAAGCAAAAGGCAAGGGAGAAAGGGAAAGATATAACCAACTGAATGCAGATTTCCAGAGAATAGCAAGGAGAGATAAGAAGGCCTTCTTAAATGAACAATGCAAAGAAATCGAGAAAAACAATAGAATGGGGAAGACTAGAGATCTCTTCAAGAAAATCGGAGATATCAAGGGAACGTTTTGTGCAAAGATGGGCATGATAAAGGACAAAAAAGGCAGGGACCTAACAGAAGCAGAAGAGATTAAGAAGAGGTGGCAAGAATACACAGAAGAACTATACAAGAAAGACCTTAATGTCCCTGATAAATACGATGGTGTGGTCACTGACCTTGAGCCAGACATCCTAGAGAGTGAAGTTAAGTGGGCCTTAGGAAGCATTACTAATAACAAAGCTAGCGGAGAAGACAGTATCCCAGCTGAGCTATTTAAAATCCTAAAAGATGATGCTGTTAAAGTGCTGCACTCAATATGCCAACAAATTTGGAAAACTCAACAGTGGCCACAGGATTGGAAAAGGTCAGTTTACGTTCCAATTCCAAAGAAGGGCAATGCCAAAGAATGTTCAAACTACCGTACAATTGCGCTCATTTCACATGCTAGCAAGGTTATGCTCAAAATCCTACAAGCTAGGCTTCAGCAATATGTGAACCGAGAACTACCAGAAGTGCAAGCTGGGTTTCGAAGAGGCAGAGGAACTAGAGATCAGATTGCCAACATTCGCTGGATCATGGAAAAAGCAAGAGAGTTCCAGAAAAACATCTACTTCTGCTTCATTGACTACGCTAAAGCCTTTGATTGTGTGGATCACAACAAACTGTGGCAAAGTCTTAAAGGGATGGGAGTACCAGACCACCTTACCTGTCTCCTGAGAAACCTGTATGTGGGTCAAGAAGCAACAGTTAGAACCGGACATGGAACAACCGACTGGTTCAAAATTGGGAAAGGCGTACGACAAGGCTGTATATTATCACCCTGCTTATTTAACTCATATGCAGAGTACATCATGAGAAATGCCGGGCTGGATGAATCACAAGCCGGAGTTAAGATTGCCGGGAGAAATATCAACAACCTCAGATATGCAGACGATACCACCCTAATGGCAGAAAGCGAAGAGGAACTAAAGAGCCTCTTGATGAGGGTGAAAGAGGAGAGTGCAAAAGCTGGCTTGAAACTCAACATTAAAAAAACCCAGATCATGGCATCTGGTCCCATCACTTCCTGGCAAATAGAAGGGGAAGAAATGGAAGCAGTGACAGATTTTATTTTCTTGGGCTCCAAGATCACCGCAGACGGTGACTGCAGCCATGAAATTAAAAGACGCTTGCTCCTTGGGAGGAAAGCTATGGCAAACCTAGACAGCATATTAAAAAGCAGAGACATCACCTTGCCGACAAAGGTCCGTATAGTTAAAGCTATGGTTTTTCCAGTAGTAATGTATGGCTGTGAGAGTTGGACCATAAGGAAGGCTGAGCGCCGAAGAATTGATGCTTTCGAACTGTGGTGCTGGAGAAGACTCTTGAGAGTCCCTTGGACTGCAAGGAGGTCAAACCAGTCAATCCTAAAGGAAATCAACCCTGACTGCTCATGGGAAGGACAGATGCTGAAGCTGAAGCTCAAATACTTTGGCCACCTAATGCGAAGAGAGGACTCCCTGGAAAAGACCCTGATGCTGGGAAAGACTGAAGGCAAAAGGAGAAGGGGACGGCAGAGGATGAGATGGTTAGATAGCATCACTGATGTAATGAACATGAATTTGAGTAAACTCCGGGAGACAGTGGAGGACAGAAAGGACTGGCGTGCTATGGTCCATGAGGTCACGAAGAGTCGGACACGACTAAACGACTGAACAACAACAACAAGTGCCATAGACCCCTTTTAAAAGAACATCTATCGCCTACTGGATTTTATATTTAATTTATTAGTACTGTAATGGTTAGAATTATATTTTAAATTGTAGTTATATTTAAAAATTTTAATTCTTGTATTGTAAACCGCCCAGAGTCCCCTCTGGGGGAGATGGTGCAGTAATAAAAGTTGGTGTTGGTGTGTGTGTGTGTGTGTGTGTGTGTGTGTGTGTGTGTATCCTTCTTCAAATCTGACTAACCTTCTTCAAATCTGTTGCTGAGCTATATTGATAAACAGAACATGATACCCCAACTTTTCAGTTCTAATATGCCCAAAGATGTTTGGAAACAAACATTCAGTTGTGACAACATATGAAACAATACAAAATAGTAAAATAAAATAAAAAAATAAAAGACTGATAAACAGCAATAATAAGAGAAATAATGAATAAATGAAGAACTAATTCTCTGAGAACTTTCCACAGAAAAGGGCACTTTTTAAAAAGACATTTCTTGGGCCACTAACTTGCTTCTAAAAGGCAAATGCAGATAGAAAAGATCAGCACAAGATGGTATTGGCTTTTAATCACGATCACGAAGAAGCAGGTGCCATTTAAAAATCTCTAATAGGTGATTTGATTCCTTCCTTTTCTAATTTACTAAATACATCTTTCTTTTTATACTTTGACATTTGGCTTTGTTGTGTTATAGAGTATTTATCTAAAATTCCTCACTAAAGTGATATGACTGCTTCACTGAAAGCTCCTTTATGATCTAAGGATTCTAGAATGTCAGAAGTTTGGCAAACACTGTGTTCCCTACATTTGGGGGAAAGAAATCCAACGTTTTCATTTATCAATATTTCTAAGGTTGTGGTGATAAAAGAGGTTCTTGGAAGGAATCTTGAAATCTCCACTATCTATGTAGTTTAAAGTAACCTTTCTTAATGTATTGTCGAAGGCTTTCACGGCCGGAGTTCGATGGCTGTTGTGGGTCTTCCGGGCTGTGTGGCCGTGTTCTGGAAGTTGTGGTTCCTAACTTCCAGAACATGGCCACACAGCCCGGAAGACCCACAACAGCCATAACCTTTCTTAATTTGGTGTGCTCTTGATATATAAAAGCTTCCAGCATAGAGAGGACACCAGATTGGAACAGGCATGTGTTCAGACTAGAAAGATGATGGTGACTTTAAAGGCAAACTTTGGAGAGGGAAGGTGGGAATTATTAACTAAAATTGTAGATAACATTACTCTTTCCCACAGCAAATGCAGTAACATTAAACCTTGTAAACATAAACATAAGCCTGTAACTATTCATTTACACAAGAAATTTTCTCCCTGCTCTGCTGTATATAATTAATTTTAGGAGGGTAATACAAATAATACAAATGTATATTAATCATGGTAACATGTACTTCAAAAAATATATCAAATTTATTTCTCTATATTCAGTGCATGTTAGACACTGTCAGCCTTACTAGGTAGACCAGACAGACACAAATTAAATAGGTAGTCTCCACTTTCACTGAGTGTGACATTCACTAGTACATACTAAGCACTACTATCTGAAAAATAGTGTAGCTCAGTAGTTTTAGAGAGAAGTTCCATATTTGCTTTCATTCATTCATTCATTCATTTCTATAGTTTATACTATAAACTATAGTATTTCATTATATTATATATTATACTATATACTGTATTCATATAGTAATTCATTCATTTCTATAGTTTATACTGTACCTCTAGTAAGATCATAAAAAGTCTTGTGTTCTGCTATGTAGTCCCCCCAAAATTTGTGATTATTTCCTCCAGTTTCAATAATTACTTTTTATTATCATTAACAGGTTTCTTCCTACAATTATGATTATAGCAGGGTGGGTCCAATAGGGAATCCGAAACTTTGTACTTGGATAGTTCATAGGTTGACATTTATAAAATACATGTTTCATTTGAAATAGAACAAATCCAATTCAAGTTTTCACAAACTCAAGCCCTTGCCACATTTAATGCAGGGTGAAAATACAGTATATACTGTCATATTTCTGAGTGACCTAAAATATGGTTATCAACCAAACAGATCATAGGAATACAAAAAGCTAAAATATATCAAAGAACATTTTCCTCACTCTGAGAGCCAAAATAATTATGTCCAAAAGAGTTGTACATCTGAGATTGGAGGAGGAGAAGGAACAACAAACAAGGCAAAAATGTAATAATTGTCTCCTTTAATGTAACATGCTGCTGAATGTGCTTTAATAGATGGCAACAGCACAATAGGCTGAGGACAGGTTGAGTTGCTTAGTGATCTTTCAACTGAGCAGTGACTCAGTCCTTTCGAGATGCTGTGAGCTTAATGTACAGCTGAAGTACACTGGCAAGGAGAGAAATCCAATTGCCTCTGCATTTATTTATGACAAAGCAATCTATCCAAGGCCCAGTTTCTTTCCTTTCCTTCTTTTGGTGGGATGGCCGTCATTCTATTTCAGCTAAACAATAAATGAATCTCTTTCTCACAAGCCCAGATTATGGTATAAAAGAAACCAGGAAGAAATATAGGCATAATAGTTCATTTATCTACCAATCATAAAACTCTCTTATAGCAGTGATCAGAGAAGGCAGGTGTTTTGTCGAAGGCTTTCATGGCTGGAGTTCGATGGCTCTTGTGGGTCTTCCGGGCTGTGTGGCCGTGTTCTGGAAGTTGTGGTTCCTAACGTTTCACCAGCATCTGTGGCCAGCATCTTCAGAGGGCAGGAGCACAGACAGAAGCGAAATCTCTGTGCCCAGGTAGAGTGGCAATGTTTTGTTTGTTTTCTATTTATAGAGCTAAGTTATAGGAGATTAGGTGGAGTTTTTTGTTGTGTTGAAATGTTAACGAGTGGCTAATGAGCGTGATTTGCATTTTCATTGTGAGAAGTATTCCCATGTCCTGGTGGTTGGACTGAGTTCGTTGACCTTTTGCAGGCTGTGTTTTTCAGGACTGGTAGCCAGGTTTTGCTAATTTTTAGACTTTCTTCTTTTTTATTGTAACTGTGCTGGTGTTTGTGAATTTCAATGGCTTCTCTGTATAATCTGGTGTAGTGGCTTTTGGTGTTGTCCAGTATTTCTGTGTTTTCAAATAGGATTTTGTGTCCCGTTTGCTTGCAAAATCCTATTTGAAAACACAGAAATACTGGACAACACCAAAAGCTACTACACCAGATTATACAGAGAAGCCATTGAAATTCACAAACACCAGCACAGTTACAATAAAAAAGAAGAAAGTCTAAAAAACCTAATCTCCTATAACTTAGCTCTATAAATAGAAAACAAACAAAACATTGCCACTCTACCTGGGCACAGAGATTTTGCTTCTGTCTGTGCTCCTGCCCTCTGAAAATGCTGGCCACAGATGCTGGCGAAACGTTAGGAACCACAACTTCCAGAACACGGCCACACAGCCCGGAAGACCCACAACAGCCAGAGAAGGCAGTTATTTGGAAGCAGAGATATAGTGGTGCTGAACATAACAGTTCATCACATCTGATCTGCCATATTACTTTATTATTAGGAATGCTTTATTGTCCAGTAGTTTATATCGTATTCTCTAGTATATAACAAACAACTTGAAATCTAAGATCTGAAAATAATTAGCTGCTTCACCTACTTTTTTTTTTTAATCTGTGCAATCATGTCCGATTCTCTGAGACTGCCTGGAGAAGTCCTTGCAGTTTACTTGGCAGGTTTCTCAGAAGTGGTTTGCCATTGCCTGCTTCCTAGGGCTGAGAGAAAGGGACTGGGCCAAGGTCACCCAACTGGCTTTGTGCCTAAGGCGGGACTAGAACTCAAGGTCTCCTGGTTTCTAAGCCTGATGCCTTAACCACTACACCAAACTGGCTCTCGCTTCACCTACCACTCAGCTATAATTTGACTTGGTAGATTTTGCTAGCTGTCACTTGCAGGATAAGAAAGATAGTTTTTCTTTGTGTCTGACATGGTTTAAAACTCCTGATGTAATTATAGTCATGTTCTGGCTTCACAAACGGAAGTGCTTATCTGGTTTAAGGTGGTAATAAATCCATCAGGATTATCTCAAAGTTGTAAATTCTGTCTAAGTTTCATATACACATAAGCAGACAATTGGGCAGACAGCATGCAAAGGAGCAGCAAGAGTCAAAAACAAATCAAGTCATATCCCAAGGAAAGATCTTGGCAGCTAAAAGTTCTAGAATAGGAATTAATGGAGCCCTTCAAGGCTATTATGTTCCAATGAACTTACTGAGCAGAGTTGAAAGAATAGACCTCCTCTGTCAAATATTTTTGCAAATTTCAAACTATTATCTGTCAGAAGAGGCATAGATCACACACACAACAGGCTGAATATGTGGCTTCAATTACAATGATGTTGCCAGTTTATTTAATCTGGCATTCTGCGTTTTCCCCCCAAAGACAAGGGTGGGGGAGGACTTTATGGCAATGACAAGTGTCTGAGTTTTATATGCATTTGTGTTTGCACTTAAATATTCTTTCCATATAACATTTGTAATTTCTTAAAAACTTCTACTCACAAATGCAAGTATCTTATATTATAGATCCAGTTAAACCAGTGCTTTCCAAACTGCCGCCGTTGACGACACACCAATGGCGGCGGCATGGGCGTGCACGGCGGCGTGGGCGTGCACAGCGGCGGCACAGGGGGCGCGGCGGCAGCATGCGCAGCAGCCTCATGTTTTCCGCTAAAACGCGGAAACGCTGATGGTGCGCTGCTGCCGTTGTCACTGCCGCCACCGTGAACGACGACGCACGTGTCCACTTCTGGACTGTGTCGCGACAGACTAAACTGTGTGTTGCGACACACTAAAGTGTCGCGACACACAGTTTGGAAAGCTATGAGTTAAACCATTTAAAAACATGGATCTGAAACCTTTTGCTGAATTATGCACACAGCTGTCTGAGAATACGTATTTACTGTCCTATCTAAAATGAGCTTTAGTTCTTAAAGACTGGTTTATAGTTCAGCAAAATTACTGGCAACTCTTTTTAATATGCAGACAGCCATGCATCTGCTGTTATGTTCCCTTGTTAAAGGCTGTCCAAAGAATCATAGAATAATAGAGGAAGAGGTCATTCAGGCCATAACGTCTAACCTTCTGCTCAATGCAGAAATCTAAATGAAAGCACCACTGACAAAGGGCTGCCTGGCCCTGACATAAACACATTCAGGGGAGGGTTGCTCATCATCTCCCTTGGTAATTGGTCCCACTGTCAAAATGTTCTTATTCTGTTAGGAGGTTTTTCCTAAGATATAACTGGATATATCTGTCTTCTTGTAACTTAAAACCATTATTCCACTTTCCTGCACTCTGAGGCCACAGAGAACAGGTGTTGATCATACTCCCCTTCAGTCTTCTTTTGTCAAGGCTAAACATACCCAGTTCCCTCTGTCTTTCTTCATAAGGCTTAATCTACATTTGCCACATTATCCTCATTGATCTTTCCTAGAAACATCCTTAATCTACAGTGCACCCGGGGGGGGGGGGGATAGTGTTCTCATCTCAGCAGAACTTTCTAGAATTGTACTTGACTTTTTAGCAGCCGTGTCACACTGCTCTGTCATATAGTCTTGTGATCAACTATAATTTCATGGCCCTTTTCATATAAAATTGCTATTACGAATCCCTGTATCTCTCTTCCTAAATTGTGCATTTGATTTCTTAAGGGAGTAACTTTACATTTGCCTTATTAAATCCCATACTTTATTTGGAGCCCACTTCTCTGCCCTATTTTGAATTATGTTTCCACTTTCTAGACTACCAGCTATCTCATCCAATTTTGTGACACCTGAGAAACGGAGAAGTATTATTTCCACCTTCATCCAAGACATTAATGGACATGTTGAAGAGTACTGGGCCTTGGACTAAATCTTAGGGCAAATCATGATATATTATTTTCATAGGATTTCTACACTCGAATAAAATAGCAGATTAAAAGGTATTATAAAATTAGTTGGACAAAATTTAATCTGAACAAATCTATGATCCTCTGGTAATTGCTACATTTTAAAAAGGTACTTTCAGATCAAGTGTTTTATACTATTGTTTAGGATATTCCCAAGTATCCTTTTTTCCCCCTCCCTTCCTGAAGTTATAGATAACATTTGCCTTTTCCAGTTACCTGGTACCTCATCCATTGCTTTAAAAGATTGCTTTAAAAGGATTGCTTTAAAAGATTGGGTAAAAGACCAGCACATCCCTCAAGACCCTACACTGCAATCTATTTGGACCGAGAGATTTCTACCTCTTCAAATCAATAGGTATGTTTAATTGAATCTTGAGCTGGAATCTTGTTGCTTCAACAAATTCTTTACAATGGCTAGAAGAACACATTCTCAAGGAAAGTTGACAATTCAGAACAATAATTCTGACTTGTTACATTTTTCCTTTCTGACAACTTTATTGAGCAACCAACATACTGTATCTTTTTTTCTTTTATTTTGAATGTATTGAAAGAAATCCTTTGTGTTGTTTATGACATCATTCACTAAGTTCAGCTCATTACAAAGCTTTAGCTCTCCTAACATCTTCTCTACAAATCCAGACAACCTGTATGTACCATTGAGCTAATATTCTTGCTTTCTTCTGTTTATTTTTCTTTCTCTTATACCTACACTCTATCTACAACTTAACATACATATGAAAATACACCAAATGACTGTGTAAAGCGGTACTAGATCTCACAATCCAAAGTAGCATGAAGGATTGTGACAGAAGAAGGTGATGTTGATAGTGCTATATATTACTAAAATTATAGTTGTGGCATAAATTGAGAGCTTAAAATACATCTAAGCTTATTGTTACATTGAAATAAGCTAGCTATGTATTTATAACCTGCTTTTGCCCTTTGTACTTGGTGTTCTATTTCTATTTGTCTGATATCTGCATAGATTTTGATAGAAATTGTAATGCTGTATTGCATCGCAGTGGTGCCCTGACATGAACTGAAGCCATTTGGCAATTTATATTTATTTATTCATTTATATTTCAAATTTCATCACCGCCCATCTCACTTGAGAGTGACTCTGGGCGGTTTACAATAAAACTAAAATAAATACAGGTTAAAATTCAATCAAAACAGTATTTTTAAATAACAATATAAATATTAAAATAAAAATAAAAATAAAATCCAAGATGGGGATGTTAAAGTTCTTAATTAAATTCATGTAATTCACGGGGGTGTCTTCAAGGCGCTAACCACCCCCAGGATTATCCCTACTCCCATCCCAAGCGAGATGGCAGAGCCAGGTCTTCACCCCTTTCCGGAAGGCCAGGAGAGTGGGGGCCTGCCTCACCTCTGGGGGAAGAGTGTTCTACAGGGCGGGGGGCCACGGAAGGCTCTCTTCCTCAGCCCTGCCAATCAACAGTCTCTCATGGATGGGATCCATAACATGCCCTCTCTGCCTGACCGGGTAGGACGGGTTGATGTAATGCAATAGAATCCAACATTAGGAAAAATTATAATGGAGTAAACAAAATAGTTTTCTATTACATATCAGTTTCATACGAGTGATTTATTTACCAGTCACACTGGAATTATACTACATTATTTTTAAATACTTTTCTTCTTACAGTTTAAAGCTCTTCTGGTATTAGAATTTAACTGTCATGTCAATATCACCGTAAGTACAATAAAAATATGCTTATTATTTTTCATTGACTGAATTGTACTACGTACAATATATAAAATTAGTACCTGTTATACACAATCATTTATATATTTATTACAGACATGCTTTTGATTTTAAATATGCACAGGTATCTAAATTGAAAACTACTGAACCTCTGGGTAGCTCCTTTGTCCCATTGGAAATGTATGGATATCTTACTTTCAAAATGTTATCAGTAAAGTATATTCTTATTTGAACAATGCAGGATAACACATAATTTATTTATTATTTATTTATTTATTATTTAAATTTATATGACCACCCAACTCCCACAACGAGGGACTCTGGGCAGTTTACAATAAAATTAAGGTTAAAATATAAATATAAAATTACAAATTATTAACATAATATAAATAAATATAAAATCCAATCTGGCGAGTTGATCTCAAATAACAGGGAGGACATTATGGTATTAACCACCCCCAGGAGGAGCTTTTACTTTTCCTCTCCCATGCTAGGCGGCAGAACCAGGTTTTCAGATCTTTCTTAAAGGTCAGGAGGGAGGAAACCTCCCTCTAATCCAGTATCTTTAATATCTTTTTTAATATCTAATTTCTTAATTCATGTCCTCAGCTAGAATTTTGTCAACTATCAAAGTAACTACTGTTAGAACTTGTCTGCCGTACTGAAAGTCTAAAAAGTAAATGATAAAATTATTTTACAGATACTGATCACTATCACTTTTTTTTAAATGATGTGTTTTTTAAAGACTATTTCCTAGTACATTGTCAAAACAGAAAACGATCAATGTTCTTATGATGATCAAGATGCTGTAGAAATAATACAATTAATTATCATCTTGCTCCATATTTGTCAGCTGTGCTCCAATTAGAAATACTTGCTTTTGTCTCTTGTATTTTGAGCAGATTCCTTATACTATACATACTTGAGGAGAGATGAGTTTAAAGCAATGAACATATTTTCATTAAAAGTCTTTGGAATAAAATTTATATCATGAACAATAAAGCAAACATAAATCCAAAAGCTTGAAACTGTAACCATCCATCTTTCTCATCTAAATTAGATAAGAACATTTGTGAAATTATGATATAAAAAATTCCGAGGCATACAAAAACAAAACAAAAGCTATTATGTCTTATCAGCTTGAATTCAAAGGATAACTTCAGTTGTTATCTTCCAGCTCATAGACAGCAAAAAGAAAACGCAAGATTCTGCAACATGCTTTTCCTTAATGACATAGCACAAAAAGATTTCAGCTAAATAAATCTCATTCCAGTGAAATGTCACAATATTCTCTTCCAACAAGATCAGAAACACAAACTCTCAGTTTCATATTTAAAAGGAAATATATTTTCCCCTTTTCATCCTCTGGCCAAACTAACTAGATGTAGTGTAAATTTCAATTAATTGTGTTTTCTGAAATTTAAATAAAAGCCAGAAGGATCAAAACAGAGGCAATTCATAGAGGAGACCATTTAACAAATTTCATTAAAAACGCTCTGTGGGACTGCTTTGATTGGTGTTAATCAGGTGTGACAACATGAAGCCCAAGAGCTCCATGTGACCTCCAAACCCATTTTTTGTTTTCCCTTAAAGCTACAGTTGCTGAAAATTGGTGGCATGGTTACCTGCCATTTCAAGGTAGGTAAAACTCAAGAATGAAGTGTAAGCCGTAAATAGGCCTCAGCATAGTTAAAAATAAAAATAAAATCTCAAACTGTTATTTTAAAAAATCAAGAAAAAGCCCCCGTCAAATCTTGATCCTGTCCACTTTGCATCATAACCCCACCCACTGTAGTCTTCAGCTAGCCCAAAAATCTATGTGCAATTCTCACTAATGATTGCTCCCATTGGTATTAATGGAAGCATTTCTGTAAGGAAGAGGAAGGAGATCTAATTTCATTATAACTGAGTTTGGAGGAATGATAAACAGTTTTAGCAATACTCCAAAAATCCTAGATCCAGAAACTTCCAGAACTGTCTTCTGATCTTTATTCTGACCAGTCTGTCTCTCCGGGAGGATTAAGTTACTGCTAGAGGACTTATCTACTTAGCGTCTAATGCTGCTTTCTACAACTGTGTGCACTTCAGATTTCTTGGGACTGCTACTCTGAATGCTTATCCAGTCATTCCAACACATCTGGATTGGGGAAAGGCTGGTCTACTGACAGTGTGTTCCTGTACTCTAGCCTTGCATCTCTTTGAAGCAGCTGCCTTCATAAGTCTGATGCTTCCCATTATGTTAGATAGCTAACATAAATCCCAACCAGCATGACATTTGACTATGGTGACTGGGAAATTATGGGGATTGTAACTGTACTACATATGGAAGAATGCCTGAATATGGGTTATTCTTTTTGATGGTCACAACCACAATCTCATATTTTAAAAAAATGTTTTAACTGCCCAAAATAAATTGACTACTAATATTAATATGGAAAGGAGAATTATATTCGGAATATAGTATTCCTTTTTCAACAAACCACTATGCTTCTTGGGAAAAAGAGAGATTTTATTACAGCTTAATTCAAGCTGAATACTACAGCAGAAATATCTTGTCCAAATCCCTGTCCTCTCCATCAATTTTGATAGGCTCATTTACTGTAAAATAATAACAGTCCCCAAGTAGCATTTACTTATTCCCAGGAAAGACACAAAAGGTTATGTAGTATACCTTTGAGATCTACTGAACTGTTACTAACAAGCATCTCAAATTAAAAGAGCTGCTTTACAGCAATTAACGAAGAGAAATAAATCACCAACATTATAAATTCCTAGAAAGCAAAGAACAGAATGTTGCGGCTGTGTTTGTTTTTTATCAATCCAAATTTGCAAACCTGAACTCATATAAGAAATGAGGGAAGCTAGCAGACATATCTCTTAAGACTATAAACACATAGAGTAGAACTATAAAGCTTTGAAATAAAAACATTGTGCTAACGTAAGACATCAGTGCTTCTCTATCAAGTAATAAAGTGCCCTATGTTCTCTTGCCTACACTTAAGATACAAGAACAGCATCAATGAGGCACAACTGTTTTCTCCATGCAGTAATATTATCAAAACCTGTTTTTTCCCAGTTAATGAAATACACTCACACACACACACACACACAAATACACAAAATACCCTGTTCTATTAGTATTAATTATCTGACAATGGAGAATTCTGTATGCAGTTATGGCATTAAAAATGAAAAGAAAATGATAAAAGAAAATCTTATGGTCCACTATTTTCATGCATATATTTTAATCCAGAATGTAAAAATATAGGAAGAGGAGAATAAAAATATAGTAAATGATAAAACAATCAGTCTTGGTAATTTGCCAAGACTCAGCAGATCTGAACTAATCACAGATCAACTATTTTCAATAAAATCCTGAACTCCACTAATAATTAAGATAATCTGATTATCAGAAGAAATCAGAATTGCTAATGAACAGTTCCAGTACAAGAAATGAATATATGCTAATACTAAACAAGCTGTGGTGGATTTCGGCAGTGCTGCTGGTACTCAGGAAGGAGGGAGCTCATTCCAAGGTGTAGGAGATAAGAGGCGGCACAGTCCAGGAGGCAATGGTGGGAAAACGAAGAGGTTCAGAATAGCCCCGCCATAGAACTCTCCCAGGTTATTTCCCCTTAGGTTAGGTAGAGTAGCTTTATTCTGGCAAGATTCTGTCTATACAGTGTGAGCAAATAAAGAACTGAAGTTTGAATGGACTGATTCTTTGTTGTTCTTGGGCTGGGCCTGACACAAGCTCATCATAAACCAATAAGCAAAAAATTTTACACTGGTAAAAGAAGACACTGGTTGATTAGAATAGACTGTCAAAAGAAGACTGGTGTTGGCTATCAATTACGGTACTAAAAAACAAAAATAGACAGAAATTTTACTATTTGGCAATTAGGAACAAATACAGGGAGGTGGTAAAATTGAAACAACAGAAGCTTCAAAGTACAGCTGAAATATCTTACCTCTATCTTTCTTTGTATTTGTATAGTTTTATTTACTTTTGTTTGATTGTTGTGAGCCATCCAGAGTCATTGAGAGTTGGGCGGCAAACAAGTATTATTTTATTTATTTATTTAGATTCTATAATGAGTATACGCTATATTCATCATCATCATCTCCACCTATAAGTAACTGAATAAAATTTTGTGTCTTCAGAAGTCACTATTAAACTTTTAAAGCTAGGAATATCCATAAACTTATTCTGAATTCTTCTTTGAAGTCTTCACTGTTTGTTTACTGTATGGAAAAAACATAATATTCCTTTAGTTAAAAATAGTTAACAAAGGGAGTATTTCATACACAAGATTCAGTTTCAAAGAAACACTACCTATAATATATCATGTTGTCCAACCTTTAGAAGTAATCTCCCAGCATTATGTTTGCACAGGATAACCTGCTGAAATATAGTTAATTTGCTATCACTCCCAACTCATATGCTGCGAAACTGAAGCTTTCATATGTCAATGACATGCTACACCATGATTCCATCAAAAGTTCATCTAACTCATAGATACATATGGGTAGATTAATCAGAGACTGTTTGTAGCTGTAATATGATTTAGGCTGTATTCATGATCACCAAAACCAGAAAGCAGAATAGTTAATCATTAACCAAATGTAGTCCTTGTTAAGTAGGACTAGACAACCCCGTGACCTGGGGTCATCCTTTGATGCAAACCAGAATGAACATTAAATTTTAGGCTGACCATATTTTTTTTACCCCAATTCTGGATGGTCCCATTTTCATTAAGAAGAGTATATATCATAAATAGAAAAATAATTGTAATGGCAGATGAACTTCAAGAATAAGTCAATATTTATTTACCTAAACAGATAAACAGAATGACCACGGGCAGGAAAAAAAGCAGTGGGAGTGGGAGCAACTTCCGACTTCCTGCCGGCTTCCCCATTGACTTTGCTTGTGGGAAGCTGGCAGGGAGCGTCAGAAATCACGATCACATGACCACGGGGATGCTACAATGGCCACAACTTTGCAAATAAAACTGGTGTGAACATCGTGAAAATTTCAATTCCACAGGTGTAATGGGTCCCAGATTTTTTACATGTTCTTTAAGTTAGCAGATTTTAGGTACCTTGATTCAAAAATTGCTGCGGAATGATGAACCATTTGGACTAACAAACAGACAAAAAGATAAAAACAATGAGAGTTTTAGTAGTATATAGATAGATTTCTTGTTTATAACGCTGAAATATAATGTAGAATTCCCAGAGACAGACAGACAGACAGACAATCTATCTCTCCATCCATTCAAAAATTCTAATTAATCTGTAGAAATGGAAGAACTTTTGCAGTGAATGAAATCATCTGGCAAGATGGAAAATATAATGAGGCACTACTGCACTGTCGTTTTCCAGATATACAGAATAGAATCAGACAGGAGTCAGTCTGTGGAACACTTACAGCTATTTACTAGCCTTGAACAGAAGCTGACTTATGAATAATTAAAACATATAACTGAAGAATAAAATGATCTCCATGCATCAATTAATGATAGATTTTTAACTATATTAAAGAATTCTTTTGGTAATTTACCATGATTTTTGTTTATTTGACTTTGAGTCTTCTTGTCAATTTTGGGGTCCACAACTCCATTTAAATCTCCCATCAATAACCAATTATTTTGTGTATATTCTGAAGAAATATTTAGTAATTCAAAACAATAAATTAAACAAAATGCTGTGTGAACTGAATATACATGCTAAAACATTTAAAAATATATGATAACTGATCATAAAGCAAATGCAACATTCTTTTTTTGTAGATTATTTCAGGTTTCCTGTGTTATTTATCTAGTGAATCATTAATGTTAAATATCACTCTTCTAATAAAGCTCCATGAAAATCAAGTGTTCATCATAAATTCTTGGAAGCTTCAAAAAACCTACAGTAGTAACAAAATATCTGTTGCCAGCAATTTACTCCAAATTCCCATCTGTTATTCAGAGATAACAAATCTACTATTATTTCATTATAAAGAGATACTAGAAAGATGCAGTAGAAATTATGGCAGTTTGAAACTGCATGGCTTATGTTTATGGGGAATTATTTGCCTTCCATTCAGAAAATATGTTTTACATTATATTAGTTACAACAATCTCCATACAGTTATGATAGAAAAATGGGAAAGGATAGGGGGAAAAAACTACTAAAAGAGTCTATTGCTTTGATATACCATTTCATTTGCCAAACTAAATTTCTGTCCAACTTTATGAGAAATCATTATAATTTTAGTCCTAATCATTTTTCTTTAAAACTGGTTTGGTCAGATGTATAGATATTGGTACCTTCGAGTCAGCGTTGACTCCTGGTGTCTGCCTGGACAAGTCCCTGCAGTTTTCTTGGCAACATTTCAGAAGTGGTCTGCCATTGCCTTCTTCCTAGGGCTGAGAGAGAGTGACTGGCCCAAGGTCACCCAGCTGGCTTTGTGCCTAAGGTGGGACTAGTACTCATGGTCTCCCAGTTTCTAGCCTGATGCCTTAACCGCTACACCAAACTGGCTCTCTTGGACAACTTACAGTAGATTTATTGAAAATACAATAAAGGAGGCAGAAAACTTTTTCAGTATAATATTTCTTTTGGAATCTTAACTTGGGCTTTTCTTCCTTCCAGATAAATAAAACAATAGTTAAAATATTACAAAGTTGAATAATACATTACAGCAAAATGGAGTTATTGAACTAAGAATATTGCTATCCTTGTACATATAGTTGAAGATAGCTTAATTATTTGCAAGCTTCCAATCTGACCTCAATCATAGAATTTTAACATTAGATGATGGTTATCGTTCTTTCATAATCATGACTGGAGATTATGGGTGCTGCAGTACAACACATAAGAACTGCACTGATTAGGAAGACTTACAAGGCAGTTCTAAATATATAGATCATCTCAGTGAACATCCCGACAGCTCAATTATGACAACTACAAGCTATTTCATGGACACAAATGTCTTTATAGCTATAGTGGCATAGGCCAACACTCAGCTCAACAGAATTCTGTTCTCAGAATGCTGCTAATAATTCAACTTACACCTGTTTAGTCTGCATATGGCTTCCTTGAATTTTGTAGATGCAAACCAAAGAGAGCAACTTTATTTCTGAATATTTTTTAAGTTACTAACATTATTTTTCTTCACATTTTGAATCACAAGCAATAACAACATGTACATCTTCTACATCCAACTGTATCCTGTTTTGAAATCTGTCACTTCACATACAATCAATATCATTATAAGTCAGCTGCCTAGACTTGTACTGACACAGGAAACTGCATGAAGGCCAAAAAGCTTTTAAGGCACATTGCTACTATTGGAATAGCATTCCTTGCCTTGATCATGCCAAACACAATCTCCTTCCATATTTATGTTGTTTTAACAACATCTTATAATGCTGACATATTAGAACATCCTCAAGTAATCCCACCAACATCGCTGAGTTGAAGCTGTTCTGCAAGGAAGAATGGGCTAAAATTTATTTATTATTTATTTATTATTTAAATTTGCATCACCGCCCATCTCCTCCATACCTGGGGACTCTGGGCGGTTCACAACAATTTATTTTTATTTAATTAAATTTATATAACCGCCCATCTCCCCCAACGGGGAACTCTGGGCGGTTTACAATAAAATAGATTAAAACAGGATAAAACATCAATGTACAATATATAAATTAATAAATAATTAAAAATCCAGATGGAGATGGAATTAAACGAAGGACAATAAATTAAGGAATTAACCACCCCCATGAGGAACTATCCTTTCCTCCTTCCCATGCCAGGCAGCAGAACCAGGTCTTCAGCTCTTTCCTAAAGGTCGGGAGGGAGGAGATCTGCCTCAACTCTGGGGGCAAGATGTTCCACAGTGTGGGCGCTACCACAGAGAAGGCCCGCCTCCTAGACCCCATCCAATGACATTCTTTAATTGATGGGGTTCGTAGCAGGCCCTCTCTGAATGACCTGGTGGGGCGGGTCGATAAAATGGGGATAAGACAATTTAACTTATTTTAACAATAAGTTAAAAATATAAAATTACAGCAACAATAATTTACATATAAATTCCTCCAAGCCGCTGTGCAGGACTGAAAACAGTTATTGGAAACATTTAGTTGCGGTTATTGCTGCCCAAGGAGGACACAGCCATTACTGAAAGCAAAGGTTCACATACACTTGCCACACACAAATATGTAGCTTTGGATCATTTTCTCCAATAAATCAATGAACAAGTATTATGTTTTTTACTTATTTAATTGGGTTCTCTTTATCTAGTTTGTGGTCTTGTGTGTGGATCACATTTCAGGTCATATTTATTGAAAATTCAAAAGGGTTCACAAAAATGTTTAAGCACCACTGTATTTGATCTATCCTGAATATTATATACAGAAAGTAAATCTGATAATAAAGAAAGGGCAAAAATATCAAAATTATTTCAGCAAACAGTAATTTGTAGTCTGGCATTTAACAGCACTACTATCTTCTTAGAAAAATAACTGAATCATGATACATTTTAAATAAGAAGCCACAATAACTTTTGAGAAAGCATAAAATCCAATATACAATATAAACAATTACTATAATGACTGCCTTTAGGAAGCCTGTCAAACAAAAGGAAGAAAACACTTGTACCAAAAGACCAAAACAGAAAGTGGAGAACAATAAGTTGCTGATATGATTTGTAGCCAAGGAACCTATATTAATTTTCTTCAGTGTTGTACAGAATTACCTCCAGTTATTTATGCTATCCAGGAAGTCTACTTTTATCTGTTGTTCATTCATGAGAATGTGAGAATTGTAAGCACATGAATGCATGAATCATGAGTACTTATTATGAATCAGAATATAGTTAGTAAGAAGTTAATTAGTAAAAATTAAAATAAAAATTCAGTAGAAGTGTCGTTCAAAATAGAACAAAAGAGTATCTTTTACATACAGTATATAGTTCTAATATGCTTACTACTGTATTTTAGGTGATACTTATATAGCAACAATTTTTGTCCTAGAACAAGTCCTTCAAACTGTAATTCATATTTTATATACCACAGTGATGCTCATCTCACCATCTGTTCATATCACTCTCAATGAAAAAAATATACAGCAAACTGTTTGATAAACTGACAATTACAGAGTACAATATAAATAAGGTGTTTTTTCCCCTTCTGAGAATAAAAACAGGTATATTCTCAGAAGCTAGTTATTAATTTAATATGACTGAAGGATCCAGAGAAGTGTTTTCACAGAATATGTTGGTGGCATTTTATTAAATACTGCATACAGCAGAACCTCTGGCCCTTCAAATATCACTGGACTACGTATACCAATCATCCTGGAAAAGGTCTAACTATATGTTTGCTAAGAGTGAACATCGACTTGATGTCACATGCACTAAAGGGCTATTGTTTATTGGTCTTCCTTTTATTCATTGTTATCTTTAAAAATGTATATTATTGTGTTTTTTAACAGCTTGCAGGGAGGTTAGTTTCAGGAAAAGGGAAGGGAATAACCTTTTTCCACTCATCTTCCTGAAAATCTCACAAGGTTTCATTGTCAGGTTTGATGACATTAACCATCTTTTAATCTGGCACCATGCAGAGAGATTTCCAGGACAAGAACATTTTTTCTTCTTCCTTCTCTCTACTGAACTGCTCTTCCTTCAAGAAGATATATCCTGGATGTTGGCAGCAGAAACCATATTGCAATTCATAGGGATGTAGCCCTCATCAGCATTTCTTTCAATAATTCCATGGCATCAATAATATTGCATTTTTCAGAAAAGCAGAAGAACGAATAGTAAACTTGTTAGTGTTCTACAGAAATCTTCTCTCTTAAAGGAGATATGGAAACTGAGAGGGAGATAGAAGGCTGTGCTAAAAATGGGCAACAGGAAAAAGTGGTCTTTTTGGAGAACTGGTCTTATCAGTCTTTGGCTCATGCTCCAGAAAATTGATCTCAATGCTCCCTTAAGCTGTATCAGTTAAGAACATGTAATTAAATTGATGGAATGATAAAATGCAATATAATTTTGTTGTTGTTGTTCAGTCGTTCAGTCGTGTAGTGCCTAATCTATGTTGAATTTTATTTTTACATTTAACCTGGTTCAGGGTAAGATAGTACCAGGTCAGAATAAGGCCTGTTTGATTAGCACATCCCATTTTATTATCACTTTTTACTATGACAAAGATATGGTGTGTTCTATTCCAGCGCACTGCCACTTCTTCTTTTAAACTCAGGCATGAAATATGACTCCAGGGGTTCAGGTATCTCTCCCAGATCAGAAAAGACAAAACTGTAACCACAAACCACAGATGTGCAAGAACTGTAGCTCATATATTCACAAAGCCCTATTTCTCATTACCAAATCATCCACTAATCAAAAGCAACTATAGATTTATGCAGATGCCCCTTCCTTAACACTGATTCTCCTGAATCACTGGCTAAGAAAAATTTCTGACAATGACCTCTACTGGTAGTTTGCATTTGCCTATGTGGCAAATCACCCTGTTTTGTTTTGTTAACAATCGAGCAAGCAAATTATCTGAAAATAAATAGATTGAGGGCATGTATTTTGCAGTCAGTTTCATAACAACATTCAGGTGTTATATCATTGTTTATTACATACAGCTCTCTGTGGACAAATAAAGAAAGGTCATTATGTTCCTTAAAGACAAAACCATCTCAGAGACAATTTCTGAACATGTAGTTTGGACACAGCTTTATTCAAAAGTTGCTTGCTATCCAGAAAACATACACATAACTTGTAAAATAGTGGCTTTTCCATGTCGCCACACAGAGTTTGGAAAGCTCTGCTCTAGAACAGTGTTTCTCAAGCTCAGCAGCTTTAAGATGTGTGGACTTCAACTCCCAGAATTCCCAGCCAACATGCTGGCTGGAGAATTCTTGGAGTTGAAGTCCATACATCTTAACATTGCTGAGCTTGAGAAACACTGATCTAGTGTGAAGAGTGTACTGAGAAAGGGTTTACTTAGAAGGGAAAAGACCCAGCTGCAAAAAAACAGACTAGCAGAGGATCAGGAAGAAGAAGAAGAGAAAGAGGAGGAAGTCATGACACTGTGTGTGTGTGTGTGTGTGCGCGCGCGCACACGCGCACATCCTGGTTGAGTTTTTGTTGAATTGTTCCAATTCTTAGATTTCATGAATAGGGATTGTTTGTTGCTTCTTGCTTCTCTTTTGTCTCATCTGTCTATGAGTCTAAGAGTCAACAACAACTTGATTGCCCGTAATCACTTTAAATATCCAAAAGAACTTTTAAGATGCATCAAAAAGACACATAGAACATGTATCTTTACACTATAGAGGTTGCTTTCTGTATATATTTATATATTCACAAATATTTTCTTTCCTTCTATTTATAGAAAACTAAGTTGCAAAATTCCCTAAAGAAGTAATTAACCTATTCCAATTATTTCCTCAAATGCAGACTCTGTTCTCTGTGTTGACATGCTCTATTTTTCTCTTTCCAACATAATTTAAAAAACAAACAAACAAATCCCTAGGTTTGGTGATAACAATTACTATTGTGACAACTTTTGGGTGAATATTAAGCTGTTAAAAAAAAATATCTATCCCTTGACTGTGTTTAGACCGTGTTGCAATATGCTATATGTAGCATCATCTTTGTGGCAAAATTAAGCAACTATTCCATTGTGCATGGCAATTTTGAAAAATATGTATTGGTTGTCAGTTGTTTCTAATATTTGGTTGTCAGTTGGTCTTAATATTTAAACTTAGGGCCTGGCTTTTGAAGGGCAACTCATAATGAACATTTGAGTATTAAGATGTGTAAGAGGTATCCATTCTGAAGATATCTTCACTCAAGTATATGTACATACAAGTATATGTATGAAGGCCATCTGACTCACTCCCAAATTGTGGATGTTCTTTAAATTGGTCCCTACGGTCTTGCTATTTCAGAAAGTGTCAGGATGGAAGTTGAGTCCGAGTTGGAGGAGGACAAGCCGGTAAGGGAAAAAGTGGGAAAGAGCTGAGAAGGCGCGAAATTCAAATCAGGTGGTGGGTCGGATTCGGAGCTGTTGATTGGGGAAAGCCAGGAGGAAGAACCACCTCCACCTATCAGGGTGCGAGAAAGGAGATTGGAAAGGCAGGCTGAGCAGCGCAAGGTGTGATTGGCTCCCGCCCGCAAACGGCGCAAAAATTGAAAGGAATAAAAGGGCTAAGAAGCCTACACCGGTTGCCGGAGACAACCATTCTAACCATATTACGCCAACGCCTCGAGACTCCGTGCCAGACCTGGACCTTGAGCCTTGCCTTGCCACCGCTCCAGACATCATCCTCGAGCATTGCCTTGCTGCCACTCCAGGACCCAATATAAAGCCCTGCCTTACCGCCGCACCGGAAACAGACTTCTCGCTTTGCATCGCCGCCGCGCTGGTCCAAGAGTTCCACCCTTGCCTTGCTGCCGCGATGGACTGGGAGTGCCAGCCTTCCCTTGCTGCCGCGTCGGACCGGGAGTTCCCACCTTGCCTTGCTGCTGCGCCGATTCGTGACTTTCAGCCTTGCCACATGGCCATGTTGCATTGTGATTTCCAGCCTTGTCTTGCTGCTGCGTCAGACCCTGAACTCCAGCCTTGCCTTGCCGCTACACCAGATTCGGAACTCAAGCCTTGCCTCGCTGATGCGCCTGTCCCTGATTTTGAGTCTTGCTGCCGTGCTCATTCATTAACTCCAGCCTGGCCTAGTTGCCGCATTGGGCCTTGGATTTTAATCCTGTCCTGCTACAGCGGAGGACTGAAGCACAAAGACTTGACCTGCCGCCACGTGGCTTCCCGCGCTCATTCCGGTATCAAGCTAGTACAATTGCACATAAGAACCATTCGCTTATTTTACTCATTGTGTGTGTACTCTATTGTAAATAAAGATTATTATATCACCCCCTCCTGCATTGGGTCTTAGTCGGAACAGGACAGAAAGCAATTAAGATTTTGCGTGGAAACCAAAATAATAGTCGTCTAACACCGTGCTAATATTGTTTAAATGTTTTATTTAAAAATGTTATGTAATTGTTTTTTATTAATTTTTAATTACACATTATTTTGGTGGTATTTGTTGAAAGGCAGTATATAAATGAATAAAAAGGTTAATTCTATAATAAAATATTTATCAGGCTGTAAATGGAGTCTTAGTGTGATAAAACGTATGTAATTGCAGCTATGTTATCCTTAAACAAGAAAGAAATACTGTATTTTACTAATACTTTTTTAAAATTAAAATTAAAAAACATTGATTTAAATTTAAAAAATACAGTTTTGATTATTTAAAAAATAATTTGTATTACTGTATTAAAATTTATATTAATGTAGTACTGGTTATTGGTTAACCAAAATTTGTTTCCTGCATGCTCATGTAAGCCATTTTAGTATGCAGTCCAAACACTGACATTAAAAATATATTATTTTCATATTCCTGAAATAAAACTGTTCACTTAAAATGAGCAAGTTTCTTTGTTCCATCTGAATTTTCTGTCTGAATGATTACCTTTCATGAGAAGGGGATTTTATAATACAAGCTGGAACAGTTGCAGGCTTCTAGATAAAAGCCTGTCACCAGCAGTCTTTCCACCAGTGATTTTCATTTAATTATAATAATCATTCTGAAAAAGGTTAAAGCCAAGTATAAATTACTCATCAGGATCAATGGACCTACATGAACTACACCTCTGTTGGCCCTCCCACAACATACACACACACATGCAAAAACTGACTAATCATTACTTCTAAAGAAAACTAAATTTTTGGTTTCATTACAAATATAAACCAAGAGGGGAAAAGTTGTATGCTACCATTCATTTTTGTTTTGTTCAGTTAAAAGGTATGCATGTAGGTGGGTAGGTGGGTCGATAGACAGACAGACATAGCATTTAAGCTCCACAGTACTAAACGGACAGATCCTAATGTCGGCGAAGTACAAGGTGAAATTTGCTCCTACTATGCCTAATCAAATATTTCTACTCTGAACACTGCACATTGTTGTTAAGTCGTGTCCGACTCTTCGTGACCCCATGGACCATAGCACGCCAGGCCTTCCTGTCCTCCAGTCTCCCGGAGTTTGCTCAAGTTCATGTTCATTGCATCGGTGATGCTATCTAACCACGCGGGTTAAACCGCTGAGCTGTAGACTGCCGATCGGAAGGTCGGCAGTTCGAATCCCCGCGCAACGAGGTGAGCTCTCGTTGCCAGTCCCAGCTCCTGTCGACCCAACAGTTCGAAAGCTTAGCAAGTAGATAAATTGGGTACCACCTTAAGTGGGCAAATTTGCTGGCATCCTGTCGGGGGTCGGCCACCGAACGGATGATCTTCAATGGCAGCGGCGACGACGGATCCCGAAGCAGTAACATCTACAGGACGTCAGCTGCCAGCTCTGATGCAAGGCATCGTGGGACATGTAGTCCAGTAGCCACGGAAGAGTCGGTTCCCTTACCCCTTCCCTTAGCACGCAGATTAATGGATGTAATGTATAAAAATGAAATGTATACATGTATGTAAGCCGCCTAGAGTCCTCCGTTAGGGAGGGGATAGGCGGGGTATAAATATCAATATAAATAAATAAATAAATCTCATCCTCTGCCGTCCCTTTCTCCTTTTGCCTTCAGTCTTTCCCAGCATCAGGGTCTTTTCCAGTGAGTCCTCTCTTCGCATTAGGTGGCCAAAATATTTGAGCTTCAGTTTCAGTATCTGTACACTGCACATAGCTATGTTTAAGCTAATTTTAATTCTTAATTATGTCAGTGTGTTCCATACATAGATTACTGATGCCAATCTATCACTGAGACATTAATTTCTGCCTTCTTTTATCATTTTTCTTTTGATGCTAGCCTTGGTTGAATTTCTTTGCTTTTTAAAAGAATCTTAAAATCAAGGCTGACCTTCTTTATATAATTAAAGAAAAATGAAACTAACCGCTGCAATATCTCAATATATGAGTCTTTGCAATTGCACAAGGGAGGTCCTGTTCAAAGTTAGATGTTAATGCATTAGTCTTCTTTCTAACTCCAGCAAAGGAGATCGTTACCTTGTCGTGGTGCTGGAGCTTGAGCACCTCAATGAAACCATGAGCTAAACCGTGAAGGGACACCCAAGACGGGAAGGTCGTGGCAGAGAGGTCAGACTAAATACGATCCCTGGGGAAGGTAATGGCAACCCACCCCAGTATTCTTGCCATGAAAACTAAATGGATCAGTACAACCAAAGATATGTCGGTATACCATCGGAAGATGGGACTCCCAGGTCAGAAGATGGTCAAAATGCTACTGGGGAGGAACAGAGGATACGTTCAACTAGCCCCAGATGTGATGACGCAGCTAGCTCAAAGCCGAAAGGACGGCTAGCGGCCGACGGTGCTGGTGGTGAACGACGAATCCGATGTTCTAAAGATCAACACACCATAGGAACCTGGAATGTAAGATCTATGAGCCAGGGCAAATTGGATGTGGTTATTGGTGAGATGTCAAGATTAAATATAGACATTTTAGGTGTCAGTGAACTGAAATGGACTGGAATGGGCCACTTCACATCAGATGACCACCAGATCTACTACTGTGGACAAGATGACCACAGAAGAAATGGAGTAGCCTTCATAATTAATAATAAAGTGGCTAAAGCAGTGCTTGGATACAATCCAAAAAACGATAGAATGATCTCAATTCGAATTCAGGGTAAGCCATTTAACATCACAGTGATCCAAATATACGCCCCAACCACAGATGCTGAAGAAGCAGAAGTAGATCAGTTCTATGAGGATCTGCAGCACCTACTAGATAATACACCAAAAAGAGATGTTATTTTCATTACAGGAGACTGGAATGCTAAGGTGGGTAGTCAGACGACACCTGGAATTACAGGCAAGCATGGTCTGGGAGAACAAAATGAAGCAGGACATAGGCTGATAGAATTTTGCCAAGACAACTCACTGTGCATAACAAACACTCTCTTCCAACAACCTAAAAGACGACTTTATACATGGACTTCACCAGATGGTCGACACCGAAATCAGATTGACTACATCCTTTGCAGCCAAAGGTGGCGGACATCTATACAGTCAGTAAAAACAAGACCTGGAGCTGACTGTAGTTCAAATCACGAACTTCTTATTGCAAAATTTAGAATCAGACTAAAGAGAATAGGGAAGACCCACAGATCAGTTAGATATGAGCTCACTAATATTCCTAAGGAATATGCAGTGGAGGTGAAGAATAGATTTAAGGGACTAGATTTAGTAGATAGGGTCCCAGAAGAACTATGGACAGAAGTTCGCAACATTGTTCAGGAGGCGGCAACAAAAAACGTCCCAAAGAAAAAGAAAACCAAGAAGGCAAGATGGCTGTCTGCTGAAACACTGGAAGTAGCCCAAGAAAGAAGGAAAGCAAAAGGCAACAGTGATAGGGGGAGATATGCCCAATTAAATGCAAAATTCCAGAGGTTAGCCAGAAGAGATAAGGAATTATTTTTAAACAAGCAATGTGCGGAAGTGGAAGAAGACAATAGAATAGGAAGGACAAGAGACCTCTTCCAGAAAATTAGAAACATCGGAGGAAAATTCCAGGCAAAAATGGGTATGATCAAAAACAAAGATGGTAAGGACCTAACAGAAGCAGAAGAGATCAAGAAAAGGTGGCAAGAATATACGGAAGATCTGTATAGGAAGGATAATAATATTGGAGATAGCTTTGACGGTGTGGTCAGTGAGTTAGAGCCAGACATCCTGAAGAGTGAGGTTGAATGGGCCTTAAGAAGCATTGCTAATAACAAGGCAGCAGGAGACGACGGTATCCCAGCTGAACTGTTTAAAATCTTGCAAGATGATGCTGTCAAGGTGATGCATGCCATATGCCAGCAAATTTGGAAAACACAAGAATGGCCATCAGATTGGAAAAAAACAACTTATATCCCCATACCAAAAAAGGGAAGCACTAAAGAAAGTTCAAACTATCGAACAGTGGCACTTATTTCACATGCCAGTAAGGTAATGCTCAAGATCTTGCAAGGTAGACTCCAGCAATTCATGGAGCGAGAATTGCCAGATGTACAAGCTGGGTTTAGAAAAGGCAGAGGAACTAGAGACCAAATTGCCAATATCCGCTGGATAATGGAGAAAGCCAGGGAATTTCAGAAAAACATCTATTTCTGTTTTATTGACTATTCTAAAGCCTTTGACTGTGTGGATCATAACAAATTGTGGCAAGTTCTTGGTGGTATGGGGATACCAAGTCATCTTGTCTGCCTCCTGAGGAATCTGTATAACGACCAAGTAGCAACGGTAAGAACAGAGCACGGAACAACGGACTGGTTTAAGATTGGGAAAGGAGTACGGCAGGGTTGTATACTCTCACCTTACCTATTCAACCTGTATGCAGAACACATCATGCGACATGCTGGGCTTGAGGAATCCAAGGCTGGAGTTAAAATCGCTGGAAGAAACATTAACAATCTCAGATATGCAGATGATACCACTTTGATGGCTGAAAGCGAGGAGGAGTTGAGGAGCCTTATGACGAAGGTGAAAGAAGAAAGTGCAAAAGCTGGGTTGCAGTTAAACCTCAAAAAAACCAAGATTATGGCAACGAGCTTGATTGATGACTGGCAAATAGAGGGAGAAAAAGTGGAGGCAGTGACAGACTTTGTATTTCTAGGCGCAAAGATTACTGCAGACGCTGACTGCAGCCAGGAAATCAGAAGACGTCTACTTCTTGGGAGGAGAGCAATGGCAAATCTTGATAAAATAGTTAAGAGCAGAGACATCACACTGACAACAAAGGTCCGCATAGTTAAAGCAATGGTATTCCCTGTAGTAACCTATGGCTGTGAGAGCTGGACCATAAGGAAGGCTGAGCGAAGGAAGATAGATGCTTTTGAACTGTGGTGTTGGAGGAAAATTCTGAGAGTGCCTTGGACTGCAAGAAGATCAAACCAGTCCATACTCCAGGAAATCAAGCCAGACTGCTCACTTGAGGGAATGATATTAAAGGCAAAACTGAAGTACTTTGGCCACATAATGAGAAGACAGGATACCCTGGAGAAGAAGCTGATGCTAGGAAAAATGGAAGGCAAAAGGAAGAGGGGCCGACCAAGGGCAAGATGGATGGATGGTATTCTGGAGGTGACGGACTCAACCATTGGGGAGCTGGGGATGGTGACCGCCGACAGAAAGCTCTGGCGTGGACTGGTCCATGAAGTCACGAAGAGTCGGAAACGACTGAATGAATAAACAACAAACTTCTTTCTAAGCTACTAATCCATATATTTATTTTATTTATTTATTTATTAAACACATTTATATAGCTACCCATCTACCCAGGGAAGCTATTTCTGGGTAGCAAACAGAAATAAAAGACACCAGCCAAAATTTACAAATCTAAAAAGAACATGTTTGGAACAATGCCATTGTCATTAGTACATACTTTTTTGTTGCATATAGATGTACATCTGATTCACTGACCTGTGCCTGATGAAGCAACATGATGGGGCTACACAAAAGAGTAGTGCATGCTCCTTAATAAGGCATCTCTGACAATACCTAGCACCAGGAGCAGAAGAGAGTTCATTTTTCACAATTGTGCAATATCAAACTCTGGCAGGAAAAAAAAAGGATTTGAGACCCTAATTTCTTAAATCAAAAGTGTTACAATGTCATCCCCCATACTACTTTACAGCAATAACATTATGCCACATTATTTTTTGGGGGGGGGGAAATTAAAGTAAAACATGACTGGCCAAATAATAAAGTGGAATAAGGTTCAATTTTTGTTTTCTAAAAATTCATAAAAATTGTATAAGATGTTAATTCAGATAAAATCAGAATATTTAGGTGTCTATGGTTGCGTATTTCTAGAAAAATAAAAATAAAAACTAGCCTAATAATGAAAGTATTTGTCTTTCATTTACTTTTGCCTTTCTCTGGGCAAGTGGACATATTTCTTAACAAAGCATTGGACTGTAGCCGTCTACAACGTCTCCAAAACTGATGCTTTAAGGATGTCTATGTGGCTTAACTGGAGACCTGAGGCATGTTTATAAATAAAAATTGTGCTAGAGCCATATATTTTGCTTTTCAGATGCTATCTTTTCTAATCTTTTTTAAAAAGTTAGGAGTATTTTTTTTAAAAAACTATTAAGCCGAAATGAGACAGGGTGTGTGGTTCTCAGCACGTCACAGTGTGACTGGATTCTTTTATCTCCCCACAACAGTCTTGGCTAGCAGCCAGGTCAGCTCATCAGCCCTCATGACAGCAAAAGCTGCCCTTCGAGGCTCAAACTAAGCTTCCTGTCCCCTTTTCTCTCTCCATTTGCCAGCACAACCACAGCCATAGCAGGCCACTGAACACCATATGCCATATAGTAAAACATGCATTTATTATGGCCATTTGTTGGGGCAGTGGGAAGTAGACTTGGGTATTAATCTTGGGATTAAGTGTTTTGAGTTTTATTGATATTTTACTGTTGTCTTTTAATTGTTGCTCATTGTCAGAGTCATGTGTCAAGTAGACAGCCATACAAATCAAGTCAAATAAATACATATTTCTGCAGGAACTCATGGGAACACTACTGACTGTTTTAAGCTTTAAAGCAGTGTAATACTGTATGCCTCATGTCTGACATAAACTTTGACTCAAATCATGATCTGGCTTTATCTTTAAGACTTCTATAGACTTTAAGATTTTAGAGGTTAATTCACCCTCTATGAGGTACTACTAATCGTTTTAAAATAATGTACGGTTGATTAACATAACAGTCTCCAGTTTGATGTTCAAGGGTCATAAAATTACCATTAGTACAATTGTGGGTTTTTTTGTAAACAAATAAGAAGAGTTCCAGAAAGCTTTCTATATTAAGATCAGACAAAGCAGCCACTATCTTCCAACAAGACTCAATCATTTGAGTAGCCTATAAAGACTTGTACTGTATTTTATTACTGGTCAGTGACGGTAATAAATTGAACTTGAACTTGAACTATAAAGACTTTTAAACGCCAATACATTAAGCTACAGCGGCTATCCATAGTAAAATGTTTCCAAATACCTTTAAAGCATGGCTTAAACTGTACAAGCTGAATTGAAAAATAAACACTAAAATAAGTCAGGGCTAAAAGATCTGAATTGTTAAAATCCAGATGACCACTGGATGGAAGTAGAGACACTCAGGAAACACTTAACTCCTTACTGCCATCACATGTTTCCTCAATTTTCTGCACCCCGGATCTGTAGCCTGTGTGTTAGATAATTTTACAACATCTGCTATTTTAAATATACACCTTAGATCCCATTTTACTTTATTTCTGAACACTGTTTTTTTTTTAAATTCAGGATTTAATTAATAAGTAATTTAATACAAATACATTTTTTCAAATCTTATTTAATGCTAACAAATTAACAAAATCTACTTGTATTTTTAAAACTGCTATTAAAGGCAGTACAGCTGCCCATGCTACCAGAGATAATTTGAAATATTGATCAGCATTGATCATGCTGGTTGAACTGGGATAATAGTATCCTGATTCTCCTTGACCTCTCAATGGCCTTCAATACCATTGATCACGGTATCTTCTGGACTGACTGCTGGGATTGAGAATAGGAGGCACAGTATTGCAGTGATTCTCCCCCATTCTCCATTGCCAGTTCCAATTAATGTTGGGGGGAGAGAGGGGTTTGAAGTCAAGCCTAGGAACCCTGATATGTGGAGTCCCACAGGGCCAACTTATTTATGTCACATGTCAGAAAGTCAGAACACTTCTGTGCAAAATAAAATTTTGGTGCTTGTTTCATTTATTTTGTAAACAAACACATCCAACAGGTGTTATGCTAGCATGAAAAAGCAGTTGTCCCCTTAGATTCAGTAACTGGCTACAAGATCTTTAGATGTAAAAAGTATACTTCCTCTAATTGATGATCAGTGTTTCAAATCCCTGTTCAGGAATTTTGGTCTATTCCTCCGTGGAGAATTGCTTCAACTCAGTAGCATTTTAAAGTTCTCTAGCATGTACTGCTTGTTTTAGGTCCTACCACAACATTTTTATGGGGTTTAGATCTGGACTCTGTCTTGGCCATTCCACAACAATGTATATCTGTATGTGTGTTCAGAAAAATAACTAGTACAGGAGCTCTGATACAGATGGAGATGGCAGCATGGAAAGGTAAGGGCCATCTAACTCTTGCCATCAACCTTCCTTATCCATTGGAAATTTGCAATCTGCTTTCTCAAAAAAGGATTCTATTGGCCATTACTGACAGACATAGAACTTTTAAGATGAGGTTACAAGAAGCCATGATGAAACAGTATTAAGTAAAGGAATTATATATTTTGACAACAAGGTTTAAAACGTTCAGTATATACACAATAATTTCCTCTTTAACATGTCTAGAAACAGCATTCTTAGAATTCTACAATAGATTACTGATATTGTTGCAAATGTCAAAATCTGTCTTGCATTCTGTACATGTTGTCAAGGAAATCTAGCAAATGAAAATAATTATGAGTAGAAAGCAATTGATTAAAATACAATTATGGAGGAATAAAACATTATTGCTATTTAATACTTTCTAGTTCCTTAAGCTTTATGTGAGCATTCTATTATATAATTTCTAAGGTGAAATCAATGACAATTTTTGCAAGGTGTTTTAAGTGAGAAGACACAAATCCTGTTTGCATCTTGTCTTGATGGGCTAGTTTAGATGACCTACAACTGTTTTTCAATATCACATGGGACTAGGATAGTTTACAGGATTAATCACTAAGCTAAGGAAGATCAGTATCCAACAGCAGAATTTGTGCTGTTGAAAACATTACAGTAAGAAAAGCCCTGCCATGACCTAGCAGAGGGTCTTTCAAACTGTATTTCATAGAGCCCTAGGGTTCCACAAGAATTTGATGGGGTTCCATGCAAGGACCAAAAAAAAAAAAAAAGAATTATCTTGAACGCAGCCAATTTTCTATCACTAGGGCTTTGCCTCTTGATTTGGAGACACAGGATTTTTTCTTTTTTGGTTAAAAAGAAAAAAATACCTAATATGTTCCTTGCCTGAAAATGTTGGAAACCCCAACCCTAGCATGCCCAGCCAAATAGCAGATCTACATATTTAGAGTGATATATGTATGGATACGTTCTTAAGCATCATTTTTAGCCAAATCTCTACTTTTTGCTTCCAATTAATAAGAAAAGTAGCTATCTGGATGCCTGCCCCATAAGTTTTGTTTTGTCCCAGGCTTACTACCGATTCTCTTCTAAAAAGTACAGAGAATACTTTTAAGCATTGCAGGGGAAAAACTAATCGTTATATTATTATCTGGCGGAAAGGGAAGGGATATTTAAAAATATCACTAATACTTTTTAATTAAAAAATTAAAAAATTATGCTTCTGGTTGGATTCAGCTGGGTAGGCATTTACTGAGGCGATAATTATCCCGGCCTCCTTCCAATCTCTAGTCAGTTTTTGTAACTGTCCGTATGTTCCTTGGTTTAAAAGTGAAACATAATGACAGAAGGCAGTCCAAGATGATTTATTATCTTTCCTTAACCTTTGGTTGAAGAGCTAAGGATTTCTCAGAATGGATTTCCGTGGTATTTCAAAATTATGCTGTATTTCCCAAAATTCTACCTCAAAACCCTTTAACAAGAGTACCATATAGTTTTTAAGGTACGCTATGTTTTCTGTATGCTAGGTTGGACTCAGCAAGAAGGTTTAATGGCTTTCAGCTTCTGAAATGAAAATGCTAGGAAGCATTTTTATTAACATTTTCCAACATTTTCTTCCTGCTAATCTCTTCTTTATAGCTGCCAGCCACATCTAAGGATGTGTTTGTGGCTTTCTACCTTAAGCTTCATATTTATTTTTAATAACTTCCACACTGTAAAATAATTATTTCCCTCCAGACACTTTAACAAGATTTCCCGACATCAAATTTCAAAGAGAAAATTGAATATATTTAGAAGCACAGCTTGTGCTATTAAAATAATCAACTACTAAATAGTACAGCTGTGTAATGCAAGAGTTTCAGTTCAGAAAAAGTGTTTCAGATCATGCAGGGCCATGAACTTAGCATCTATTTGAATTTCTTAAAGCCACTGTATATTTTCCAGGGATCACACTCTCTTCATTGAAAAACATCAAAATAATGTTTTAAATTTGATGTGCTTCCATCATGCTTTTATTTATCCTATACAGTTTTTATGTTTCTACATGAAACTTAATTAATTCAAACTGCAATTGAGATTTGTTCTCTATTTTAACTCCTAAGAAAATGATATGGTATGCAAAAAGATTAATTGCATAATTATTTATTTTCTTATTAAGATCATGAATATTCTTATTTCTCCTAATATTCTTTGCTAATCCTACAGTAATGAGATCAAAGAAAATAACTGGGAGTGTGCTTCCTTGTTTAGTCCCACTATTTATCTGAGGATCTATACCCAGCCCACTGATACTAATTACTGTTTTTGAAGGTGAATATATCTAATTATAGAAATTAAATTATTTCCATATTCTATTTGAAAGTAAGAAGTTTTTGACACATTTACCTTCCATTCTGCGAAGTGCCTTAAAAATATAAGATTGCAAATAGGGATGTGCTGCCACACAAGGTAGCCATAAGACCCCAGGAAAATACCTGCAATAAATGGGTGCCAGCAGGGTGAAACAAGGTGCCTTAGGGAGGGTATATGTATGCTGCTGACACTTCAGTAATGGTTTTTCCTTGAGAGTGTGCAGAAGTATCTTTTTAGCTTCAGATCCAAAGCATGCCACATCCTTAACTGCAAGGCTACTAGAGATTTAGTGTATTTAGAATAACTCCTATTGAGTCTCTGTATGTGCATGTGTGCATTTATATGTGTATTTGTGTGTGTGTATATATATACTGTATGTACTGTATATGTATATAAAACAAACCCAGATTGGTCTGAAGAGATATAATTGCTGACAAATATATTTAATCTTTTGGCCAATGCTGCTGGATTTTTTAAAAGAAAATCTTGATTTTACAATGCAGTGTGTAAATATAATGACATCTGATAGTCTTTATTTGGATAATGACAGTAATAAATAATAGTGACAGATTGAGCTTGTTTCTAAGAACAGAAAACTTTTGCCCTGTGAATATATTATTATATAATTTACATAACGATCATACAGTTTTTCTAAAAGGATTCCACAGAATTCAAGTTCAAATCCATTAATATTTTGGACTGTACCATGCTTTAAATTTATTTATTAATATAATTTATTTCATAAATTTAGAATTTACTAAATAATTTGTAACCTCACTATACTGGGACTCATGAATTTTTAAATGGAATAAAAATGTGATTTGTTTACTTCATCAAAAGTACCTGACTTTTGTTATTTATATTAGTAAATGTTTTTTTCTTTCTAATAACAGAGGCTAACAATTTTGATGGATGATTCCCAAATTCACAATATCTATGTTTCATATAAATTAACATTCTTCTTTACATTCTCATTATTTTGTTCTCTTAACATTTTCTATTTAAAGACTTTTAAATTATAAAGAGGAAATTACATTAAGTTATATAATTAGAAAAACTCAGGCATGATTGTTTTCTTATTGTACATTTATTGGAATATAAACCCAATGAAATAAAGTTAGAATGTTATCTATTTTTGAATAAGATTTATATTTAGAGTAACAATCTTATTATCCTGTTGGGATCAATAAGCTAATGAGCTTTAAGCATTTCCATCACTTCTAGATTACTTGTGAACTTTTTTTGTTTACATTTACTTCTAAATGCCCATTAAGAAAACAAATCCAGACCTTATATTATGTATTAACTTTTCTAAATTCTTCAAGTTCAAAAACATCTTTTCTCTAAAGTACCAATATATAAATACATATTATCCTCTGGGATCAATTAAGGTCTGTTCAACATAAAACTGATTGCTTTGTGATATCATAATTACTACACATCCAGATTTAGAAGAACCTAGAGCTAAAACTGATCCCTAATCCAGTAATTTTTCAATAAAATAAAATTCTTAAGAGAATAATGCATTTCCTGAAGGCAGATGATATCAGACTTTTCCTGTTTACCGTAAGTAGTGACTCTCTGTCACTTAACTAATTACACAAACCATTAATGTTAAATGACAAAATACTCAAATTGGCCTCATAAATATTTAATTGAATAATACTGACCTTTAATGAGTTTTATTCTCCAGATATGTAGTTTTTAAAGTGCATTTTTATGCAACTTTTTTTATTATAACACTTTTAAAAAGAAAGGGGGAAAACTCCACATAGCCAGAAATGAATTCCAAAAGAAAACAGCATGCTTAGAGGACTCTGTGGGATCATGGATTTCAGACATGATCTCAGTGTGTTATAAAATGGAGAAGCAAAGATTGGCAAGGTAGACTTGCTAGATACTTAAAATCTATTTATAATAATGTCTTAAATCCTAGTAACAATAAGATAAAGCTAATAATGTATCTATGTAAACTGCTCATTATTGGTAACTATTACTGTCTTAATGGGGAGTGGTGGCTCAGCGGGTAAGACGCCAGGTTTGTCGATCAGATGATCGCAAGTTCGGAGGTTCGAATCCCTAGCCCTGCGTGTTGGAGTGAGCTCCCACACTCGCCCCAGCTCTTGCCAACCTAGCAATTCGAAAGCATGCAAATGCAAGTAGTTGAATAGGTACCACTTCGGTGGGCAGGTAACAGCGTTCCTCGTGCGTCATGCCGGCCACATGACCGTGGAAGCATCTTCAGACAACGCTGGCTCTTCGGCTAAGAAACGGAGATGAGCACCGGCCCCTAGAGTCGGACACGACTGAACAGGGCGAACCTTTACCTTTTACTGTCTTAATATCCAACAATTAATCATGTTGCCTGTTAAGATGAATGTGAAAAAATAGAAACACCACAGAGTGTATATCAAGTTTAATATTCAGGATCTTGATGACACTGAATTGAATTTCCATGTTAAAAATTGCTTGAGTATCTTTCTCTGTTCTGTGTCCTTCTCTCACCCCCAAATGTCAGCAAATGGCTTCACGTAAATCAGATATTTTAATTTTAATCGTTTAAACCTTGAAAATGTATTGTTCGGTACTCACAACTTGTTGTCATTTATCACACAAACTCTCAGCAATAAGATATTTTTACTTCTCACAAACCTGCTTTGTACAGTTTGAAGACTTTTCTGTGATTTTTATTTTATTTTCATTTTATTATTAAACTTGCATGCAGCCCAACTCCCAACAACTCTGTGATGTAGTGTTTCATCAATAGTATATTTTTAAAAACTGTTTTTAGAGATTCTTGATATCTTAGTTGATCTACCTGAAGAAAGGTTCTTAATATCTTTAACTGAAAATGTGTGAATCTGGCAATTATTTCTTTAAGAGGATAACTTTTCAATGTCCAATGCTCAGGGAACTTTTTTGAAATCCTCTGCTTTAACTTCTAACTGCAAATTAAATTACTGAGATCAATTACTAAGAGTGTTTGGATTCTCATATTGACTTTGCAAAACACAGAGAATGTTTATCTTTCCATTATTACCCTCTGACAGTTCCAGAAATAGTTTAAGATCTCTCCTCTTAAAAATGAATACATTTCTTCTCTGTTGAAGTTAGTAAAGGTAAAGGTTTTCCCCTGCACAGTCGTGTCTGACTCTAGGGGGCGGTGCTCATCTCCGTTTTTTAGCCGAAGAGTCAGCGCTGTCCGAAGACACTTCCGCAGTCATGTGGCCAGCATGACGTGCCCGGAACGCTGTTACCATCCCACCGAAGTGATACCTATTTATCTACTTGCATTTGCATGCTTTTGAATTGCTAGGTTGGCAAGAGCTGGAGCGAGTCCGGGAGCTCACTCCGTCACGTGGCACTCGGGTCTCGAACTGCCGACCTTCCGATCAACAAGGCTGGTGTCTTAACCATCGTGCCCCTTTGTTGAAGTTAGACAGATTAAAAGTTTCTTAGCTGTTATTGCAATTTCTCTATTAGAAGTTATCAATGGTTCCTTTTGATGGCTTCAAAGTTGCAGCCAAGTCACATGATGATGCAGCTCAGAATTCAATACAAGTGACAAACTGCCTTTCCTAGTTTAATGACTGTCTTGCTTTTTGTGACTAGTCATACTTTTTTATATATCACTTTTTAAAGTTGTTGTAGGTAACAGAAATCAGCTCTGTACCAATCATCCAATCTGACTGCCAAACCACACCTCTCCATATAATACATTATATTATATAAGTTCTGGGTGGATCACTGACTGCTTCTGGCAATGGACATATAAATATCAATGTCTTTCCACTTTTTTGCAACCTGCTAGTCAGCTGATCGGTGGCTGTGAGGTTAGCAGGGCTCAGCTGAGCTCCTGAAAGGCAAACCGTGCCGAAAAATAAATGGGCGCAGCTGCCGAAAAGTCTTTTGGTGCCTCAGGGAGGGCAGGGTGGTGGTGGAAATGGGTGTCCCTCGTCCTCAGGGGGGTCCCCCAACCACAGGAGAGGTGGCGGGTGCCCCAAAAAAACACTGAAAAATGGCAAAATTCATCATGTTCCGGGTGGGTGGAAAGGCCCAGGTCTACTACTGCATTCGAGCTGTTCCCAGGCTCTCCTGAAAGCTGCAAGAGGGGGGAACTTGCCAACTGGTTTACAGGCAGGAGCCAATTGCATGGCCCGGGGCGGGGTTTGCAGGTGGGAGCCAATTGTTTGGGCGGGGGGCGGGGTTTGCAGGCGGGAGCCAATCATGTGGGCCAGGGGCGGGGTTTGCAGGCAGGAGCCAATCGCGTGGGGCGTGGGGCCCTGTTATTACTGTGTCGCGAAATGATGCATGTCTAAAAGGTGTGTCACCAACATGAAAAGTTTGGAAAGCTCTGATTTACTGCTTCAGAAATGGAGGATCTTAACCAGGCTTTCTCTGAATTTCACAGAGATATTAAACAGATTCTTTCTGATTCCTGCCAAGTTATTGTGCAAGACATTCGGAGCATTGAGGAAAATATGTGGTCTGAAATGTGCTATCTAGTCTAGGATGTTTAAAGTCGGAAGTCACTTCTTTTTGTAATCTATCTAAAAAAATTCTCTTGTGTTTTCACACGTTTTAGCCCTGAATGCCTCACTTTAGGAGCCGGCTGCTGACATCACGGAAGTTGTTAAATTGGGATCCGTCGTCCTCTGCCGCCGTCCTCAGCCGCCATCCACGGGCTTCTCCAGATCTTTATTTTCGGTTCTGAGGCGATTCCCCGACAGGATGCCAGCATATTGCCCCACGAGTGGTACCCATTTATCTACTTCAGAGCTTTCCAAACTGTGTGTCGCGACACAAAAGTGTGTCGCCACACACAACATGGTGTGTCGCCACACCACCCGGAAGCAGCGGCGCGCATGCATGGTGGCAGCGGCAGCAGCGTGGGATCAGTGCTTCCGTGTTTTAGCGGAGGCTGCTGCCGCCGTGCACGCACACGCCGCCGCACGTCCCCCCGCGCCGCCGCCGTGTGTGCGCCGCCGTATGCCCCCTTGCACTGCCGTCATGCGCGCGCGCCGCCGCCGCACACACCCCTACGCTGCCGCCACCGCAACTACTGTGTCGCCAGCGGCTATTTAGCTTTTGAATCGCTGGGTTGGCAGAGAGCTAGGGCTAGTGACGAGAGCTGACCTCGCCACGCAGATTCAAACTGCCGACCTTATGGTTAGCAGACTAACAGCTCAGCATTTTAACCCGCTGAGCTACCGCGCCCCTTTTTCTTTTGAGACTAATGGACAAACAGCTGGAAAAAAAAGTCATGGAACTTTGTTTTTATATTGTATATGATAACTGCAGCAAGATTATTATATGCTCAAAAGTGGAAAGATTCGGTACTACCCACAATGGAGGAATGGTTGGTGAAGATGATGGAATTTGCAGAAATGGCTAAATTGACCTATTTGATTAGAGAAAAGACAACATCTACATTTATTGCTGACTGGGAATCCCTTATAAACTTTTTGCATGAAACAGAACAGAAAATACGTGGTCTGAGACTCAGAGTAAACGGAAGAACCTGGTCATTCCTTACATGGCTGGCGTGTCTGAAAAGATAAAACGGATATTTGGCAAACACCACATACCTGTATATTTCAATCCCACCAACACACTGAGACAGAGGCTTGTACACCCCAAAGATCAAACTCCAAAACAAGAAAAGCAATGTAGTGTATGCAATCCAGTGCAGTGAGGAGTGCTCTGAGCTCTACATTGGAGAAACCAAACAACCTTTGTACAGGAGGATGGCCCAACACAGGAGGAGCAACACCACAGGACCAGAGTCAGCAGTTAATCTTCATTTTAAGGAAAAAGGACACTCATTTGAGGACATTAATGTTCACATTTTAGACAGAGAAGACAGGTGGTTTGAGAGAGGGGTCAAGGAATCCATTTATGCCAACTTGGAAAATCCTTCCTTGAATAGAGGTGGGGGCCTCAGGCATAATCTTTCCCCCATCTTCCTCCCTGCTTTGTCTTCTGTGCCTAGGAAGATTAAGACCATTTCACAAGCTCAACAGCAGCATGGTGATTTTAACGATCCTCCTTTAAATGATAAAAGGACTTAAAATAACATCTCAATATAACCATGACCTAGCCCCAGGTGTAAGGTCACACAGCTACCTAGAAACATATTTAGGATTCCCTTACCAACTTTGCTCAGACTGAAGAAGCTCCTTGGATAAGGAGCGAAACGTTTCCACTGAGAAAAATAGAAATCCAGTTGACATGATTCAAGCTACAGACAATTCCACCTGGATGACTGAGAACCTTCATCGACAGAACAGAATGAACTTTTAATTTGTGGTTTCGAGGATTAGAAAACATTAGTTAAAAGAACAGGGTTTTTTTGTAACCATAGTGTAAGACAGAGCTTTCCAAAGTGCCGCGGCGCGGGCGGGCGGCGGTGGCGCGGGCGTGTGGCGGGGCGCGTGCACGGTGGCGGCACGGGGGGCATGTGGCGGCGCGCACGCACGGTGGCAGTGCGGGGGGGGCGTGCGGCGGCGCATGCGCACGGTGGCGGCGCGGGGGGCATGCGGCAGCGCGGGGGCATGCGGCGGCGCGTGTGTGCATGGCAGCCGCCGTGCACATGCGCGCCGCCGCTTCCGGGTGGTGTGGCGACACACCACGCTGTGTGTGTCGCCACACTTTTGTGTCGCCACACAGAGTTTGGAAAGCTCTGGTGTAAGAGATAATTTTGTAATCATACTTGTAATTGCTGCAAAGGAAATTGGAAGTTTCTTCTTTCTATTTCTTTTTATCTTTTCTTTTTGCACTTTTGTCTTTTTCTTTTTCCTTTCTTTTCTTTCTTTACTTTGTATTAGTTTTTTGTTAGTTGTTATCTTATTTTTAAAGCTTTTAATAAAATTTATATTTAAAAAAAGGAATTACACATGCCTTTATTTTACATGCCTTTCTGAAGTTACATTATGTACAAATTGGATTTCCGTGATAATAAAAATTTCTGAGGAAAAAAATGTTTTCAACAAGCTGAGCGAAGGTTTCTATCATCCAATATCATTTCTGTGGTAGCAGCTTTTACAAAACTGCCATAGGCTGTGATTCATGTACTTTGATTTACCCTGATAGTATTTTATCATCAACATATCCGAGACCATTTACAAGTCTTTATTAATATTCTTTTTCAGTCTCCAGCATTTTAAGAATGTATTTTAAATTTACAAGCTCCAGAAGGGAAGAAAAAGAACTTTTCTTTTTTTTAATAAATGCATAACTATGGCAGCAATCATCTTAGCATATTATAAATAATAGAGAGAACATGCCCACTCTAGCTTTCTCACATAGCCAGGTAACTGATGAGAAACAATGGCTTCTGCATCACAATTTGTCAACTAACAAAATTTAGAACATGGTTTGAATCATATTATTTGTATGCTTGTGAGGCTGAAACTGATAAATATCAAAACAAAGAGTAGGCAGGAAGAATTTAAGAATGCATATAGCTAATATATACATTATAAGTATTATTTATTTATCGTATGGCACATTCACATCGCGTTACAATAAAAAACATAGAGCATAATAAATATAAAATATAGACAGGAAAATTAAAAACGTATGTCTAGGTTACAAATATAGTTTTTTGCTTCAGTTGTCACAGCCAGGAAATCAGCAAAGTCTCCATTGTAGGCTTGGTTTTGACACTCTGTCACTATATGTTGGATAGTTTGTTTTTTGGCACCACAATCACAATTCGATGATGTTGTTTTGCCCCATTTATAAAGGGCATCTGCACATCTACCATGACCCGTACAAATTCGGTTCAAGGTTGTCCATGTCACACAGGGCTGGTCAAATCCAGGTGGTTTTTCCAAGATGCAGGGCAAGCTTCTACATTGTGGAGGGCAGTTTCCTAGCCAATGTTGTTTCCACGTGTTGTGGATATTGAAATCATCTTCTAGAAGAGCTTTAGCGGTAGAAATGGCTGGATGTCTCGATCTCAGCCTGTTTTACTCCAAGCAGGCTACGTCATTTAGTATTGGTAGCTGGGGATTACCAATAATCTTCCGATATTCTTGAAGAAGGGCGCTCTTTCGTCTTGCATCCGGAGGTGGTATATGGCTCAAAACAGGCAGCCAGTATGTGGGAGTAGGTCGTATCGTCACACTAACAATGCACACTGACTCATGCAGTTGCGTATCGATCTTTCTCGTGTGAGGGCTATTAAGCCACACTGGGGCACAGTACTCTGCTGATGAGTAAACCAGGCTGAGTGCGGACATTCTCAGTGTATCCGCTGTCGAGCCCCAGCTAGTGCCGCATAGTTTGTGTAGAATGTTTCTACTTCTCAGTTTGGCAGCAGTCTTCATCAGGTGTTCTTTATAGGAAAGTGTCCTATCATGTGTGATCCCAAGATATTTGGGATGCATGCTGTGATTGAGCCGGTTGTCCAGGGGACAACGACTGTTCACGTCCGTGACATTCCTTAAGTCACACATGTCCCCTGGGTGGTGCTAAAGAACAGTCACTTCGAAGCAAACTCCTGAAGCTTCGAAGTTGCGGTAGCCAGTCAATCCTAGTGATCTCCTGGCTATATCACATCTCATCAAATTATAAGCATATTCAAAATGGATTGATTTTAATAATCTGCAGTGAACCAGTGAAATTTACTGTTCTTAAGAACGTTTTTCTTAAGAGTGTTTCCTCCATGTATCTTTTTTTGTGGGGGCAAGAGGGAGGAAACTGTGACAAAGGCTGTAAAAAGTGACATGAATTCCAAAACAGTCAACAATCTCCCTCTGTAATGCTTTGTGGGAAAGACCTTGGGAGACTGGGCAATGAGAAGCTGCCAAGGGAATGGTCAGATAAGAGACAGCATAGCCCGCAGCTGGATAGTGGGTGGGGCAAGAGGTTCAGAAGAGACCTTCCCTAGTTTCTCGGGCTGTAAAGGACATGGGGGGAGAAATGTACTTTCAGACTTGCAAGATTCTGTCAATGTAGCTTTACAATAAAGTAGAATTAGCTCATCTGGTTGTGTTTCCTATCTGGTTTGCCCCACGACGCCAACATCAATCTTGCAAGTCAGAAAGGTGGTAACCAGCACATTGAATTGCACCCAGATTATAATTATTTAATTATAATTTGGAAGCATATATTTGAATTAATCTTACCAATTAATGTAAAATGATTACTCTAATAATATTTATACTTCCACATTAGTTCTCCAAACCAGTTATCACATGCTTCAAAATTTATCATATATCTACTGTACATATTTAGATATTTCACTGAACCACCACACCACCCATCTGCACAAAAGTGAAATGCTTTTACCCATGCATGTATGCATTACAATACAGAAGAAATGTGAGTCTATAGGGTATGAACACTGGGAACAGCCACAAAAGCAGAAGCATCTATAGTCTGAAGGCTGCATACAGAGCCTTCATCAATGATTGATTATAAAGAAGAGCCAACATCTGCAGATCATTCAGCTTCCTAAGTATAAAGATTCATCACAGGAAAGAACACATTTGTTGTTTATATATTCTTTTTCGTTTATTGGAAACTGACCAGAAGACTGCCATTGGGCAGAAAAACAGGAACGTAATGCTGGAAATCTACATTGCAACTTGGCCCAGAAAATTCTACATCACAATACTGCTTGGAAATAACTTTTTCCTGTGTTGCATAACAAGAATCTGCTTGCTTTCACTAACTCTCTACAGAACACAAAGCGCATTGAAAAGACTATATAATTTTTTCAACAGTAGACATGAAAATAGCAGTTAGAGATGTGAAAGTGCTTTAGATAATATGACTGCCTACTATGGCATAGCGCTCTTTTCTTGTAACTGTCATCAATATAAACAATATAAGCGTCAGAGAGTTAATGTTTATTAGATATTTACATTTCCTCTTTCTTTGTATTTTTAGTCTAGCACTATGTGGCTATGCAGTTTTATAAGTTACTTCTGCAAAGAATACAGTCTACTTAGGATGATTTGTACAAAAATACTGTCTCATGCAGCAGAGTTATGAATACATATCTGCACAACAGTTGATGAACTCTTATTTTAGACAGAATTCTACTACAAATTCTAAAATTACTGCATACTAAGCACAGATGGACAGCCATGCATTCACAACCAATTCAAAGCGTATTTTCATTAATAATTTACATTGTAGCCCAGGGTATATTGTATATGGATCTTCTATATAGTCAGGTATTATTAGATGGAGCTTGCCAGTCAAATTCTCTAGTTCATTCTTGCAAACATTATATTAAATAAAAATACACATAATTCCTTTCAGATTTGTTTACTTTAATATTTTAGGTACCTTATATCACTACTGCATCGAGGTTACTATTGATACCATACACAGTACGCTTTTTCACCTCATTTGTTGGCAGACAATTATTTAGGAGCAGGGCTGATGATAAGATGGCAGGAGTCGAATGAACATGTTACGTTAAACTCAGAGCAATAATAGCGCAAGTATCTTAACCAAAAGTATTGGTGTCCTCTGAGCCAGGCTTCTACCTGCAACAGATCAACTATACAGCAGCAGGTTGGCATTGAGATGAGAAAATCCTATCAGAGCTGAAATTCAGCTGTGAATACAGTTTACTTAACTAATTTTCTACTACTTACAGGAGGAAGAAAAATCCCAAACTTAGGGGGTTATCTCAAGAGGATTACACTTTCAAATTAATAATAAAGATGAATATCTAGAATGAAAATACTGAACAAAAAACAGAAATCAAACTTCAATCTGGCTGCTACTAAGGCTATTATTTGTTTTTGTTGTTGCTGCTGCTGCTTTAAAAGGTTATGTTTAGTAACAACTAGAAACTACCCTTACAGAAGTCTTATTAATCACTTTCTCCAAGTCTTCATGAGTACATTACAAAAATGTCATATATGGTACAGACTATCTTGTTCTATTTCAAATAAAGTATGATTGTTCAGTCTTCAGTAGAAGCATGTGTGTATATATATCTATAAATCTATCTATCCATCCATCCATCCAACTTATTGTGTAAGTGAGAGACACAATCCAGCATAAAACAAATTTAAATGGCTAAAAGCAAACAGTGTGTATATTGGTCGTGTATATGCTTTTATTTCCTACAAAGTAAATTTGAACTATTATGGGGGGGATGTTATGAAATAAAACTAGCATACATTCTGTCACAGAACCTAAAATGTAAGAATATTGCCAGATATTAATAATGTATATAAATCTGTTTCAGCACAAATTAAGATCTTGTGGTAGTGATAATAAATCATATGCAACTGCACTCCTGCTGTTTCTAAATCTCCTGTATTTTATCAAATATGACCAGTACAACTCTGTTTAAAAAAGGATTTTTATTATGTAAAATACAAAGAATTAACTGTCCTAGTGGTTCAATCTATAGCTAGGAACTTCTTACAGTCCATTCTGGAGAATTGCAGCATTTTCAGAATTTTCATTTAAAAAGCAAGCACCAAATTTTGGCAAAGAACTATTATCAAATATATCTCATAGGGCCCTTCAAGAGGGATTTAGATTTTGTCTGTCTCTCATCAACAAAAGGGGAAGATGAAAAGAATCTGTCAAGTCTTCAGGATTTATCCGACTTTCAGCTGCTGCTTCAGTAATCCCATCGGTCTTTTCCTTAACTTCCAGCAAGAGAGTTTGAACTCCATTGAGCCTACATCTTACCTGGCAGAGATCTATGCATGTTAGGGGATGCAAAAGAAGATTCCCTCTTATGGTATAACCACAAAACATAGCATCTAAAGTACCATCATTATCATAAAGATCCTAATATAGCCATTCAATTTAAAACTTTAAATGTAACACACAACCTACACCTAAGCTTGCATTGGTTTTCAGAGAGAGTGTCAAAATAACTAAAGCAGATTTAGGTACAGAGAGAAGACGTTATAGGACATCTTGAGAGACTAAACTGTAAGAAGTTTTGGTGGCATCCACCTGAGAATTCCTAAAGAATTCAAATGTGATATTGCTGACCTCTGAGCAAAAATATGTAACTTCTTACTTACATTAGGTGCAGTCTCAGAGGACTGAAAGGTAACCAGTGTGACACCAGTTTTAAATAAGGTGCCCAGGGAAATCTGGGAAATGATAGATTAATGTATTAATTAATCTGAGAAATGACATTAATGAGCTTAATATCTTCTAGGAAAACTAATAAAAACATTAATCAAAGTAAAAATAGCTAAGTACATTAAAAAAACAAGCCTGGCTTAAGGAAAGTCGGTATGGATTTCACAAAGGTCAATCTGATTCACCAGTCTTCTAGAGTTTTTTGAGAATGTCATCAGTCATATGGATGGAAGAAGCCCTATCAAAATTGTATCCTTCTCTTTTTAAAGGTCTTTGACAAAGTTTTTTTTCAAGGGTTCTTGAGTAAATTTAGCAGATTATTTATATATAAATATGTAGTATGCACTTCATACTACTCTGGAGAGCCCTTTGGACCTTGGAGATGGGGGAAGATTGGGGAAACTGAAAAAGTTGAGGCAGTGAAACTGAAATGCCCTATTATCTGCAAGCAAGCACTAGCACATTGCATTCAAATCACGATTTGCTTAGCAACAAGCAGATAATAGTACTCTAATAAAGTCTGAAATTAACGAGTTTGAATAGTAGCTCCATGATGAGCATCTCTTCCAGTCATTTCCCATCTTGCATTATCATTTGATGCACACAGCATTTTGACAGGAAAGGTTTATCCAGTTGCTTTCCAAATTTCACCTGACATAGATTGTCTTTTTCTTTTCAAGCAACCATGTACATAGAAACCTCGGCTCATTGTGTTGCAACTGCCAATCAAATCACCTCTTCACCCAACTTGACTAGCACAAGGGACTTCTCTGAATGCCTAAGGGACCTCCAGGTATACAGTATCTATTCACTCTGACAGATTCAGTATCATTCTAAATCATCCAGTAATCTAGCATATGTTTTAATGATCTTATTGTGCATGCTCACTGTACATCCAATAGTCTCCATCTATAATTCAGAATCTCTCTGACTACCCTGGGACCCAGCTGCCTTCTAGGTTTAGAATGAAACTCATTACATTCACCAAACAACTTCACCAGAAGTTGCTGCTATAAGTTCTAATGGATAGAAAACATTAATAAAGTTTGAATCTCTTACATTATCTTTGACAATTTCTACTGGACATATTTGAAATCTAGTACATTTTATACATCTCATCAAGTTGATTGCTGATAACAAGCTTCAACTTACCCACTCAGGAAGTGTCTTTTTTTTAGTGTGTGTGCGTATGAGATTTTGAGTTTTTCAGACTGTGTGTGTGTGTGTGTGTGTGTGTGTGTGTATATATATATATATATATATATATATATATATATTTGTGTATATATGAGATTTTGAGATTTTGTTTGTGTGTGTGGATGGATGGATATGAGATTTTGAGATGAATTAAAGCTTTTATATATTGCCCCTCTAAATAACAGAAATAAGGGCAGAAATCCCAAATTCAGCTCTACTAATGTGACAGTTAAAACTATATAATTTTTGCATATTTTGACAATGTATTACTTTTAGTGCTTATTTTCTGAAAATTTCAACTTTAACCTCTTTAAAAAGCCAAGTATCTTCAAAATGACAGTTCTTATTTCATAATTTTGCAAATCACAAACACAACTGTGTGTGAAGCAAGTTGATATAATCTTCCTATATAAGAAAGGAAAATGAAAACCCATGAAATACAACAGGAAGTCTTAACATTCCAGTTGCTAGAATACACTGCTTACAAATAAAAATATCTAGATTTACCCAAGTAGCTAATCTTAATTTTTATTCAGTATGCATTTAGCCAATAAAACACATTTCTTATAATTCTAAACAGCTGTAATATACTTTGAGGATGATATAAAAGCAAGCATGCATATTTGAAGATTAACATTTTCCAGTGATATTCCATGAATATTTCAACTATTCAACTACTTTTTATGTTTATTTTCAGCATATGCTCATAGTGCTTTATTGCACCTGTTTGATTCAGATATTATTACTAATCACATAAAACTGCTCATTTCCTGCCACTTATTGCCTTTCAAGCCATTTAGTAGCCAAATCTGGTTCGTTTATTCATCTCTACAAAAATATATAAAGAATCTTTTACCTTACAAGAAATTCACACACTATATAGGGGCGTGGTGGCTCAGCGGGTAAGACGCCAGGCTTGTCGATCGGAAGATCACAAGTTCGGAAGTTTTAATCCCTAGTCCCACGTAACAGAGTGAGCTCCCGCACTAGCCCCAGCTCTTGCCAACCTAGCAATTCAAAAGCATGCAAATGCAAGTAGATTAATAGGTACCACTTCCGTGGGTAGGTAAAAGCGTTCCGTGTGCATGCCGGCCACGACCGTGGAAGCATCTTCGGACAATGCTGGCTTTTCGGCTAACAAACGGAGATGAGCACCGGCCCCTAGAGTCGGACACGACTGCACAAATGTGCGGGGGGAACCTTTACCTTTTTTTACCACACTATCAACAACTCCATTCTCTATTCTATCTGAATCCAATGGGAAATAGGTCTCAGATGTGTCTCATGATTCTCTCTTCTCTATAGGATATGGGGTTGTGGTCTTCAAAATCACTAAAAGCATTGAGTATTGAGGATCTTGAACACTGTCTCCACATTATCTTTTAGCCACTTTGTCTCATTCTCTAACCCTTTCAGAATAGCTCTCTTATCTCCTGTCTGCATCTTTTCTCTTCATGTTCCTCTGATAAGATGTTCTCCCCCTCTTATTAAAAAGAACAGAAAAACAATCCCTCCCAAAAAAAACTAGATGATATAAAAAAGAATAAAAAAGCAAATTTAGACTTCTAATACATGTATAGATATATACAGTAGAAAGCTTTATACATCCATTTCAATAAAGGATGACCATATTTTATTGTAATCATCCATGCATAATCTATGTCTGAAGGTAACTTATTGGTAAGTCTCAAATAACATCAGGTCTTCAATCCACCGAGTAATTGGGGCCATAAATTCATCTTTATAATGTTGATGGTTTAGTCTCTTAGCAACAAGGAGGGAGCAGAGAATTTATTTCCACTGTTTCTCTTTTCTTCCAGCTGTTTTGGAGAGTCCCATTTTCCCCATAAGCTGGTTTATGGTAAATCCTGTGTGTATAACTCTGCTATGAAGACTACCTCACTGGAGGAATGTGGAAAGTTGGCTGGGGCTCCCCTGACCACATGGATAAACAGGATGCAAAAGGTGTCTCCTTTTTCTAGCTACTGAGCCAACATGACAGACATAGTAAGTCATCTCACACCTCGATTGTTCCTTTATCAGGCTCACTGCCTTCTCCACCAAACAACTGATCTGAATTGTTTCAGTTCTCCTGTCATTATTTTTCCAGTGGACTAGAAGGAAATCTGGAGCCCTTGCTCTTGTCATGCTTTGGAAAGCCTGGGTTCTACCATGCCACCTTCTCTAGTCTGTCAAATCCGGCCACAGAAGGTTTGCTGATCATTCTGACTGATGCCTTTTTATCAAGGGGGAAAAGTTCTAAGTGGCCCTCAGTCCTCTCTGTTGTGGATAAAATTGCCACCACCACCACCACAACTCTTTGATGGGACACTGGAGTGGGCCTGCACAACATGTGGCCTGCTGTGCAGCCTTGTGTAGCCTGCTAGTGTTTTTTGAAACCTCAATAAATCCACTGCTGCCAAATGTCAAAACCAAAGGAACCATCTGCTGTCACCACCACCCAAAAAACACGTTGCCAAGTGCCTCCAATGCCTCCATGTCTCACCTACACTGCCAGCTCCATTGCAGCCGCCATGCTGCTAGGCACAAAACAGCTGATCGGAACAACAGATATTCCTTTGTGACCTGCAATTATTTTTAATTTTTGAGTTAATTATTTAATTTATTATTAATTAGCCCCCGCTTCCCCTCTACAAATTGTGTAGGTCTGATCTGGATCCTTTCATTTCACTTTGACCTGGGCTTTGCAGTTGGTCAACTGGGGTGGCTCCACTGTCACTCCATCACATGACTTCTTGGTCTATTCTTCAGCCTGCCACATGTCCCCCTTGGCTGCAGCCTGCTATCAGTGTGCCAATGAGTTGCTGAGAGTCATATTCACTTCTGCGTGGTGCTCAATTTTCTTTAGTTTAACATTTTTCTTGGCCCTCAAAATAGAATTGATGGAAAAGACTCAGTGTAAGACTGAAGGGAAGGGGGTTCATTAAGATTAAGCTCTGCCTTCTAGCTAGGAGAAGTGAAGCCAACTTTTGCCTTCAGCTCCAACTTCAACGGCTGAGAAAATAGTATTTTTCTTGATAGTCCCCAAATCCCCAAAGTAAAAGACAAGAGCCAGATTGATGTAGTGGTTAAGGTATCAGGCTAGAAACCACCTTAGTTCGTTCTAGTGTCCTGCCTCAGGCACAAAGTTCTAGTCCGGCCTTAGGCATAAAGCCAGCTGGGTGACCTTGGGCCAGTCACTCTCCCTCAGCCCTAAGAAGGAGGTAAGGGCAAACCACTTCTGAAAAACCTTGCCAAGAAAACCGCAAGGACTAGTGCAGGTAGTCGCCAGGAGTCAAAAGTGACTTGAAGGCACCAAAAAATAAAAAAATAAAAAGCAAGATGCCTTCTGTTTCTTCTCAGATTCCCAATTTATTATTATAAAAATAAACATGTAAGATCCTTTAAAAACAAAGAAAATCCAATGAATTATCCAGCATTAAAGGAAATGCACAAAGGAAATGCACAAATATCTAAAAATTAAACTATGAAGTTTTTCCAATCATTCCTTATATTGCTTTGCAATGAGTAATAGCAAGACCAAGAGCACTGTTCATCTTATTTCAGGTAAGAAAATAAAAGGCCTTCTTGGAGACTGCATCATTGCTCTGAACTGTTCTTCAGGTACAGTCTGGTGGAGGATCAAGCTGATCCACATCTGAACAAAGATGTTCATATATATCTAATGGAGGCTAGGTATACATTATTTGATACTGCAACATTCTGCAGTTTATTTTCTGTATTTAAATTACATATTGTTCACTGAACATTCTGTTTTCACTATAAATTATAATTCACATACTTTTGTGGATAAATATTACTTAATGCAGCACATATCTGGCATCTCTAATGGGTTAAAATGTTTGAAAATCAGACCTTGATCTGTATCTTAGCTACAATGCCATGAGTTCTGTTCAAATACTTCTTTAAATAAAATGCCTGTTATACTCTTGAAATACTATATAGAACATTGGGCTTTCATTTTCAAACATTTGCAATAAAAATTATGCAACTTATAGTAATAAAAAAAGTTCAACTGAATTTCATTGAGGCATGGACAGATATTTTGCATGGCTTGTTACAGTGCATCATTATCATTGGTGCAGTTACTGTGTAATGTATTCATAACAGTTCTTTGGAATCTATTTCTCCCAATGAGAGTATAAAATAGCCAGAACTCATCTTTAGCAATAATAAGCATGCCTCCTTGAATATCTGACAACCTGAACATTTTCATCTACAGGTTATGGTTCAAATACAGTTTTGTGAATGGCATGATAAATTAAAATCAGGGAATAAACAGATACAGGAATTTGGAAAATTAAAAACAAGCTACTAAAATCAGTTGCATCTTCATATCAAGATAGTTGATATGATAGTTGGTAATTGATATGATGAGAGCCAGTTTGGTGTAGTGGTTAAGGTGCTGGCTTAAAAACCAGGGGACTGAAGGCATGGAAGACAGCTGGGTGACTTTGGCCAGTCATTCTCTCAGCCCAACCCACCTCACAGAATTATTGTTGTGGGGAAAACAGGGGGCAGGAGTATTAAGTATGTCCGCTGCCTTGAGCTGATTTTATTTATTTATTTATCAATCAATCAATCAAACTTCTATCACCGCCCATCTCCCTCCACCGGAGGGACTCTGGGCGGTTTACAACAAAATAATAGAAACAAAAAACATAAAATATACATAGAATATAAAAATACAAATTATAAAACAAGATTAAAATCCAAGAGGCAAGAGTAGTAAAAAGATCTAACTCAATCCATTGTAGGTGAAGGGCTCTCTAAGGTATTAGCCATCCCCAAGAGTGACTATTCCTTCCTTGGTCCAGTATACTGTATATACTGTATATACTGTATATACTGTATATACATACATACATACATACATACATACATACACACACACACACACACACACACACACACACACACATACAGTTGACTCTCACTTAACCGGAACTCAAGCAACCGGCGCTATCAAGCAACCAGCAAAAAATCTAAGAAATAATACAAATTAAAATATAATCAACTTCTAGTGGAAATGTAAGGAGGAGGAGGGGCGCATGCGTGTCACCCTGGGCTGCTGTGCAGGTCATGTGAACGTGCGGTCTTCCTCGCCTGTGCGGGCCGGGGAACTGGTGTCTTAGCTAGTGCCGTAACCCTCTCCCCGTTTTCTGCCCTCACCCCGGCCGGCCGCAAAGAAAGAGGGGCGGATGCTGCCAGCTCGGCGCAGCGGACAATTCAGCTTGTCAGGATGTGTGCCTAGAAGGCATAAGTCTTCTTTCCACCACCGGGTTTCTGCGGGGCTCCCAGGGCTGCAGGCAGGTGAGGTGCGCTCCCCCTGCTCGGCTGAGCCAACCATAGCGCCAGTGTGCAGGTAGGCAGGCACAATCAGTGCTCTCCATGCTCTGCTTGCGCATCTCCCTACACTGTGATGTCTGTAGAATCCTCCTCCTTCTCCATCGACTTTGAGGGGTTTCCAGTCAATAGTGCAGCTGCCAGTAGGAGAGTTTATGATGAAATCTGTGAGTTAGTTGCCTCTGCTAATGACAACATGAATTTGTCTCGAGATGAACTCGACTGGCTTGCTGTGGATGAAGCTATTCCAGTAACTCATACACTAAATACAGACGACATCATAGAAGCTGTTGTGAATCGTGGAAAAATGAATGTTGCAGAGGAAGAAGAGAGTGATGATGATGGGTGTGGTGGAAAAAGTATCCTGGCAGAGAGCTACTGCAGCATTTGAAACTGTAATAGCTTTTGCAGAACAGCAACCCTTCTTCACTTCTCAGCATGTTATGCAGCTAAACATCATATAGAGCCACTTTGGTCTAGTGGTTAAGGCAATGGGCTAGAAACCAGGAGTCTGTGAGTTCTAGTCCCACCTTAGATATGAAAGCTGGCTGGGTGACCTTGGGCCAGACACACTCTCTCAGCCCAACTCACCTCACAGGGTTATTGTTGTGGGGAAAATAGGAGGAGGAAGGAGTATTAGGTATGTTTGCCACCTTGAGTTATTTATAAAAATAATAAAGGTGGGATGAAAATTAATTAATTAAATAAATAAATAAATAAATAAAATCATGCAAAACCTGACTTTGTGTGAGAGGCGTAGGGCCTCAAAGCAAGCTGATATTCGTTCATTTTTCAAGAAAGCTGCACCCAATTTTGCCAGTACAGCATCATCTACTGATGTAGATCCAAAACCATCCAAATCCACTTCTCCTGATCCTGCCCCAGCTACATCATCAGATCCTGATGATCCTGATGCGATGTCTACCCAGTAAACTCCCTACCCCACTGTAACAGTTTTAACTGTGTATGTGTGTGTGTGTTTTCTAAGTTACTTGAAGTTAAAAAAATTATGTTAATGAAGTTCATTAAGTTGAAAAGTTTATTGACTCCCATTTGACTAAAATTGCACACTGCATTCACAAAGCTATTTTTATAATAAAACTGTTACATTAAGTTAAGCTTGTCTTTGTCTTTATTTGCTTTTAATTACTGTATTTCAATATTAATATCAAGTCAATACAGAGTTTATGGCATGGCATGGCATGGCGTGGCGTGGCGTGGCGTGGCATGGCATGGCATGGCGTATGGTATGGTATGGTATGGTATGGTATGGTATGGTATGGTATGGTATGAGTTATAGTATTAGTTAGGCCTATTTTAGTAACTCTCAATCAACTAGAAACTACATTTATCCGGCATCTACCAATCCCCATGGGTGCCAGTTAACTGGGAGTCTACTGTATATGGATAAAATATTATAATAGTAATGGTAGGGTATGATAATATCATAGTAAATAACAAGTTATTCAAAATGTGAGTGTTGAAGAGAAACTAAAGAAACAATCCAAAATCACCAAAAAAAAAAAAAAAAAAAGCCAAATGCTCACTACTATGGCATGAAATATTAACAACCAATAAAGATATTATTCCAGTATTTGGTTTTTTGCTTTTATTTCTTCTGCTTAATATTTAACTTTTACCCCATTTTTCTTTCTCCATATCTTCCTAAAATCAATCCTAGGAGGTCGGTTGGGAGCCCACTCTTCAAAATTACAAGGCTGATAAGGCTCTTATAGATTAAGAGTCTCTGGAGTGCAACTGGTGATTTACTTGTGATTTAACTGAACATGTTTCATAATTGTATAGGGATCTGAGTTTATTTAGATTTAACTTGGCACTCTAATCACCATGCCTCAGGCTTTTTATTACAACAAAAATAATAGAATTATACCATAATCTTGTGTACTGATCAGAAATCAAGCACTTTATCATAGTTTGCCAGTTACTGTCAGTACAAACCAAAATGTGCTAAATTTTCCAGTTTTAACAAATAAAATGTGGAAATAGCTGCTTTATAAGTCAGTGCTACCAAAGCAGTGTCAAGTTTATCATATATCTATATAAGAAAAAACATTCTAATGAAGGAACTACCAAGGGAATAATTTCCATGTTTAATATACTGTATATTTTTTTAAAAACTAATTTAAAAAACATGTGTACAAATATATCCCCAAAATTGTCAAGGCACACACTTAACAATGTCTATGTTACACATTTCTTACTGTTGCTTCAGGCAAACAATCTTCTGCAAGAATCTATGTTCAGCTTTTTCTCACCTCAGTGAGAAATAAGGAACAGGAAATGTTATCTCTCAAATGTTAATCAAATTTGAAATACATCTCAGTGCTAAAGTAGCAAAAGAAATTCTCCTTGTTCTATTGTCATCTGAAAAAACATTCATTAGTACCAGTTGTTTACATTTGAATCAATATATTATTTAAACCAAAGGGAGATCTGTTAACTCTATTTGTTATTTATAGAAATAAATACGTAGCTAATAAAAATATACCACATTCTACATTAGCCTTCTCAACTAGGGTTCTGTGAAAGATCACTAGTGGTTCCATGAGAAATTCTGATTGAAAAAATAATAAATTTTATGCAGGGGCTCCCTGAGACCTGAAAATTATTTTAAGGGTTCCTCCATGGCAAAAAAGTTGAGAAATACATATACACACACACGGTCACAGCATTATAGATCTAGTTATGAAAAATATTCTAATGAATGTCTAATGAATGTACAGTCAAAGGAATAACTCCATGCTTAATGTAAAATATTTTAAGGCTCATTAAAATATGCTTGCATGCAAATATGAGAACTTTATTAAGTGCTACAACAAAATGTATATAGCCTATAATAGATGAACAAAGAAAACCTACAAAGTGTTGTAGAGACTGAATGGAATAAATGGGATTGGGGGAAAAAAATCCTAAGGGAAACAGGAACTGACATATTCATTCACTGTGAAGAGTGAAAACAGTTTTTCCTTCTTGCTAATCACAAAGGTAGTGACACTTCATCCCTAGCTATTATGGTTAATCGCCACTGATAGAATTATATTCTATTAAAAGTCATTCAAACGTCTATTTAAAAGCTATCTAGAGGCCATGCCATCTTACGGAAGTACGACTGTTTCCTTTGATCTGCAAATCATTCAACAGTACTTTCTGTCTTTAAATCATCAGGGTCTCTGGTATAAATCACTACCTACACAATTACTTTATATCCATCCTTCCTTCCTGGAGCCGTCTGGTTAGCACTTGGAGCATTCTGTGTTCCTGATTATCTGATACACAGTCTGTTTTTCTCTTAACTCAAGCCAATTCTCTTAAGCAAACGTAACATAACCTTGGCATTTTAAATATATATGATAAATATTAAGAGAAAGTATTTGGCTTGCAACAAAATACTTCCATAACCATTTTACTGAATGGTTTAAATTCATAATATACACACCCTGCCCCCACTGTTGACATTTATTTTCCATCAGATGGATGAAAAATATTCTTCTTCTCACATATTTCTGTACCCTTTCATTTAGAATTTTGAGGATATCCCTGAATCATCTATTTCATATTAGAAATAGTCTAAGCACTCTGGATATTCCCCGCACCACCAATACTTATCCTAATAAATGTCCCACTTCCAATTATTTTTAGTTATTTAAACCAACATTATAGGCCAATCTGAACGTTAGCAAGTCTAGGACAGCCAGTGAAGTGCAATAATTAAGGTGCTGGATTAGGAAGGGAGAGACTCAGAATCAAGTCCACCCTCAGCCATAAAAACTTACTAGTTACCGTAACTCTGGGCTAGTCATCCTCTGCCAGCTCAACTGACTACACAAAGGTGTTGTAAGAGGTTAAAATGAAATCTCCTGCAAGAGGATGTGATATAAATCTAACAAGAGATCCCCGCAGCATCAATGTTGCATTAAAATTAATGTTTATTAATTGGCTTGTGTACATGTCCAGTTATTCAGCTGTATCAAATATACAAAATCCCATTTTGACTTTGGCTTCTTTCTGACTTCCCATAATACTGACTCAGTAATTCATTATAGGTATTGTTGGAATGGCACCCAAGACCATTTAAACAAAGATTACAAAAGTAAGCTGCTGCAGGGAAGCAAGAAAAACCTGTAGCGATTTCTTTGGGACAAGATCTCAAACTGAAATCAAATGCTGTGCTATGCTGTCACTTGCCATAGAAGGTGGGACAATATTTAATTATCAGAAAGAATCTTGCCTTTAAGGAAAACAACACATTATTTGTGAAGGTCTGTCTACTATTCACTGGAGTGAAAAATAAAGATATCCTGTACATGCATTTTTAGTGTATTCTTTTGATGCCCAAACAAAAGTTAAAGATATCTGGAAATAATTCTTCCAGCAATCCTATTTCTAATTTTGGACATAGAAGAACTATTAAGAACTGCTATTGTAGGATAGCAAATTCTGAATATTAGTTTTAAGAGACATAGATAAAATGCATGCACACACACTTTGATCTATTGCATTCAGCCACTACTCATATTTTAAATATCCAGAGGTCTTGAGAAATCTGCTAGTAAGTTGCATGTAGAACTTCTAAACTTCTTCAAGCACCCAGTCCTGCTCTCAAAGTTATAAGCATCCTGTGCAAACAGAAACTCTAAAGTGCCCCCCGAGTCATTCATTCAACACAACAATATCACAGACTATTCCCTCTGTTTGTTTCTTTATTTATTATTTATTCCCTCTATGCTTGTATGTATGTATTTATTTACTCCATTTTTAAGGCCACCAATAACTCTGTGTGGCTTATAGTTCTATCAGACAGGAAAGTATAAGCTTATCATAAGTTCGGATTAAAGTGTGCATCTAAAAGTTGATGCCTGAAATATCAAAATTCATTACTGGCTGACTCAATACTGGTGCACTTAGAGGATTAGAACCAAATCTTTTTGCAGTGAATTCCATTTGATCAGCCAACATCTAATACTGACTTCTGTTTAATTTGAATCTCCTATTTCAGATATAAGCCACAATACATTTTTCTGAATCAGCAAAATTAAATTCTGAATTTTATTTCTATACTGCTTGCTATGTTTGGGGTTATAACAATGATTTTGTTGTGTATTGTCGAAGGCTTTCACGGCCGGAGTTCAATGGCTGTTGTGGGTCTTCCGGGCTGTGTGGCCGTGTTCTGGAAGTTGTGGTTCCTAACGTTTCGCCAGCATCTGTGGCCAGCATCTTCAGAGGGCAGGAGCACAGATAGAAGCAAAATCTCTGTGCCCAGGTAGAGTGGCAATGTTCTATTTATAGAGCTAAATTATAGGAGATTAGGTGGGGTTTTTTGTTGTGTTGAAATGTTAACGAGTGGCTGATGAGCGTGATTAGCATGTTCATTGTGAGAAGTATTCCCATGTCCTGGTGGTTGGACTGAGTTCGTTGACCTTTTGTAGGCTGTGTTTTTCAGGACTGGTAGCCAGGTTTTGCTAATTTTTAAACTTTCTTCTTTTTTATTGTAACTGTGCTGGTGTTTGTGAATTTCAATGGCTTCTCTGTATAATCTGGTGTAGTGGCTTTTGGTGTTGTCCAGTATTTCTGTGTTTTCAAATAGGATTTTGTGTCCCGAACATGCTCTCAAGCAAACGGGAATTGTCTTTACTGTCAATTAGCTGATTGCTACCCTGATATCACCTGTAGAGTTGCTAAATTTTGTGCCTCTGTATGTGCTATCCACCACTCATTGGGCTGCAAAGTGTCATATACTTTTGTCTTGTAGCTATGATTTATTCAAGTTGGATTTGGTCCCTGACCATAAAACAACAGCAACAATTCCAGACAACCCCTCGGAGAAGGTTGCTTGAATCAGTGCTCTTTGCATCTACAATTCAACATTTTAACTTCCCACAACACAACTTGTTGTACTAAAGTGCACCTTGAGAAGTTTAAATGATTATTCTAAGAGTCATCTAATCAGCACTAATCACAGAGCACTGGGGAAGAAAGGTATTATTGGTTTCTATGGTCCAGTCTTCTGATCATGGAAGGAGCTGAAGCCAACACATATTAAGACCTGTCCTGATTGCAATATTCCTAGTATTCAGTGGAAACATCACGTGCCACATAATTATACCTTGTTTTTCCTGGGGTTTTCTGAAGCAATTTTCATTACATGTATAGGTTTTCACACTTGACCATTCTTAAGATTTATTTCTTTACAGGGATTGCTTCCTCTAGTGAAACCAGGGACATCACAGAACAGTATATTCCTTTCCTGACATACCAGAAAGAAAATTTTATGTTGGATATTCTTAAAGAATTATAGTCCCAACAAAATCACTTAGCACCTAGCAGAATCACTGTAAAAAACAATATACTCACTCAATACAACCAAGCATGTTTTCAAAGACAAGAGCTCTGGAAGAGATTCCAATTAAATTTATAAAGTCTGAGTTATTAAACTACATATTTTATTGCCATTATTTTTTAAAGTAATCCTATTTAGAAAAAGGCCATAATGTGAGTCAAATTACCCTCATACAAAAGATAGTGACTCTAAATTCTTCAAGCTTTTTTTTAAAAAAATGATAGCACAGTACATTAGGGATAAATTTAAGAAAAATATTTTAATTGTGTTTAAAAGTGAGTTAAATTGTTGTACAGTGCTAGCCTACTACAGAAGCAATTTTTACTAGCAAGATAGTAATCAATACATTTACCAACAGCTGCTCCCATGGCATTCATAAAAATAAATATTAAGGTTATGCATACACACAAACATACCCATCATGCTATTCCCTTTCGGGATCGGCAAGATTTTTGCAAAATAGAAAAGAAATAAGATATAGTAAGCCAAATAAATTAAAGGGTTAAGAATTGGGGGGGGGGGATTTAGCCAGGTTCTCTATACTTCTCCATACCTTTATATCAAACCCCACAGGGTTTGAAGCTCTTTGTTTAACTCTCTTCACCAACTTCCAAAACAATTTTTTTCCTATCCAACTGGCTTTGTATCTTCTCTGCCTCTTTTTACCTTATTTCGTGCTCTGTTTGTCTACATTCTTTGCAGCTACCTTTTTCTCTCTGTACATATTATACTGTATCTTGCTCCCATCAGCATTCTCTTATATGCATTTTTCCTTATCCACAATCTCTTTCACTTTCTCATTCCACCAAGGATCTCTTTTCATGCAACTGATTAGCATTACTCTATGCCAGAGCTTTCCAAACTTTTCATGTTGGTGACACACTTTTTAGACATGCATCATTTCGCGACACACTCTTACAGCAGGGCATCATTTCGCGACATTCTCTTACAGCAGGGCACAAGGCAGGCACTAGGACCTGCGCGGAATCACAGCAGGTTTGGAGGCAGCAGGGCACAAGGCAGGCACTAGGACCTGCACGGAATCCTGGCAGGGCTCGGAGGCAGCAGCAGCCGCCGCGACACACCCAGACACTGCAGCCGACACACTAACGTGTCCCGACACAGAGTTTGGAAAGCTCTGCTCTATGCACTTCTGAGGAGCTCTATAATATTATTTTACTGTTCCAAGCACCTTCTACATCAGAGCTTTCCAAACTTTTCATGTTGGCGACACACACCAACGGTGGCGGCGGTGCAGCCTGCAGTGTCCTGGTGTGTCGCACACAAACCCAGAAGCGCTGATGGGGGGAAGCGTAAGGAGCAGCGCCCCCCACCAATCAGCACTGGCGCTGCCGCCACGGTGGTGCTGATTGGCGGGGGTGCCGCTCCTTACGGTTCCATCAGCACTTCCTGGTTTGTGTGCGACACACCAGGACACCGCAGGTGACACAGTAGTGTGTCGCGAACAACAACATCATTTATTTATTCGGTCAATGACCAGCAACATACACTTAATAAAAATTACGGATACAGGCAACTGGATCTTATAGATACATCTATATATAAAAAGCAATATGTTAGGACAATTATACTATAACGTATAAAATCCTATACTATAATATTTTAATTTAATTAATCATTAAATGAACATTCAATTAATACTATATTATAAAATATTGTAAAATGAGTATCCACAAAAATTATTAAAATAATTAAACAGAATATTAGTAAAAATATAAGCGCAAATAAAAATCCCTATTTCTTTATCTGGTTTTGTCTCATCGTTATTGCGGCAGCACAAAATTTAGCTACTAGGCGGGTAATACTTGGATTTGTGTCTTGTAAAAGATGGTTCTCATAGAAACTATCTGGTCTCCCTGGAAATCTTTCTATTAGAGGATAGATGTATTTTGATCTAATATCCCTATAATATTTACAGCGTAATAAAACATGAGCGATATTTTCAACCTCCTCTATACCGCATATGCAGGTTCTCTCTGCTAGTGGGGTTTTATTATATCTACCTTGCAGGAGTGCTGATGGAAGGATATTAAATCTAGTTTAAAAAATGCTATTCTAATCTTAGGAAAGGTTAGGTCTTTCAAATAGCCTGCTGATTCCCATGTGCCCCATCTTATCCGATTTCTACTATGAGTAGGTATTCTATTAACTTCTAACTGGAATTCCATATCGTTTATTCTATTGTTAACCAATTGTTTGGCTTGATCGTAATCTAATGATTTTAAGAATAATGGGGAAAGCCCATACAAAGCCAACTGATGTTCTATCGCCTGTTTCCAGGGAGAAGAAAAATTATCAATCAAAACTAGTGGGGTCAATCCAACTGGGAAGAATTGAAGTTTCATCCAAAAATTCAGCATCATTTTCCAGGCCCTAACCTGAATTTGAGGCATTCCTGTTTCTAATCTCAATTGGGCATTTGATGTTCCTCTAGGTGCAGCTAAAATTGATCTTAGGAATTTTGTTTGTACAGTTTCTTGTGATTCTTTCTTCAAGAAAATTCCTGTTTGTGCCCCATAGAGAATTTGTGCCAATGTTTTAGCCTCAAATAGTTTTAAGGCTGCAGGGACTAATTGTCCTCCACCTGTATAAAAAAAAACGTTTAATAGCATTTGCTGACCTAAGGGCTAATTGCATTACGTAATTCACGTGTGCATTCCAAGTACCTAACTGCACACAATCCCAGTCAAACCATTTTTTATTTTTTATAACCCTATTTCTAGGGACAAGTTGGCTTCCCTTATTAAGAACTGTTTTAAGATTGGTGATTAAAGTCTCAAACCAATCTATGTAAGATGTGTGAGTGTTATTATCAAGGAGATGAGCACGGATTTCTAAAATTTCAGGGGCTTGCATCCATTTATCCACTTCTGTTGCATTCCTCTCAGTCCATTTAATTCTCACTTGAGTATTATTACTTTCTAGCGTTGGCATGTAAATTGAACTGGCTCTTAAGGATTTCCAATGAGATGTCAAGGTTAAAATTACAGGGTTATGATCACTTTCTAACCTAGAATCTACCTCCATCCTCGGTATGAGTTTTAATAGATCATAGGAGGTTATCCAATAGTCAACTGTGGATCTTCTTCCTGCTCTCCAATAGGTATATTCTGCTGGATGGTCCCCTTCTACAAAACCATTAAGAATACATAAATCCAAATGTGCAATCATTTGTCTTACGCATAAACCTGCCCAGTTAGCTTTTGGGTCTTTAAATTCTCTGGGATATAAAGATTCCTCTGATTCATTTTTTTCATAGTGGCTCTTAAACTGGTTAAATAGTGTGTAATCATTTAATCCCATCCTAGCATTTAAATCCCCACCTACTATTACCGATGCTGTGGGATATTTATCTAAGCAACTAAGAATAAAATTTTCTATATGTTCCCAAACAGTACTAATCATAGTATTCTTATTTAAAGGAGGAGTATAAATATTAATAAGTAAGATTTCCACATGTTTGGATGAAAGCAGGGTAGCTACTACCCATGGCTTTAAGGGAGGTAGTGAGATACAGTTGAATTTTAAAGCTGTACTTACTAAAGTCGCAATCCCACCCTTAGATCTCCCTCCAGCATTACTTGGAACAGCCTGAATAGCATTGACCCAGTAACCATCTAACTCTACCTCTGAAGAAACCCAAGTTTCCTGTAAAAAAAGAATATCAAATTGTGAAAGATAGTCAAAAAAAGACTGGTCTTTTGATGGGACTAACCATCCAGCAATATTCCAGGTTAACAAGGTAAATTCATAAGCATTTGTAGCTAGTCACGAAGTATGATTTTGACCAGGGTGAGCTAGAGGGTTATTATATTGGGCTGTGGAGTCAGCAGCAGGAAGTACAACCTCCACTAAAGGGTGGCTTGCCTCATACAGATTCTGCATTAATTCCTGAGGATTTTGTTCTCGATTAACTTCAGCCATCTGATCTTGTCTTATTGGGGCTTCATTCAGTGATTCTGGGGACAGGCTTACTTTGTCATGCCGTATTGGTCTCTGTAGTGTGGAAGTTGACATAAATTCCCCTTCAGACCCCTGCTTTGTTGTTGTTGCCCCATCAAAGTATCCTGCTGAAAATAATAATTCCTTCTTGTTAACAGGTTCCTCTATCAGCCCAAAGGGATCTGGAGTGGTGTTTTTTAGGAAATCATGTTCAAACAGTCCCCTGTTTGGTGAAGGGAGACAGTTATAATCAGTAGTTGGGGTCACAAGATCTATAAGTGGCTCAGCCGTGGCAATAGTGACCAACAAGTTTTCCTCAAATTCTCCAGCTTAAGCAAAATATTGCCTTGTTCTTTTCTTGGTAGAGACCCAAAAGCGTTAATTAGACCAGTTTCAATTGGGTCTAAAGGATCTTCATCAGGCGAGGCAGGCTGACTCCCACACTCTCGCTCTCTCAAAGCCACAGGTGAAAAAACTGCAGCCTTAAAGGCTGCCTTATCAGGAAATAGAGATTTAACCCTTTTATCACAAAAGACTCTAACAGGAAAAATTTGAAACATGGCTAAATACAACCTCATCTTGAGTAACATTAGAGGAATAGTGGGCTGTTTGAAAGATAGGAGGATCCTCTTCTGATTTGGCAAACCTGGGAGCCATTCCACCGTATGTAAATCTATCTGTCTCTGATGACAATGCAGAAGCTGACCCAGGGAAGTTACAATTGCTCTCCTCGTGTTCCAGCGCCCAATGTTATGTCTATTCCTGGAGATAACAAGAGCAATCTGTTCTGTTTGCAGCAAGCAGTTTGATTTGGAAGGAATTACTTCGTTCACATCCAAAGAGACTTTACTTTGTATACACTCCTCATTCTTCACCCCACCAGGAGTCAAAGGGTTATTCTTTGGAAGCTGCTGCTTTTTATCAAATTGTTTAACTTTTTCTTTAGCTGCTTGTTCTTTATCAGTGCCTCCACTCAGCACATGAGGCTTTGCCATATCTGTTCCACAAGCCTTTGTGAAAATAGGAAGTCCAGTTTCATATTTTTGTATAAAAGTCTCTATATCTCCTTTCAACACACCCAACTCGTGTTTTATACCTGAGAGCTGTTCGAAAATTGAGATGACGGTTTGTGCGGTGAGTAGACATTGCCTTGCCATGAACTCCTTTGAGTTTTCCCATGGACTCTCTATGTCCAAATTTTGTTTTTTATTTTTAATATTAGGCTTGGTTTCAGATCCCTTAGATCCCTTCCGACAAGTTTTTGGGTGAAATGACGACGTACGAAGACCAACTGTATCAAGGTCAAAGTCCTGGCTCTCATTTAACTCTTCCCTGACAGAGAGGGAGAGCTCTGTTAACTGTTGCTTTTCCACCTCTGTTTGCAGTTCCCATTCCAAAATTTCAAATTTATTGGAAAAGGGAGGAGGGTTTGCTTTACTTACATTTCCCTTTTGTATCAAACAGTCTTCAATTCTTGCTTGTTTAGCAAGCTTCGGTGGAGGAAAGGAGCCCAGGCTAACACGAAGTTTTTTCTTCCTTTTACCCATCTCAGTCAGTTCGATAGAAAGTCTTTTAACTAGCCGTTTGTCTTCACAGCTGTCTTATCAAACGAAGTTACTTGAGTTACTTGAGTTAAAATAAGTCCCCTAGACATAAAACTACTAAAATCTACTAAAATTACTAAAAAGGGAAAATAATAATTAAAATAAACTAGCTAAAGCTATAAAATATTATAAGGAGCTCAGCAGAGAAGCTGCTGCTCCGTCGCCATCTTCCAGAATGTGTGTGTCGCGACAGACACCTTGGAAAGCTATGTTCTACATCTTCTTTCTTTAAATCCACACTGTTTCATTCTGTTGGGAGATGAATTAATCTTCTAATATTTATTCACATAGGACTTATACTTTCTCCTCCTACAGTTGTTCTACTTTCATACTTGCTTCTTTCACTTCTTTATTTTCCTTTCATATGTACTTTCCCCCAAGTTACACATAACAATTTCAGAATCCATCACACATTCCAGATGTAAGGTTTTGTAGTATGGAAAATATCCAATTAGAACTTCCTGAATTTATCTAGTTTATTCAACCATTGACTTCTATGACATCAATCAACTGTTGTAAGTTTAAAATAGATAAATTAAGCCTTTTAATTGGGTATGAACCAGTTAGAAATGGGCATCTAGTTAATCTTTAGTAGACACTGAAATTGTACTTTGTTTTCAAAAGTGAAGAATACTGGAAATAATTTTTTAAATGCTAAGGAACTGTCTTCTCCCAGATTGTTCCAGGGCAGAGCTTCCAAATAATTCCTTACAACAAATCAGTCCTGGACTGCTAAGTTCTCATTTCCTCTTGTATTAGAATGAGGGAATGAATTATGTATAGCTAAAACCTGTTCTGATATGATAGTGAAAACTGGACAAACCAATCTATTTACCTTTGTAATTGCACTTCAGCCATAACCATGCATACAAATGCTTTTTGGGCACTGCTTCTCACTGAATAATCTGTCCTTGTCATTTGCTTATCATTTTCTAAGAAAATGCCTACACTGAAAGAATATACAAATAATATATCAAGGCCCAAAAGTATACCGGGCATGATTTCAGTCAAATCACTATTTTAAAAAAAAAGTTAACAAAGTCCTGACCATACTGATTTTTACACGGTGGGGGGAGGGGGGCGGAAGGAACAGATCAAGTAGGATATATAACCTCCTCCACAAAAAGATTTTACCAATCTCTTGTACAAGGCTTCCAGCACAATCAGCTAAAGGCTTTGAAGTTGCAAGTTTTCACTTATGTGAGATAGGTTACCATATAAATCCACTAAATAAATAAGTTTTCAAACATGGTTTAAGCTGGAAAAATAACAGAACTAAGAACAGGAAATGTCAGTATGACATTTTGCAAAAACGAAACAAACCTATGCCATGCTATAGTATTAAAGTATGAAAAGTTTCTACATGTCTTGTAGAAATGTTGCCCAAGGAATGCTAGCCCAAAGCGTCCCCAAACCTAGAACCAGTTTATTTATTTTATTTTATCTTATTTATACCCCGCCTATCCTCTCCCTAATGGAGGGCTCTAGGCGGCTTACAACATCAGTACATATTAATTATACATCATTAATTATACATCATATATCATATGTAATTGTTACCGCGCGATAGGGAGAAGGACAGGGAACCGGCTCTTCAGCTGCAGGCATCGGACTACATGTCCCAGGATGCCTCGCTTCGTGCCGGCTGCTGACGTCCAGGAAGCTGTTGATTTTGGATCCGTCGTTCTCCGTCGCCATTATTGGGGTTCCCAGATCTTCTTCGGTTCGAGGAGGACGACCTTCCGCTGGACGCCAGCAAATTGACCCACAAAGTGGTACCCATTTATCTACTCGCATATGCTTTCGATCCGCTGGGTGGGCAGAAGCTGGAGCTAGTGGCGGGAGCTCACCCCGCCCCGCGGTTTCGAACTGCCAACCTTGTGGTCGGCAGACTACCGGCTCAGCGGTTTAACCTGCTGAGCCACTGCGCTCCACTCCAGTTGGAGTCCACCAGAACCTCTATGAGATTCAGGTGGCTTCCTAGGCTAATCGATAGTTCCGTTGATAGATCTACACTTATGGATTATTCTAAATACCTTTTGTCTAGGGAATGTCATAAACTAAGCACAGAGAATTGCTAAAACATGAAATATTCTCAAGATAAAATTTGACTGCTGCTTATCTAATCATAATCATTTTCAGTTAATGCCAGATCATTTAACTATTTTTAGAGAACTATTCAATTTTGCAAAATATATTGTGCTACTCCAGTGATCCATTTTATTGGTATCTGATACAGAAACAAATCTTTCCAAGCTGTGAGTCTGTACAAGCTGCTAATATTATTTTATTCAAACACATTTCTGAAACAGGTCTATCCAATATTTAGTCTTAACTAACGATTTAAATTGGCATTAAAATAATTTTTGCATATCAGTTTTGCAGCACTGCTGAAAAAGTTATGATAATCAGATCTAACATATTATATCAATCTAATACTAGTTTGCTGGAAAACATATTCATGCTCCCATTCCTGCACAATATGAGTTTCTTTCTCTCCTCCTTGCCTTGGCAATAGTTTAATATATTTGCTATGATACCATGTACTGTATCTGCCCAATTGAAATATATGTCTTTTTTTCCAAATAACAAAAGGGGGGGGAGGGATCTTACAATTGCTGAGAAGAACAGAAGAGTAGAAAACACTATTGAAACTAAATTAATGTCAAGAGGTGGCAATGACTGTGACCCTACATCACCTCTGAAAAGGATGGCTATCCTTGAAGATTAACCATTGCTTGGGATGCTTGCTGAATTTTAAGGCCTTCTTAAAGGCTAAACTTTTCTTGTCATACTTAATTCTTTCACTTGCCTCACCTTCATTTAATTTTGTTCCATTCCCGTTCCTTCCCTGTGGGCAGCTACCCCTTTCTTTTACTATATCTGTATCTTCCATCCTGTTTTCTGCTTGTTGGCTGTTTATGCTAGAAAAAGGGAAGGAATTGCCTATGTGTTCACTTCTGGGTTTCAGTGTGTGTGAGAGTTAAAAATGGATGGAATATTGTCCTGACTTCGAGTGAAGGAACACGCTGAGACCTGGTGTACAGGCTCTAGTGTTTTATTCTTCTACTCTGCTAGACAGAATCCAGCTAAAGTAAAATGAACTAGTAATGCTCAGAGAAAAGGCCCAAGAAATTAGGGCAGTGCCTTCTTCAGCCTCTTGCGAGGAAAGCAAAGCGATTCAGTACCACGCATGCATTTATCCCCCTGGAGGGAGCCCCCTCCTTCTTCACCAGTTATCTCCCTGACAAATATGCATCGTTTCCCAACCTAGGCATCCTCCTGAAGTGTGAATTTCAGTTCCCATAATTCCCCAATGTCAGAGTGCGCACCGCAGGGCGGCCTGCTCCTTTTTCCAAAACACCAGTGATCCACGTTCTATGCAGTAAATAGACACTCAAGCAGAGATTAGATAAAATAGCCTATTTACTTTATATACTGTACATACGTAGTCCAAAATACATCCAACAGCAGTAACAAATGATACAGCAATACAGCGATGAGAAGTTTCAACAGCAACGAGAAGAAAGACCACCAGATCTGTTCTGCTTATATACATAAACTGACCAATCACATTATAGGTCACTCTCATCATCTGCCACACCCAACTAAATGATAGCACCTGTAGTATTGCTGCCACATCATCCCTACAACAATGGCTGCTAATTGGGTGACTAGATATCAAGCCTCTCCAGTATAATTTATCTATCTGTAAATTCCTGGGTATATACAAACCCCAACACCCAACCACATTTGCTGAGAATTTGGAAATACTATATTTGGGAAACATTGGTATATGCAAATAGGATCAATTAATTGTATAAATACATTATTTGACACGGAATTAATAATCTTTGGTTATTGATTCAATGAATTATATTGTTCTCATTTGTCCTGACCCTGCTCCACCTTGTAGTGTGGCTCAGATACACAGGTACACATATACATTCATATATTTATTGGGAAATGAGAACTGGCAAATCTGGATATAAGTTTTTTGTCTGTATTTACTAGGGCTACCAGGAATATTGAGACATCCACTCTTTGCTCCAGTCCAGATTTTTGTAACTTTGCTCTGATAACCTATATGTGTGTGAGCGTGCATTTAATAATTCTTATGATCAGCCCAAATCAATTCCCTGAGGGATGAAGGCCTCTTATTCATTCATTATTAGATTTGTATCTCGCCTTTATTTTGTACAACTCAAGGTGATGTACATAATGGTATTGCCTCCTATTTTCCCACAACAATCCTGTGAGGTGAGTTGGGCTAAGAGTGTGACTGGCCCAAAGTTACCCAGCCAGCTTTCATGCCTAAAAAAGAACTAGAACTCACAGCCTCATTAAAGATGATTGACCATAATCTACCATTATGGTCCAATGCAGGTTGGTAGATAAATGCAACTAGCTTCGGCACCTAAGGGATGATATGAATCTGGGTCCCCTCACTCATAGGCCAGCTGGCTTTCAGGTACATAGACAGACTGATAGATGTCGTTTTTAATTCAAAGCCATCTTCCTTTTGGTTGGTAAATAAGCAAAACTGGCTTGCAAATTGTGATTACAGTGAGAATCACATGGAACAGAACCCATTCTATGAACTGGATATCCCTATAAGCAGAAATAAGGAGAAAAATAATCCTTACTACCCACCCAGTAATACTTACACCCCCAATAGTTTGCTTTGGATGGCAAAGGATTCTCCAGAAAATATGAGAAAATCTCTGCCCTGCCTTCTTTATCCATTGCGAACTCTTCACCCAATGGAGAGTTCCACATTTTAAAATATGGTCATTTTAAAGCTCTAGAGTATGAGTTCTAATGGGACAGTTGACAAATTCTAAGTATTAAGGCTAATACTTGGCTTTCATGTATAATAAATTATAGTAAAGAAAATATTTTTGTTTAATGAAAATATTGAAGATTATTGTAAATTAAGTAAATGAAAATAGGTACCATATTTCACTTGTCAGCCGGATTTAATGAATACCAATGTTGTGTGCATTACCCTACAATCAGAAACCACTCCCTTCTGCAATACTTTGGAAAGCTCATCTTTGGTCATTTCTCTTCATGGATTTTTGTCTCTGATTTTCACCTTTAGCTAAATTGTTGTGGGCATTATTGGTGCTTTGGCATCAATTTTTTTTCCTTCAACAAAATAATATATTGAATATTTTTATTACGGTCACTGGCCAGAATTGCAAACAAAAACATATTAAAAATAAAAATAAAGTAAAAACAAAATAAGATAAGATAAAATATTACAATTGGTGGTGGATTCGGCAGTTGCTAATCAAAGTCTGGCTAATTTTACAGGCAGTATAACAAATTTTAACTACGTTCAACGAGACGGAATCATTCTGATCTGATAACAACAACTATACATTAAAAAGATCAGAATTTCCTGGGTGTCATACCAGGTAAGTAGCTATAAGGTGGGTCCTTGAGTCCTTATAACGGGTACAGTATAGCAGGACATGAGCTGTAGTTTCCACAGCGCCTTGTCCACAGGGGCAAAATCTCAGCTCATATGGGACTTTTTTGTATTGGGCCTCCACAACTGCTGTGGAGAAGCGTGAGAGAGAGAGAGAGAGAGAGAGAGAGAGAGAGAGAGAGAGAGAGAGAGAAAGAGAGAAGAAAGAAAGAAAGAAAGAAAGAAAGAAAGAAAGAAAGAAAGAAAGAAAGAAAGAAAGAAAGAAAAAAGAAAGAAAGAAAGAACGAACTCGGCATCAAAAAGAGTTATCAAGCTCCAGGTTCAAGGCAGGAAAACAGTATGAATCTTCCAATACATGTTTAAGTAGACTAGTACAATGGAACTCTCTAGTTCACCAGCTAAATCCATTTCAGTAAACTAAAATGCTGGAAAGTTCTAACTCAATATTCTGTCCAAAAATCTAAATTTATGCTCAAGATCAGTATGAAGCTGCCACTGACTGTTTTTCCAAAGGGGTGATGTTAATTGATGTTTTAAAAATCAATTCATTTCTCTGAAATAAGACAAGTTTCTTAGATACTGTGTTTCTTAGCAGGCTCATAAGAAGTTCAAAATTCATTCTGAATTTCTTTGCTTTATAAGGCAAACAAAAGAATACTTAAACTGCCTCCTCTGGTTTGATAAATATCTTGTGCTGAAAGGCTGCCTGCAAAATATGAAGGATTAAAAAAAAAATGCTATCAGGAGACAGAGTAGCTCTTGGCATTGTTAAAATTCAAGACCCAGGAGGGAGAAAGCCCTTCAGATAATGTATGCTCAAGCAGCTGCCATACTGACCTGATGAGAAATTTAAAGCTTGTAGCCATTTTAAGGAGTTTTTTTTCAAGCAAGGTTTACTGGGTCTCGCTTCTGCTTGCACAGCTTATATTTAGTAAGGAAGTAGAAAATTGGCAATGGTAACTATTCTTTTATTCACCTTAAGCATGCCTTCAGGGATAGAAATGACCATTCTGAAAGGGCTTAACATTCAATTATTTCATCCTCTGCTTACGCATTCCACCTAGTCTGAGGGCATTCATGAAATGCCAGATACAGCACTTAGCTGAAGTGACTGCTTCAAGACTACAGGGACTAACGTTTCAATAAAAAGAGAACATTGTTGAGGCTTGTTCTGAAAGAAAGGCAATGACTTTCAAAGAAATACCTTTCCAACATGTACATATCGAAGAAAAAATATTCTGCATATTACTTTCCAACTCAACATTTACAATCATCAAAAAAACAGCCAAATGTGCTACATCTTACTACATTAATTGTTGCTTTCCATTAACAAAACTCCAGTATTTTAAACACATTAATACGCAAATACAGGTAGTCCTTGAGTTACGATGGCAATAGGGAGAATTTCTGTCGCTAAGCAATGCAGTCATAAAGCTCAATGTCACGTGACTGCATCGCTTAGCGACAGCAATCCCGGCACTCCCCATTGCCATTGTTAACTGACTCCCACTGGTCATTAGCCAAGGACCCACCCCAATCCAAGACATTCCTGGCTTGGTCCCTCCCAGCCCTTGGTTCTTCCAAGGTAAAGGAATGCCTCCCCTTCAACTCCCCCAATTGCCTATTTCCCCCCCCCCCCATATCTAATCCTTTGGCCACCCTGCATCTGCCTTGCAGAGTGGCAAGCAGCCCCAGAACCATGCACCTCTGGGGCTGCTTGCCACACTGCGCCACAGGAGCTTCTTGGCGCTCCACAGCTCTCGGGCTACAAGAAGTCCCTGAACCGCAGCACAGTGAGAAGCTGCAGCTGGCCCAGCCTGGCGCAGAGACATGGGGCGAAGCCGCAGCCGTCCATAGAAGCTCCAGCCGCCCCGCCCCAGCCTAGCAGTGCAGTGCAACGCCCCAGCCACCCCAGCCCAGGTGTGCAAAGCCCCAGCCCCAGCCGCCCTCACCACCCTGCACTCTGAGGCCCTTCAGCCCTGCATTCCGCCACCCCCAGCTGACCTTTGCCATTTTTTTGTTCCCGCTGCTGCTGAGGCATGCCCGGCCTGGCCGTTCATGAGGCAACCACGTGCGGCCTTCTTCCCCAGGTCTTGCAAGGAAACCGCTATGCGTGACCTCAGGAAGAAAGCCTTGTGCAGGTAGCAACTGCCTCACAAAGAGCCAGGGCAGGTATGCTTGGTCAGCAGCGGGAGCATGACAAAGGTCAGCTGGGGTGGCAGAGCGCACGGTGGCAAGGGCCTCAGAGTGCAGGGGGCTGAAAGGGCAGAGGTGGGGTAGAGATAGGTGGGTGAGGTGAGTTGAAGCACCCCTGTGGTCCTAAGTGTAGGCGTGCTGCCAAGTGCACAAATTTTGATCGTGTGACTGCAGGGGTGCTGCGATGGCCATAACAAAATCCCATCAAGAGGCATTGCCCAGAATTTCGTTGCAGCTGTTCTATGTCCAGATCCTTTTCTTGATTTGTCTTTTGCATTCCCATTTTGGTAATCTCAATTTTGTTGTCTTCCATGCCTTCCAATTCTATGTTTGTGTCATGTAAGATTTGTTTTTTAATTTTTTCTCATCGTCTTCTAAAAGTTTAATCATTGAAATCTGTATCATTTCTGAGATATTAGTAATAGTTATTAATATTATTAATTAGTTATTAATATCTCAGTCCATTTTTCAAAGGATTCTTTGACACAAGTATAAGTTATAGTCAGCTTAGCCATTTTCTTTTCTGCCTGGTTTTTAGTTCCTTCTAGTCTCCATTTGCAGCCTTCATCAAGCCTCGGATCCTAATATGAGTTTAGTTCCATTTCAGTCGTTTCCCACGGCTATATTATTTAATTATATACTTGTTTTTCAAATCTTACAGCAAAAATAACCAATATTCCAAATCTCTTTGGTCTCCCAGTCTGTTTAAAACTTTCTTAAATCAAAATCTTTTTTTTTGCTTTTTGCCAATTATATATTATTTTAAACTCTTAAGTCTCTGTTTAAAATTCCTTAAATCGAAAGAAGGTAAAACTCACCAGGTGTCATATTAAGCTTGCCGTTTTGAAGGTCTCTAATATCCATAAAGTGGTTAAATTAAATATTTCCAAATATGATTAGAAAGTGAGTTCAGCTGGCTTAGTGTCCTTATTAAAGGCTCCGCCACTGCTGAGAGCAAAGATCTCGTCTCCCTTGGCTCCTGGTGCTCAAACCCACAGGAGACCACTGTTTTACGGTTCCCTCATGAGGAGCTGCCATTCAGAGCATTCTTGTGTGATCTCCCGTTCTCCGGAGAGATTCCAAAGGACTGGTCTACTCGCCAGTCCTTCATTCTTCACAGCGTTTGTCGTCTCCACTGTTCGGAGACATCTTCAGTCAACCATGACTCACCCGGAAGTCCACTGTCCACGGTATTCTCAGGAGTCTTCGCCAACATCAAAGTTCAAAAGTGTCAATACATTTCCTATCCTGCTTCTTTAAATTCCAACTTTTGCTTCCAGTGTGTCACAGGGAACAGCATGGCTTGCATGATTCTGATATTTGTAGGTATATCTGTGCATCATAGGGACACATTTACCATGCAAACTTATTTATGGTTTTCTGAAAACACATTCTACTGGGAACTGCAGCCTTTGTAGACCTAACTCATGTGTAGGATTTAACTCAATTGATTTTTTTGGCCAAGTATGTATGATCATCATTAGATGAAAAAACAGAGAAGTGTTCTTGGTCGGGAAACAGCTATTATATGAGAACTGATTGATTTAATAACACTTTCTTAAGAACAGTTTGGGGTTACTTCTTCACATAGTTTTGACCTTGGATACCCAATTGTTTTAATAGCTACCCCTGTTTCTGGAGGGAGGGGAGAGAAGATCCAGCCATTGTGAGACATTTTCTGATTATTTGATTGGATTCCTGCAGTAAATCTACATATGGCTCCATTTGAAAAGTGTCCAAAAGCTTTATCTAATTCAAAAAGTATTTTTCTTAAGGACTGATTAATACTTTTAAATCATGATATGGCGTTAAGACCTAAACAACTACATTTTCACACATGAATCACCTTTGTCCCTTTTTAAGATGATCTTTTGGTTTTAGAAGCCAGATTTTGTTGTTATCTAGGATAATTTAGCTTTACATTCTGATTTCACACAATTAAATGCTATTATGTTCTAACCACTGTTGCTCAACCATTTTATCATTGACTCATTTCTGCTTTTCTTTGTATGTTTTGGGGTTTTTTTGTTTTTGTTATTACTACACATGCAACTATCTCTTGGCAGCCATTTTGTGAAGGAACTCACAACTTGCTTTCAATATTCTAATTGTGCTCACAAAGCTAAAGAAGAGTTCTGTATCCTCATGTAAACATTTTTATATAAAATGTAATGTTATATGCAATTAAATGACTTACACCATTATTGAGACATGCTAATTCTTTGGATTTAATTCAGAGTTTTCATGAGTGGCACTTTGTTCATAGAATATTCTTATTGGAAAAAAGGAATGAGTCACCTTTTGTCAATTTTTTCTTCTTACTCTGTTCTCCTAAAAAGCTGCTTTAAGTGGCTATGGGCTCTCTAGAAAAATGTTAGAGTACTGTAGGCAAAATAGTGAACATTGCCTACATCACATCTTCAAGGAGTCTATTCTGTATCTTACTGAACAGAAGCAGTCTTTGTGGGGGGAACATCCTGGATCTAATCAATTTTTTTTAAAAAAATCAATTAATGAGGCATTTTTTAAAAAACCGATTTTGAATACAATCCTGTCATGAAAACAAAAGCAAAAACAGATAGCAAAGAAAAAACATTTTCTTCAATATAACAGAGAACACTTTTTTAAACAAATACTACATGTTGAGATTTAAAAAAACATGCAAACCTAAATTAAAAAAAGGTCTTCAAAATTAAGGTTTTCACTGAAATGGTCATTCATAACACAATTTTTTTAAATTAAAGAAATTATCAATTAAAAACAAACATAACAACACGGTCTTCAAAATTAATGTTTTCATTGAAACAGTCTCTCATAACACAATTTTTAATTAAAGAAATTATCAAATAAAAGACCAACATAGAATGCCTCATAATTTAATATTTAATGCCACTAATATAATTTCCTTTCCTACTGCATCCATCAGCGATACAAACTATGCACATACTGTTACAATAACCACAGAGAAAATATTAAGTCATAGACCGCTGACCTGGACAATTACTGTAAGCTTCTCTTTCTTCTTTATCAATGACTTCTATACCTGGGCCTTTCATATTAGTTCTTTAAGGACCACCACTTTCAGACTTTACATTTTTCACATACTATTTCTTAAGCACTATTATTTAGATCTGGGGAAGTGTTAAACAAGAAAAAAGTCACCTCCTCCCATATCAGCCAGAGGATTCGTCATTCAGATTCTGAAGATGCCCTCTGCATCTTTATAGATGAGATGTAGGAATAATTTCAACTTCTCCATTTATCACTTTTCATATACAATATCTCCTATTTTTTCTCACGTACCTCAGTGCTAAATTCAGAAATCAATCCTTGTCCTTAACTCAATCTGTGTTAAGATGTTTGCCTGGAAAGCAATTTATTAGCAGTAGATATACAACTCAATATTGGTATCAGCCCACAGCTAAAAGTTCGCAGATCTATATAACTGAGCCCATTAAACAATCCTCCTGGGTAACATATAATGAGAAGTGATTCTCATAATTCTGTAGGCAGTATGGGAAGAACCATTACAACAATATTTTAATTGATTTATTTAAATAATTATATCGTGAAGATCTGCTCACTCTTTTTCTAAAATCCAGTCTGTTTTGAAAAAAACAGTGGGCATACCATGAACATAATGAATAAAATCATAAGCCTCTTCATACACTGGCAAAGCTCTGGAGCCTTTCTTCCATATAAAATCTCTACAGTGTATTTTTTTAAATGAAGTTGCTTTTGAAAAATTAAAACATGACTTTTGATGCAAGAGCCATGTGCTGACTACATCAGCATTCTATAGAACCACTGGAGAGTAAAGCATTGTGCAATACAGCATTTTTGTTTTTGTTTTTAAGAACAGGATTCAATTTACTCCACAAATCCATCATTGTAATGTTACCTGAAGGGAATATCCCCATATGTGTTTATCCAGTTCTTGCCATATTTTTGTTTATTGTTTTCTTATATTGAATTCAATATTAAAGCTATAAAAATGTGGGCTTTTTTAAAAAAAAAAAGTAAGCAAAATTCTATGTATGTATAATACTGATTTTTAAGACAGTTTTTTTTAAAAAAAGAAAAAGAAAAAAATTGTTAAACCCAGTTGAATAATGTATTTTACTGATGAAACGTATAGCGGTGAATTTTCTATCACTAGAGCTTTGCCTCTTGATCAGGGATTCCACAACTTTAAGGGGAAAAAAACCTACCAAGTTTTGCAGCCTGAAAAATTTTGAAAACCTCTCTTATACTGTACACTGCATTTATTGGATTCTTGTGTTCAATTCTAAAATTATCATTTTATCTGTCATTGTCTTTGCTCACATAACAAAATGTAAGTTTACATTACAGAACAGAGTGTTTCAGTTCTAAGAGGTAAAAGGTTAAATGACTGCTTTTACGGACTAGAGAGCTGAACACTGGGATTTATATGAAAAAGAAGAAAATAAAGTATATAGTGCAGCTTGGAAATATTAGCTCTACTAACCAGGCCCTGCAGAGGATTGTGGTGGCCACTGCAGCCACAAGGCACCTGGGAAAGAACAGTAGGATATCAGACTTGTAAAGTCCGTGCTGGTGAGGTTTGGCTAACCAGATATCAACCCCTGTGGAGTCCTGGAGTAATCCAGATTGCTTGGATTACTTGGCTTGGCCTCAAGGTGTTGATGGTTAGTGCCAGATCTCTTTGCAGTAAAACCGCTTTCATCCACAACCTGGTATGTATCACCAAAATTTGGCTGGGCAAAGGGGATACTGTCACTTGTCTGAAATTTGCCCAGCTGGGTTTTGGGTCTTTCAGCAACCGCAGTGCCAAGGCTGGGGAGGAGGGGTGGTTTTCATTGTGAGAGACACCTTACCTATGATCAGGGGTGGCTTTGATTGTTGAAGGATATTCTACCTGCAATTCAGAACTTTGCTCAGAGAAACCAAAAATGATTTGACTGTAAGACCACTTTGGGATTTTGCTGGTGTATTGATCATATTGCTGCCCGGCAGGATCCCTCTCTGGGCTGATGGTGGAAAACTGTACCTTCTAGTGTTTGGGGGATTTTAACTGGCATGACCTAGGAGCTTGACTCAGGTAATTTCTGGCCTAACACACATAGGCAATCATATTTTGGACCTTGCAGTTGTTACTGAGCAGATGGTACGTGACCTGGAAATTGGGAAGGAATTTCTATCATCTCAATGCCATAATCAGATCACATCCTGATCCAGCTGTGATTTGTAGCTACTCATGACCTCCTTGGGGCAGGGGGACCTATTTGGATGGCTGATTCACCAAATATTAACTCCTCATGGTCAGAATCTTTATTGGCGATTAGGGCACCATTTTGCTATGTTATTTGACACTCCTTTTGGTGTATGAACTTGGAAGAAGTGGATATCTAGGCTCTCTACTGCCACCTGCAGCTTTGATACCTGCCCATCCTGTCTTCTACATGGGGTGCATAGAGGTGTGACTGCTGGGATCCAAGAGACTGCTTCACTAGGGGAAGGGGAGTTGCCCAAAGTCTTGCAGGAGGCTGTCCCTGGATCAGGATCTTAGATACCTAGCGGCCAGTCTCTAGCCTTTTCTTTTGGGGGAAGGTTGTTGTACTGATGATGGCAGCTATGCAGCCTCCTAGAAGAAGTGGATTATATTCCCTTTTTTTAGCCAGGATATGTGACTTAGACAGCATTGGCTCCGTCTTGGATGGCAAATATAAAAAAATTCCATTGGATAAAAGGCTCTGTCCTTGTAATTCTGGAGAGATAGAAACTACTGGACATGTCCTTCTACGATGTTCATTCTACAGAGATATTCGAATAAAATTTATTTCCTCGATGATTATGAGGTATCCGGGCCGTTCTGAAACCGAATATCTTCAGATTTTGCTCAAAGATGAGTGGATTACAGTCACAGCGTAGGTAGCAAGATTCTGCGCAGCAGCACTAAAGAGCCGACGTAACTTAGTGAAAAACTTACCGTAAATATTTTACTTTCTTTTATAACTATTCATTTAAAAATTTGATATTAACACTTAATTTTAATAGTTAATAATTAATAACCATAGGATGCCACAAGATATGGAACTCAACATAATGTAAAATAGGCTGTATTCTTGATTTTATATACAAATGTTAAGTATCTTGCTAAACTAATTTTAGATATGGATTTTACTTCTTTCATTATAGCTGAGAACTTTTATTGGATACATATGGCGTACTTTTATTTGTACTGGTCTATGACTGTAATAAATAAATTGACAGCATTGGCTACCCTCCTGGATGATTTATGTCACAACCTGGTATCTTATTGAAGTGTCTGGAGGGTTTAGGGATTAGAGGGACTGTTTCACAGTGGTTCTACTTCTTGCTCAACAGGAAAGTTCAGTCTCCAGTACTGGAAAAACAGAGATGATCTCAGTGGGCCTTGACTTATGGACCGATGCAGGGTTCAGTCTCCTCACTCCTGCTATTTAACATCTATATGACACCACCAGGAAAGATCATCCAATATACAGTTCTATATCATCACCCCAAGTTCTAGGGGGTTGCTACTGATATCATATCCCAATGCTTGGAGGTTCTAAGGATCTAGATAGAACAGGCTTAAGTTGAACTGGAGTTGGTGTTTTTTCATTGCAGTTCTCCAGAGACCTCCACGTTATTTCTGGACATGCTTGTAGTGTATGTGAAGATTTGTGACTTGGGAGGCCTTCTGGACTCACAGCTCCTGCTTGAGCAGGAGGTGGAAGCCTAGCTAGAAAAGGCTTTTCCCCAGATTTGACTAGAGTACCAAATGCAGCTTTGGAGAAAGAGGACTTGGCTACCTTAATTTATACCTTCATTACCACTCAGATTATGCAGTGTGCTCTACAAGACTATTCAGAAATATCTTGGGTATCTGCAGGATCACCTGTTCCAACATAAATGAGCCCAACCTACTGTGGTCCCACACTTCTGAGAGGTGAAGGAAGCTGAAAGCACATGACATGGTTTTTCAATGGCAGCACTAGTGTTTTGGATAATCTCCCTAGAGAGATCAGACTAACCCCTTCCCTGATGACTTTTAGAAGATATTAAAAACTGAGCTTTCAGAGATTATTGTAGTTGAGTTCATGATTACAACACCTTTTATTCTTTCATTTTTGCCTTTTTGACCTCGTGATTGTTGTGGATGATTTATTGGATTATGATTTTACAGTTAATTTTTTATGCTGAATTGCACTTTGGATATTTTATTTTTTATATCTTGGAAGATTCTGAGAGATTTTAAATTGTGGCAGAATATGTGATACACAGATAAAAAAAAATCAATGCAACACAATGCCTTTCTTGCTACATATAGAGAAAGCAATCTGGCCTCAACCATCTTACTGGATTGTCTACCTGACTTTGTAGTCTGATTACTTTTATAATTTTTTAAAATCAAAACTGACTTGGAAATAATAAAATACCAGTCAGATCTGTCTAGCAGATATATTTTGCCTTGATGGCTTTCAGGGTAGAAATTAATGTATGAATTTACAAAACTGTACATTACTGTTTTATATCAATATTGAAATTATTGTTGGTACAACCATAAAACTATTAAACAAGTTGACAATGCAATGCAGTGAAATGAAATTGCTGCAATTAAAATGAAAACTAACAATATTTGGCATGCCTCACAGCAATAAACAACTCAAGCTAATTTTGGATGGTGTTGCATCAAAATTATAGTGCTGAATTCTGTTGAATATTATCCAACAAGGTATGGCCCATTACTATATAAACTCCAAATGCAATGAAATGTAGCAAACCTAGAAGCAGATAACTTCATGTTTTCATTCATTGCACATATATGTACTCCAAAGCAAAGATGTTGCTGCTTACCATTCCCCAAAACAAATGGCTTGTCCCATTTTCAGTCATTTTTTAGCCAGTACTGCAGGTCTGTCTTTCAAAACTAGTTTGGAACACCCATAGCCCAACTATCTGACTTATTATATGTCCTGATTCGCTCTACACTGAGAATTTTTTATATGCCAAGCTTCATAACCAAGTAATCAAGTAATCACAGTTCATTTTAAACTATGTTTGTACCTCTTTGTCTTGACAAATAACAACCAATCTGACATCCAGTTAAGTAAACAAATGAGACCTGAGCAAAGACACACCCGATATATTGTAAATTAGTGGATTTTCTTGAGAATTTGCTCTTTTTTTGTTATTATGTTTTTGTAAATGTTAATACATTATATTGTTTCAATACAATATATTTATACAGAATTAATTGAAGATTATTGACACTCTATTGTTTAAACAACTTAGACTACTGGAAATAAAGAAAGGAAAAAGAAGTATTCTATCAATATTAATTACAATTTAGGATGTCAATATTACAAACATAAGATTATTTGACTTTTTCATCCAGAACTGAATACAACATTACAAAACAAAAAACCGCTGCAAATTGCATCAAAGTATTTGTTGTACAATAAAGGTTTCGGTCTTGAGCGGATTATTTAGCATTAAGGTCTCCATAGTATTACTTTTTTTTTTACATATTAATAAAAGTAATGTTATGTGTTAAGTGCCAATAAATTTAGCACTTAAAAGCAAGTGCCAAATAAGTTAGAGTTTGGTTTCCCAGAGGTAATTCTAAAAGTTGAAAACCAATAAATCTGTAGATCACCAGGTTGGAGAAAGTGGCTGAAACAGATGCTACTTCATCCGTTTCCCCTTTTTTATTTCTTCTTGGTTTACCCATGATAGTATGATATAGTCCCCTTCCCATTCTTCCTCTAGATGAAGAAGTCCTGTCTTTTATATAAATGCATTTTAATGTTCTAGATCAGGGCTTTCCAAACTTTTACCGTTGGCGACACACCAAGGGCTGGCCCACAAAACCCTGGAAGCCCCGGGGCCAGTGCCGGGCAAAAACCAGAAGTGCCGGCGGTGGTGCTTCTGGGTTGCCGCCACGGCGGCAGCGGCTGCCCCTTTCAAAGGGCAGGCTCCGGGGACCCCGAAAATGCCCTCGGTTCCGGCAGGGAGGCAAAAAGCCTCCCCGCGCCCGCACGGACATGCTGCCGAGCTTTCCGCCGCTCAGCTGATGCGCGGGGAGGATTTCCAGCCCAGCCCCCATCAGCTGTGCTGGCGGCGTGGGCGGGGAGGCTTTTTGCCTCCCTGCCGGAACCGAGGGCATTTTCGGGGTCACCGGAGCCTGCCCTTTCGAAGGGGCAGCCCCTGCCGCCGCGCGGCAACCCGGAAGCACCGCCGGCGCTTCCGGGTTGTCACACAACACACTTGGGGGCCCCAGGTGACACAGTATTGTGTCGTGACACACAGTTTGTTAAGCCCTGTTCTAGATATATATATGTGCAATAAATAAATTTTAGCATAAACAGGGAATCCTTATTAGAGTGTGAATTCACACCTCTCCTAAACACTATTGCCTATTGAATATAGTTGATTCCTGTGTACCTTTGAAATGTTTAAGAGATGGGACCAACACAGTTATTAGGGTAACAGCCAGAGCACAAATGTAGGAAACCCTGGATGTGAATATGACAGAATACAAGCTAAACCCTAGTCTATGTGGTAATTGAGGCAAAAAAGGAGTATTAGCTTAACATTTACCTGCTTCGCAAGTTTTATATTCATTTATCTTCAGTAATCCCATGTAAATTAACCTCTAGGGCAGTGTTTCTCAACCTTGGCAACTTTAAGATGTGTGGACTTCAACTCCCACAATTCTCCAGCCAGCATGCTAGCTGGGGAATTCTGGGAGCTGAAGTCCACACATTTTAAAGTTGCCACGGTTGAGAAACACTGCTCTAGGGATTCCAAAGTCAAGCTCTGACAGCTTTCAACACTGTTATTAAGAACAGCTTGATACAATCTGTAATCTAACCAATGTGCTAAAAAGTTACCTTCAAAAGATAAATGCTTCACTTTTTGATAGCACCACTGCATAATGGGACATATGGTTAAAAACATCACATAAGGCAATTTCAACAGAAACCCAAACAACTGTTCAGACTACAACCCATAATTTCATATAATTTGTTACAGAGTCTCATTTGAACTAAATACTGCTGACAATAAGAAAACCGTATTCTAAATTACGCTCTAGAGTTTAGTGAGAGTATAGGGTATCTTTCCCTGTTTTATGAGAAGTAAAGAACGCCAGGAAGTTCACAGCACAAATTAACATGTTTGCTAGAATTCTAACTAAATTTATTGACATTTTTGCTGCTGTACTTTTTGCTGTGACTCATAGCATACACATTCCTTCCTTATACATTACAATATTAAATATAGTGATGGGCACATAGTGCAAATAACTCATTTATGAGGAGAATGAGCATCTGTAAATAGCATAGAAAATATTATTCACTCTCATAAAAAGGAGACACACTCAACACTTCTGCTAAATCCAATTCCCCCTTCATCTCAGTACTATGAAACCACCTCTAAGATATGCCATTAAATTACAACTTTAACTGATATGGCTTCAGCATATAACTGTTTGCCTTTATTTGATAACTAAGTATTTTGAACATCCAATATTAGACATAGTTTCAACATTTAACATATTATATATTTTCATTACAAATGTACATGTTTTTCTGTAAAGAAATGGCCATATCTTACTGATGGTGTTACTATGGCAATAAAAATGTCTTGTTCAGTGAATTTAAGATTAATATATAGTAATACCATTAAAAGCAATTATCAGACCCAACAGAAAATTGGCCTTGCATAAGTTTGACACTTTCCTAAAATTATACCATTAATCATTCTATAAAATCATGATTTTTTTCTCCTCAGTTGTCCTTTCTAGTTTTCAGAATAATTGTTCTTTCGACCATCAGATTGTTATTCTCCACAGCAGTGCAGTTCTAAAAATTGGGTGGTGCTTTATATTTTGTTTCTGTTTTTCTTTGCAGAGCACAATAAATAAGTAGCTTCAAGCCAAACTACCAAACCTGGGATAATTAATCCCAAGATGTCATGAATTCAAGGCAGATATAAAATGAGACTCGCACTGATTCTAAACAAACCCATTCCAGCAAATTACTAGTTCTCCACATTGTCTGAAATTCTTCCTGCAGACATCCACATCAAATATGTAGACATCAGGACCAGGGAAGTATGACACAGGGAATTCACACTTATTACATGTATCCCCTTCAAACACACACAAAATGTGAAAAAAAAGTTTCACAATACAAACTAAAGAGGAAAAGGAGGAAATAGGTATGTAACTAGCTGATTCCAAAATCTGAATTAAACCTCAAATCCACAAACGTATTTAAAAAATTAAGAGTTGATTAATATAAGTGTACCAAAGTATAGTTATCCTTGTTCTTAAATTGTCCCTACAGAATTGATAGAAGGTAAGAATAAATAAGAGAACTAGAGTATTTTATAAATAGCCTTTTAATGTGCTCATCTCTTCTGAGCATCTGGTGTTAGTAGGATTGCTGCTTTTCCAATATTAGAGATAATAATGCTTATGCCAATTATTTTAAACATGCATAGACCATCCACTGACTCAGCACTGATACATAACATCAAACCAAATAAAATGCAGAGTAGGTGCTGTTTCTAAAGGATATTTTACAATTTTTGTACAAAATTTTTTTTTTACAAAAAATCGCTCCCAGCCTTCCGGAAAGGTTTAAAGACCTGGTTCTGCCGTCTTGCCTGGGAGGGAAACGTCAACAGTTCCTCTTGGGGATGGCTGGCCCCTTGAAGCCTCCCAGTGACTTATTTTAATATTCTTCTTGGAATTCATATTTTGTATTCATGTAATTTTATATATTTTAATCTCTATTTTGTTGTGCACCGCCCAGGGTCCCCATTGGGGAAGATGGGCGGTAATATAAATTTAATAAAATAAAATAAAAAAAAAATAAATTAATGGTGCCTTTACTGTACATGGCATCTTTATATCTTTCTGGAACTAACAGCTATTTTCTAAGCATTTATACATAAGCTTGCTTAGTCATGTGATATCATATATATTTTTAAACATTTCCCTCAATGGTTGACTTCTGCCATTGTTCTTTGCCAAATTCAACCCTATCATATCAGATTTTTGTCTAATAATTGATTATATCCATAACTTTGAATTCATTTAGCCAAAACTGACTTTTTCCTTAAGTACTTTTTTCAATATGAGAATTAGAATGTGTCTAGGCAGGCTTATAAAACAGAATCCCATATATTCCAACAGGCTATAGTCACTGTTTAAAAACAGAATCATAATGATGAAATTAAAGAAAATTATAAAATTTTAAAAGCCTTTTATTCCATTCTTTTTTCTCTTACCTTTAGAATTTAGGAATTTAGGTTTGTGTTTAGTTTTATTTGTTTTGTTCATATGTTTTAAGTTTTTTTCCTCTCCTGAAGAGCTTTGGGGGTTTTTTTGTGTTCTGTTTTCCCAACTTTGATTTCTTTTCCTTTCCTTCACTATACAAATAACAGGTTAAATAACAACTATTAAATAAATAGTTCTTATTTAAACTATGTAGTATTTTATTCAACAGTAATATAGTTATATTTTTATAGAGCTATTTAAGTTATATATAATATTACAAATGAATAACTAAGTTTTTTTAAAGAAACATTGTTTTTAAAGCTTGATAAAATTGTTAGAGAAATAAATCAAACACACACAGCATACCTGTACAATGACAGAGTTTTTTTAACTGAACTATTATATTCTTTTTATTAAAAAGTAGTGGATTATTTTGGGGGATTACAAAAAACATTACCACTAAAACTAAAACTCAAAAGTTAATGCAAAACCCGCATCTTATATTTCTACTGTTATTTCATTATTTCCTTCTTGGTTATAATACTTTAATTTATGAATAAATAGCTTACTTTACAGTCCCTTAAATTGAAATCATTAGAATTTATAGCACAAATTAATTTTATTGAAAATACATTTTATTAAATAAATATTTGAACACATACTATTGTTTGTAAATTTTCCTTTAAAATTGTGTCATACTTTACTATAATTTTATATTTTTCTTTGACAAACAATAGGGAGACTAAGTACTGAACACTATGTACAGGGCTTTAATTCTGTCAAATTAGTATCAAATTGTATTATGTTTACAACAAAACAATGAAAAACTCATACTGTAGCTACCTTATAAGTTATGATTTTGTGTGAATTTAATGGGCCCTATTATACAATATTTGTGGCCTAATCTCCTCAAACTGGGAGATGTATTTTGGACACCATCTTGTAAATGACACCACCGTTTTCATATAAAATCTAAGAAATGTATCTGAGATACCAACATTACCTATTTAATATCTGTATCTTAACTATTAAACTTTGTTGTTTATTCGTTCAGTCGTTTCCGACTCTTCGTGACTTCATGGACCAGTCCACGCCAGAGCTTTCTGTCGGCCGTCACCATCCCCAGCTCCCCAATGGTTGAGTCCGTCACCTCCAGAATACCATCCATCCATCTTGCCTTGGACGGCCCCTCTTCCTTTTGCCTTCCACTTTCCCTAGCATCAGCTTCTTCTCCAGGGTATCCTGTCTTCTCATTATGTGGCCAAAGTACTTCAGTTTTGCCTTTAATATCATTCCCTCAAGTGAGCAGTCTGGCTTTATTTCCTGGAGTATGGACTGGTTTGATCTTCTTGCAGTCCAAGGCACTCTCAGAATTTTCCTCCAACACCACAGTTCAAAAGCATCTATCTTCCTTCGCTCAGCCTTCCTTATGGTCCAGCTCTCGCAGCCATAGGTTACTACAGGGAATACCATTGCTTTAACTATGCGGACCTTTGTTGTCAGTGTGATGTCTCTGCTCTTAACTATTTTATCAAGATTTGCCATTGCTCTCCTCCCAAGAAGTAGACGTCTTCTGATTTCCTGGCTGCAGTCAGCGTCTGCAGTAATCTTTGCGCCTAGAAATACAAAGTCTGTCACTGCCTCCACTTTTTCTCCCTCTATTTGCCAGTCATCAATCAAGCTCGTTGCCATAATCTTGGTTTTTTTGAGGTTTAACTGCAACCCAGCTTTTGCACTTTCTTCTTTCACCTTCGTCATAAGGCTTCTCAACTCCTCCTCGCTTTCAGCCATCAAAGTGGTATCATCTGCATATCTGAGATTGTTAATGTTTCTTCCAGCGATTTTAACTCCAGCCTTGGATTCCTCAAGCCCAGCATGTCGCATGATGTCTTTTGCGTACAGGTTGAATAGGTAGGGTGAGAGTATACAACCCTGCCGTACTCCTATTAAACTATTAAACTAGTGATTTATTATGACACTTAAAAGACATATTGAAACATTAAAACTGATGTTCTGTCTGTAAGTAATGCTATTTTCTAAATCTCAAAAAAAACTTTTCCTTTCAGAAGTAACTGTTGAAGTTTTTATGGATGTTACAAATTATTATTAATGGTAAACATTTAAAAGTAGCACAAAAGAAATCATAAGCTCTCAAGTACAATGAACAAAAAGATTAAAAAGTCAAAAGTATGTCTCTAGCTATAGTCCAATCTTCAAAATCATACAGCAAGCACTTATCTATTTACTTGAAATAGTATGTTAAAAAACTAAAGTCAAAATAAATTCCTGGATGTCTCAAGATCTGAAATTGTGTAGATTATGGAAGAAAAAGAGAAACAATTATTTAAATAAAAAAGTGAGCTTTAAATTGAGCTAGCACTGGTCTTCAGTGGCATAATTTTTAAATTAACTTCTACAGAGTTTGCTTCCAAGGGAACTCAAAAACAATCCTATCATGGGAACATTAAGTGACTTGGGGGGGGGGGCTGGAAAAGGAGGGCCAACGCTTACTGCATTTTCTAATTTTAAATGTTAGTCAGGAGGATGGGTAACCAGGTCCTAGCCATCAAAATGTATTCCTACAATGTTTTCTGTTTAACAATTCTACTTATTTCTCTCTGAGAAGTACCCTTTCTAAAATGTTGCTAATTAATTCCCTGACCAAATTCATCAATTATCTTCAGCTATATCAAGCAATGAACAGAAGGTATGGCTCTCACAATATGCATTCTTAAAATTAGTTTGGATGTGCCAGCCAAACACAAAACAAAACCATCCACTCACCCATAATAATTGTTTCATATTTATTTATTATATTGCATGAGTCAAGTTTTGCAAAACTAGAAAATGTCTTGCTCAAACTTTACTGCTCACTAGAGTGCATATGCTAAAGCTGGTTATCTTCTTTTTTCATTGTGTTTTTCAAACTGTAATACAATTCTTAATAACATTGCAAGACTACTGTGAATAGACTTCTACCAGCTTATGCCAACTGTTCACAGAACAGCACTAACACATTTTTTCTTTCCACTTACAGTTCTTTGAATCCAAGCCATAATATGATACAATCAAGTTCTACTCACCTTACTCACATAAAAATGGTGTTGACAACAGAAAAAATGTCTCAGCTGAACAAATGAGAGCAGCATTTGGAAAGTAACACATGCCAACTGTTCATTAAAAGTTGTGATTAGTAAAATAATGTATTGCACATATTGCATCTTAATATCACTACTTAGCTGAATTAATAAGCTCTCTCAGAATTCATTTTTGAAGATACAGCTGGTGCTTTATTGGCACAAGTATGTAAGAAAAGGCATGCCAGAGGGAGAAAAGCTACAATAGAATATGCCTCAGGACCTGAACAATTTGCCATTACTGAAGGAAGCAAGGATTCTGCTTTGTATCAAAGAATTATACCGGAAAATATTAGGCCATTTGTCCACAGCACAAATGGGTAACACAGAAAGACGATAATCCCAAACTTACAAACAAATCTACAAGAAAACAGATGAAGAACAATTTCAGTGCTTTGGAATGGCCAAGTCAATTTCAGACAGAAATTGTACAGAAACTGTACAGAAATCTTACAGCAAAACTTAAATGATCAGCTCATGCTAGAAAACTCTCCAAAGTTACTTAGCTGTTAGAGCTGGGTATGAAGGAACAGGGCAAAATTTCTACACAGTGATGCAGTGATTGAGCTCCAATTAAAAGAAGTGTTTGGTTGCAGCTACTGCAGTTAAGGGTTGTTACTGAATCTGAGGATGACTACTTTCTCACACTAACTCTTTACAAGTTGGAAGACTTTGTTTATGAAATAAATTAACAAGCACAAAGCTTTGCTGTTATTTGTTCGTGTATCAGTAGGGCTCACGTGAAATTCTGATAACTTTCAGAGCAAAAGATGTGTAGAGAATTACCAAGCAGCAAATACAGTACTTTTTCACAGAACTTTCAGGTAGTGAAGAGACAAATATTTGCCCTTTTCCCTTTCAGTAAACTCAATGAGAGATTTAAAATGAGACTACAGCAGAATGTATTGAGAGGAAGGTCATCTGTTTGAATAATCTGCATTGCCTCAGTGCTCTCAGGGGAATTTCAGATTTATACCAATTCAGATTTGGCTCATAAAGCTGAAAAGAAGTTCCAACCAGGATATTTTTTTCCTTTCTTTTTTTTTAAAGAACTATAAGCAACCACTACACTGTCAAATATGTTCAAACCACAGCAAAGTAAAATCAAATTTAAGGAACCAAATATTGCTCTAAGCATTTACCTGATCAGATCTTAAATATCTACACAATACTGTAATAGAATACTGTTATAAATCAATCTGACTTTACTCCAATGATGCTCATAATAAAAAAAAAGCCAGTTTTATTTCAAGAAAGACTATTTATAGCTTAAAACAAGATAGAAAAAATGGAGTAAACTGGAGATCAGGAGGACAATTGGTCATTTATGATGCGCGTGTCATGAGTCTGATTTTGACAATATAAATGGCTAATTCCTTAATATTAACACCAAAAAAAATGTGCGTAACAATAGTCAAACTGTCTTTAAACTGTATAGCATTGTAACATATGTTTTGGTTATCTGGCTAGACTAGCTTTCTTCAACTAACATAGTGCACCAAGTACTTTTGTTCTTTTATCTGTTCCAAAGCATTTGACTAAATCATGTTAAGCAGTTCTAATGATAAACATCCACAATTTTATGATTTTTTTAAAGGTAAATAAGCAATAAGTACAAGCTGCGTTTAGAAAAGGCAGAGGAACTAGAGACCAAATTGCCAATATCCGCTGGATAATGGAGAAAGCCAGGGAGTTTCAGAAAAACATCTATTTTTGTTTAATTGACTATTCTAAAGCCTTTGACTGTGTGGATCATAACAAATTGTGGCAAGTTCTTGGTGGTATGGGGATACCAAGTCATCTTGTCTGCCTCCTGAGGAATCTGTATAACGACCAAGTTGCAACGGTAAGAACAGAGCACAGAACAACAGACTGGTTTAAGATTGGGAAAGGAGTATGGCAGGGTTGTATACTCTCACCCTACCTATTCAACCTGTACGCAGAACACATCATGCGACGTGCTGGGCTTGATGAATCCAAGGCTGGAGTTAAAATCGCTGGAAGAAACATTAACAATCTCAGATATGCAGATAATACCACTTTGATGGCTGAAAGCGAGGAGTAGTTGAGGAGCCTTATGACGAAGGTGAAAAAAGAAAGTGCAAAAGCTGGGTTGCAGTTAAACCTCAAAAAAACCAAGATTATGGCAACCAGCTTGATTGATGACTGGCAAATAGGGGGAGAAAAAGTGGAGGCAGTGACAGACTTTGTATTTCTAGGCGCAAAGATTACTGCAGACGCTGACTGCAGCCAGGAAATCAGAAGACGTCTACTTCTTGGGAGGAGAGCAATGACAAATCTTGATAAAATAGTTAAGAGCAGAGACATCACACTGACAACAAAGATCCGCATAGTCAAAGCAATGGTATTCCCCTTAGTAACCTATGGCTGCGAGAGCTGGACCATAAGGAAGGCTGAGCAAAGGAAGATAGATGCTTTTGAACTGTGGTGTTGGAGGAAAATTCTGAGAGTGCCTTGGACTGCAAGAAGATCAAACCAGTCCATACTCCAGGAAATAAAGCCAGACTGCTCACTTGAGGGAATGATATTAAAGGCAAAACTGAAGTACTTTGGCCACATAATGAGAAGACAGGATACCCTGGAGAAGATGCTGATGCTAGGGAAGGTGGAAGGCAAAAGGAAGAGGGGCCGACTAAGGGCAAAGATGGATGGATGATATTCTGGAGGTGACGGACTCGACCGTGGGGGAGCTGGGGATGGCGACAGCCAACAGGAAGCTCTGGCGTGGGCTGGTCCATGAAGTCACGAAGAGTCGGAAGCGACTGAACGAATAAACAACAACAAACAAATAAGCACCCCAGGGTCCTGTCCAAGGAATGAATGGTATGGACTTTGGCTGATGTCTTTGCCAGAGTCCCAATCCAGAACTTTTCTCCCATGGTATTTTTCTGAGCAACATCACTTCCACTGGATCAATGGAAGCTTCTCCCCTGAAGAAATAGCATCACAGTGATCTCTGATTCTCACAGTGATCTCTGAGCAAAGCTTCTGTACAGGAAGGAATAAAGTGTTAAAACTCCTATTTCCCCAAACCACAATGCAAAAATATGTTATCTCGATCTAAACTGGTTTTGGTCCTGAGAAACTTTAAATGCTGCTGTCTTTATCTAGGGCTAGATTTAAAAAGGAAAATGTTTTCATTCATGGAAACCAGCCCAAATTCTGTTAACCAAAGGATCATAAATGTTTTGAAATGTTCTAGTTCCTTGCAGCTCAAAGGTCTTTATAGCTCACTAGAAACCATTAATATAACTAAAATAGACATTTTGTTGAGAACCTCTCAGGCTACAAGGAGCCAACTACTTCTGCAAAATCTTCTCTGCAGCTTTAGATCGGTGTCCAAGGCACAAAGACTCCTGGGTTGTCTTTTGATGCCCATAAGAACTTCTGCTAGAGCTGAGGGAAGAATGGCTGTTGTGGGTCTTCCGGGCTGTGTGGCCGTGTTCTGGAAGTTGTGGTTCCTAACGTTTCGCCAGCATCTGTGGCCAGCATCTTCAGAGGGCAGGAGCACAGATAGAAGCTTCTATCTGTGCTCCTGCCCTCTGAAGATGCTGGCCACAGATGCTGGCGAAACGTTAGGAACCACAACTTCCAGAACACGGCCACACAGCCCGGAAGACCCACAACAGCCATTGAACTCCGGCCGTGAAAGCCTTCAACAATACACTGAGGGAAGAAATTTGGTTCTTTATCACTCATTTTTCAACTGTTGATAACTGCACTGTTCACTTAACACTTGATCAAGCAAATCAGTATTTAGCCATCTCGAGAAAGGCCTAACAAGGCAGGGTTCACCCACATCAGGCTATAAAAACATTACTCACAAATGTAGTGACGGCTTCTAGAATATAATAGATTCAGATTAAATAGATGTATCTTTGTATAACTAATAGATTTAGGATATATAGAGGTATGTGTTCAGTCTAAAGTAATATTCTGAGCTATTAAAGCATGCTGCTTGTTTTATGTCTGATAGTAGGTTTCATATACTGTCGCATAACTACTATTAGGACATGACGTAGCACCCCAAAGGCACCAGCAACTTCTGTACTGCCAAATATAGTATCTGCAGTAGTCAACAAACATTGTACAACATAAAGAGTAGGGTTGCTGGAAGAAATTTCTAGAGCACTACCCCAGGGGGTCTTTTATAAATGGTGAGATGAAGAGTTCCTTCAACTTTAAATTTCCCTTGATGATTATCTGTTACTATATTAGCAAAGCTGGGAGCCAAAAACACTGCTGAGTTTTTGTGCCTATCATTACAGCCTCTATTTCCATCTAATAAAACACATTTCAAAGAAACGAAATTCTTTTAAAATCTATCCAAACACATCTGGGAGGTGATCTGAAGATGCCTTCTATCTATTATATTATTTAACAGAGAAAGGGCAGCCTCACTAGTCAGCAGTAAGAAGCAACGGGGAAAAGAAATAAGTATCCTAATAGTACCTTAAAGATAAACACATTTCTTATGGCGTAAGCATACTGTATGTGGAGCAGAGTCTACCGCATTAGATATCCATATAAGCTTATGCGGTTATAAATATTCAGCCTTTTAATCGTACAAAACTGTTATTTTACTCCTATAGACAGCTATGCTTCTGGAAGCTGTCATCCAAGTAGCAGTTCTCTTCCATTACTTGAAGTCTCCTGAGTTCCATTGCTTCTGGACGATGTTGATCTTTTCCCTGCATTCTCTGCATGATCAAGCAAGCAGCAACAACAGCAAGGAGAAAGAGAAGTGACATCTCTGTGACTTCTCATCTTTCACTCCATCGCTTACTCTCACCAGGAGATGGTGTCAAAGAGGAGAACGGATTCCTTTCCTCATCTTTATCCAAGCTCCTTGAAATCATTAATGATTGATTAATTAGTACTACATTATTTATTATTTGCTTAGTTAAAATAATTCTCTGATGCCTGTCATGCAAAGAATCCCTAAGGTGAACAAGGTCAAATGCAATAAACCAGCATGTATGTACAGTATGTATGTATGTACAGTATGCATGTATGTATGTATTTTCTATCCCGCCTTTATTATTTTTATAAATAACTCAAGGCGGTGAACACTATGAATCATAATAAATGAAATATAAAATGTAGTACAGGTAGTCCTCATTTAGTGACCATTCGGTCATTAACTGAAGTGATCTCTAAGTAAAACCGCAACTGTGTTTTATGATCTTACTTCAACTTTCCTTTGCTTTACAGACCTGTGAAGGTCATAAATGAGAGGATTGGTCATAAAGTTACTTTTTCATCACCGTTGTAACTGTGAATGGTAGCTAAACAAGGCAGTCACTAATTGAGGACTACCTGTAGGATAAAAACACAAGCAAAATAGACACATAAGTAATAAATGGCTATTAGGTGGTACAGCACTACCGCTGTGAAATGACAAATGCTGTGATGAACGGAAGAATGTGGGCAATATGCAAGAGAAGGTCCACCATGGAACTGATTCCAAATGAGATCCCATAAATCCCAAATCCCATAAAAGGCACCCAGTAGCAAACACCCGTCCACTTCTTTCACCATAGGGTTATGTTTGTCAGGATGGAGGTTGAGTCCGAGGTAGAGGAGGGGGAGCCAACAGTTGAAAAGGGCGCAAAAATTGAACCAGGGGGTGGAACAGCACAGTGTTGGGCGATAAGATCCTAAGCCATCAATTGGCGAGAGTCAGGGGGCGGATTCATCGCCACCTATCAGCATGCGAGAAAGGAGGGCAGAGAGACGGGTTGAGCAGCAAGAGGCACGATTGGGCCCTTCCCAGAAATGGTGGGAAAATCCAAGAGCTAAAAGGTGCCCGAACCCAGACCAGGTCGCCAGAGACAACCGTTCACGCAGCCCTACACCGACGCCTGTTCCTGCCGAGAACAGCTTGGACCCCAAGCCCTGCCCTGCTGCCGCTCCGAATCTCGCCTCGGAGCCTTGCCTTGCTGCCACGCCGGACCCTGCCTCGGAGCCTTGCCTTGCTGCTGTGCCAGACCCCACCTCCAACCCTTGCCTTGCTGCCGTGCAGGACTTTTCTATGCCTCGCCCCATTGCCATGCCTGACCTCGCTTCCAAGCCTTGCTTAGCTACTGCGTAGGACTACTTCTTCGCGCCTCGTCTTGTTGCTGCGCCGGTTCCCGTGTCCAAGGCTTGCCTTGCTGCTGCACAGGACTGCTTCTCCGCGCCTTGTCTTGTTTCGCGCTGGTTCCCGTTTCCAAGCCTTGCCGCCGGACTGCTTCTCCACACCTTGTCTTCCTGCCGTGCTGGTTTCCAATTCCAAGCCTTGCTTAGCTACCGCATAGGACTACTTCTTCGCGCCTCATCTTGTTGCCGCGCCGGTTCCCGTGTCCAAGCCTTGCCTTCCTGCTGCGCAGGACTGCTTCTCCGCACCTTGTCTTGTTGCCGTGCCGGTTCCCGTTTCCAAGCCTTGCCGCCGGACTGCTTCTCCACGCCTTGTCTTGCTGCCGTGCCGGTTTCCAATTCCAAGCTTTACCTTGCTACCGCGCAGGACTGCATCTCTGCACCGCGCCTTGTTGCCGCGCCGGATTCCACTCCGGACCTCGCCCTGGTGCCACGTGGGCCGCTTTCCCGCGCCATGCCCGTCACTGCACACTTATATGGCTACGTGTGATTGAACGACCAGCCAGTGGGAATTATTGTATATTTTGCTGTTTAAATAAAGGTGTAAGACTTGACTCTGAATCTGACACTGAGGAAGGTGAATTCGAAACCTATCCGGAGAAAACTGGGGAAAACAAAACCCAAAATGACTCAGCAGAGTGGGAGAATCCTGAGCAGCTGATTGGCCAAGACCAGGGAGCATGCTCTAAGCCACCAATCAGTGCAAGGGAAAGGCGAGCCAAAAAGCGTGCAAACAAAAGAAGCCTGATTGGTTCCTGAGGAGAAACAGTGCAAGGGGAACAGGTTAAAAAGACTCCAGCACAAGGAGCAAGCCGCCAGAGACAACCATTCCACTGAGCCAACAACTTCTTCAGGAGAAGTAGAGCCGGAACTACCCTCCAGACCTTGCTCTGTAACCCTCACGGAATCAGAGCCTGCGCATTTCACCATTTCAGTGTTTTCCCAGCTGCCTTTACCTGCAGTCGAGTCTCGGCGTGATTCCTCGCCGCGTCTTCCAGTTGAGCCCTGCCTTGCCGTGCTGCTCACTCCAGCTGATTCTTGCCCTGCTACGCCGCACCACTCAGCTGATTCTTGCCTTGCCACACCATGCCTCTCCGCTGATTGCCTTGCTACGCCGTGCCTCTCCGCTGATTCTTGCCTTGCTACATCGAGTCCTCCTGTCAAGTCCTGCCTTGCTACATCGAGTCTTCCAGTCGAGTCGTGCCTTGCTACGTCTAGTCTTCCAGTCGCGTCCTGCCTTGCTACATCAAGTTCTCCAGTCGAGTCTTGTCTTTATACTTCGAGTTCTCCAGTCGAGTCCTGCCTTTCCATACCGTGCATTCCAGTCAAGTCCAGCCTTAGCTTACCGTGCTTTCCAGCCAATTCCAGCAGTGTCTTGCCGCAAATTCCAGCCGAACCTGTTCAAGTCGCCTTGTCAAAAACCCGAGCCCCGTCCTATCATGCTGTGGAATTACAACCATCATTTGAATCTAGTTTATCTACCTCATTCAGTGCTTCGACCTTGCCAGGTTGGAACTAATCCCGGTACGTGTTTACCGTTCAAAAGACTTTATAATTGTAATTAGTTAATTGTAAATAAAGTTTATTCTAATTAAAGATATATGGTCATCGCCTAGTCTTAACAGGACAAAAGGATTGTTACTCATCGCTTCCTATGTCGAGTCTTAGTCGGAACAGGACAATGTTTTAAGTCCAGACCCTGCATAGGGTCAGTGTAACACAGAACCCATTACTGTAATCAAGATACAAAATAACTTGTCCATGATTTGCATAATACATGTATAACAATTCATTCAGTATAATATTAAAAGCACTTTGTACTTAACAGATTAAGCAGAGAGATCTGTTTAACCTGGATGGAGTTTTATTTTATCAAAATACCCAGGTGGCCTTTTTTTTTTTTAACAAAACACAATGATTATTTAAATACATATTGTTTTTCATCAAATTCCAACTCTAAATCATTTATGGCAATTAATATAATTTCACTGCAGGATTATTCTGTTTAGCATTACAAAAACACTGAATTGGTGGTTTGTTTTATGGAATATTTTTTGCACTATTAATTATTCCACAAATGGCTTAATAGTTTGAATACCACCACCCTCAGTTGCAACTGACCTTACATCTTTTAGCTTGGTAACAAGCCTCCCTTAGGCCAATTTAGCAATATTATGTGAATCATAAATATTAAATTACAGGATGTACTATTTAGAAACCTTTCAGTGAATTATATTTAAGCCAAGCATATGAATATTGCTTACACATCAAAAGCATTTAAACTCTAAATGGTATTGCTGATAGAAAATGAATGCTTATAAGCAAAGCTTAATTTTTTCAACATGTTCATTGTTGCATATAATTGATATTTTTATGCTGTAAAAAATGGCAATCCAGAAAAATTAATATGGGCAGGTTTCTGTTGACTGTAAACACACTGTAATTTTTTTTTATTCGGATAATGCTCCAGTAGGCAGCAGCACCTAGCTGACCTTAGCTGATCCTGAAAAGCTAAGCAGGGTCAGATCTGATTAGGATTTGGATGGGAACCACAAGAAAATGCCACAGTGTAGACCTGACTGGATAGTGTAAAGAAAAGGGGGGGGGGAATCACCCTGGAAGAAGGGAATTGTAAGTCACCTTTAACATTTTGGTCATCTCTTCATAGTGTTCTGTTTCTGTTTTGTAGTTAGATTAACAATGAATCCTAGAGCTTCTTGGAGTTCAGTAGGATTACTCCTACATAAATAGGCACAGGACTGGAATGTATATAAGAACCCTGTAACTGAAGAAAACCCAAAAGTGCAAACAAAACAAGAGAAAAGCATAGACAGTTGACCTACTGCACAATGGTATACACCCAAAAGTGTTTTTGCCTCAGATCATTATAGTCTTATCACTGGAGTGAAATATGAAGTAATAAAAATTAATTGTATTTATATATGCTAAGATTTCCATGCAATTAATATTTACAGGAATAAATGAAAATATGACTTTGGGGTCAGGATTTGATTTAAGTATTTGATTTAAGTATTTCATCAGTTTAATCACTGAATATGGTAATGATTTTTTCCTTGCAACCAATTTATAATGAACTCCATTCTTTATTACTTGATAGTGCAGCTCAGAATAAAGACTACAATTCTGAACCGATGGAAGATAAATGGGGACATTTTTGGTATGCCTTAATCACCAAAAAGGCTCTGAATAAATATGTGACACAAATATGCACATCTCTCATTTTTGTAGCTCTGTAAATTTACAACCTCGGGTGGTATACATACCGTGGCCATTTTCAAAGCCACAGCTTTCAAAGCAATACATTGAAAACATATTACTTGTGCCATGCTTGCTACTTAGAGGAAACCAATACAATTAGTGGCACTTAGAAACAGCATCTTTGTTGTTACAGGGGCAAGGACAGTTGTAATGAAAGAAGTATGATCTTTGCTGAAAAGAGAGCCAGCAAACAAAGGATAATGGCATTCTGTATACCCTGAAGGCCTTCTGCATTGCTGGGTTGTGCTGAAGTTTCCCATTACACTCAGCACAGACTATTTTTAACTTAGTGGGTGGATATGACCTTAGAGTTGACATGCTGTAGAAGCATGTTTAAATGCATGATCATGCACTCTTTGATTCTAAAGAATGCCGACAACTACAGGTTTCAATTTTAGGGGGGGGGGGGAAACACTGTTGCATTAACGTACACATTTTCCAAGTTCTTTGTTGAAATGAGAGAAGACAAACTCTTTTTATTTAAAATTATGATCCTGGTTCTGATCCCTTTTTGAGCAAGGAATCATTGGCCATGTACAACTTTGTAACCTGTTAATCTAAACACAAAGTTAATAAGGTAAGAACACCATGGATATATATTACTTATTGTTATTGGACATAGAAAACTTTGCTTATGCAGTGTTTTACTTCTGAACCTCTGAACAGTGATCTACATAGCCAAACAAGAAGACTTTTCCCAGATTTCTATGGAAGCATGCTACAGTGACTCAGAAATTCAGAGCAGATGAAAGTCTGGACTTCAACACCCACTGCTGATTCATGTATGTGTAAAGGGGAGTCTCTATCTTTCATTATTCAGCACTCAGGAAGCATCAGACTGTCTAATTAAGACTAGTAACAGCTGTGTTTTTTAAAATCTAATTGGATATTTACACTGGCGATTTCCTTCCTGGATACAAATTTTAAGAATTCCTAAAGAGCACATGTATCATTTTAAGAGAAAAAAGTGACTGCAGAGGAACAGTTAATACATGCTTAAAAAATAAACTTGAAATCTCAGCTTTCATTCTTTTTTTGCTCTATTTTGCTTTGTTGGTAGAGTCATTTTTAGAAATATTGCTTATTACAAAGTCAGAATGTTCCTAGACTCTACCAGGGTTGAATGAAAAGTTATGCCTCCAACTCCATAATTTTAGTTTAAATAGGACCATTTTTATAAATGAAACAGGAAAATCACGCTTAAACTGAGCTCTTTTGTTACCTGTATTTACTTCTCCACATAATCACCACCATTCAGTACACACGCCCGCCAATGATGGACCAGCTTTTTAAAGCCATCACGAAACAAGTCCACAGGTCTCTTCAACCAGGTTCTGACAATCCTTTCCACTCTCCATTTAAGACAAACCATGAATAGCCATGAAACTATTTCTTCAATTTTGAGAAAAGGTAGAAGTCTGGACTGGACTGTGGATGGGATAAGACAAAGATCTAACTTTGCCATAGTCCTTTGGCTGGCTTGTGACATTTGAGTGCCCAATGTTGTCACATTGCAGCAAAATTTCCTTCTTGCACTTCCAAATTCTGCTGAACCATTGTTTCAAAATTTTGACTATTGCAATGTAGTGCTTTCAGTTGATCGTGGTGCCACGTTCAAGAAAATCCATGTGAATAATACAATCAATGTCCTCAATAACTGTAACCATGAGTTTTCCTGCTGAAACCTGGGTTTTGATTCCCTCAGCCCCAATTTTTGAAGCTCTGTGATAATATACCATGGACTGACTCTTAATTTCTGGGTCATAACGATGACCCCATGTTTGGCTTTCATCACGTTGTGAAGAAATTCCTTACCTTCATTCTCACAGCATGGCAATAACTGGTGGCAAATTTCAACTCTTGAAGCTTTCATCTCTGTCCTCAGCATGCACGGAACCCATCTTGCATAAACCACCTGATACTGAAGAATATCAACAATGTAACACACATGTTCTTTTGAAATGCCAAGCTTGACAGTGTCATGGGGGGCTTGGGCTTGGAGTCCATGGGGGCTTCGGGCTCGAAGTCAGACTCAGACAACGAGGATGGGTGGCCAGCCTCTGATGTAGAGATGGAGGGCAAGCTGACAGCTCTACATAAAAGGCTGCCTGAGCAGTCAGAGGAGGCAGGGCCGGTCAGCGAGCAGCAGGCACAGGCGCTGCTGATTAGTGAGGACGAAGACTTGGAGCTGCTGCCCCCTCCCAGTGCTTGAGAAAGGAGAGCGGAAAGGAGAGAGGAACAGTGGAGGTCGGCGAGGCTATGCGCGAGAAAGTAGCTCCACCCTCCTAAATAAGCTCCCCCCGGGTCTGCCTCTATAAAAAGGGAGCCGCAAGCCCAGACCATGCGTTGGGGACAACCGTCTGCTTACCCAATGGTAAATATATACACACCAAACACAGCTACAAATATAATCAAACATTAAGTTTGTATGCAGTACATTATACAGAGTCATGAAACTGCCTTTAGGATCACATGTAATTAACTATATGAAATAGAATTATAAATAGATGTTAATTAGAATTATTATGGCATGGATTGTATCATACTAGCATGATTACTTAAAGGTTATACAGCCAGACACTGATACTAATTGAAATAGTAAAAATTGACTACACATTTCTTGCTTTTAATGTACTTGCGTGATTCTTTAAGACTGCAATCTTAAAGACATAGCTATGTGTAAACTGTCTGAACTAAAAGGAATTACTTGTAAATTGACATTACAGGATTCTGCAGTAAAATTCTTTATTCCTATGTTTACCTATAATTATTCAATTAATATAGCCAAAAATAAAAACACAGATTCCATGTCATTCGATTTCTAATCATATTATTTCTATTAGCAATCTATATTTAATTATTTTATTCAACTAACTATACAATAACAGAGCTGTTACTTATCATTATCATCATTGAATTCTGTTATATCATTGGTTTCAGGAAAAAAATAAAGCCAGAATAGTTGTTTTAGAAATTCAGGACAGCATCACACTACTAAAACTATTTGATAAGGAAAAGCTAGAACCTTGTACTGAGCATTACCTCCACCTTCTATTTTCCTTTTTTCTTTTTAATTTTAAGCAAATTTCAATAAACCCTTATATAACTAGCTCCCAATTTGCATTTCAAAAACGCAGTCTGGTCAAGTCATGGCTTCTTGAGAAGAGGGTACATCCCCATTATTTTCACTCAGAATTATGCCATCAAATCCTTCAGAAAAATGAGAACTTGTTTTCACAAAATGTACTGTATATTGCCTTTGATGTGCAAACAATCAAAAAGTAAAGTTAGATATGTATTTAAGAGGCAGGTATTTTTAAAAATTACAATATTGTCTTCTTACAGCAGCCCCAATATTTATAAATGTTAAATTTTCACAAGTAGCTGTTCCTGATTATTCATATGTAAATCAATAAAATAATATTAAATATAGTATCATTAATGCTGACATTTTCAGATGATAATTTACTATATAGGCTATTATTAATGGTTACACAGACAGTGAGTACTTTATTTCAAACCAGCAAAAACTTAATACATCTTGTTGCATAATGTTTTAGGATCTATCTACAGAACGTTAATGCAGCTATGAGTCTGAGTATTCTGATTTTTTAAAAATGTTTTATTACTTGTTTGATGTTTTGGATAGGATTCTCATAGTAGAAAAAAATTGATACAAAATAAAAGACACAAAAATGTATTACATGTCAATGAAATTTTCCATTTAAAAGGGACGAACATAATTTTAACTATAAATTTAATATTAACCAATAATGTAATGAACAACTATCAAAAGTTTCAAAATTCATCTTAACATTTAAAAATGTTTAAAAATCTATGTCTGTACCCTGTGCCTAAAATTGTAATAATTGATTTGGAAGCTAATCTCATTAGTGTATCACTGTCAATATCAGAACTATTTTAATACAGTAACTTCTAATACCTGATGGACCTTTTTTTCTTCAGGAAAAAAAACTGCATGGTTACCCCTTTACCATATTACTTTCTTCTAATTCTTGTACCTTCCAGCTGTGTTGGAGTTCAAGTTTCAGCCAGCAAGGCCAACATTCTGATTTTTAATTCAAGCCATTTATAGAAGGAAATACCCCCAATACAACATTTTTAATTACAGGGAGTCATGAAACTTTGGTAGTAGAGAAAGAGGGTACCATCCAGGGAAAGATACAGAACAGCCACCTTCATGCAACTTCCATTAACTCAGCCAACAAGGGAAACTGGTTTGCTGAAAGGGGGCAGGAGGGTCCCTCTTTGTGGGGGAGATGGGCGGGATATAAATGTGACAAATAAATAAATAGTAAGGGTAATTCAACTCATCTCTAAGGCATTAGGTAGGCAGGCTGATACAGAAGGATAAAGGAGGCAACAAAGCTATCATCATCATCATCGTATCTTCTTATATTTAAAAATTGACTTTTGTCCAACCATGGCAAGAATCCTCATATCGTCCCAGAAAATGCCTGTCCAACCTTTCCTGGAAAACCTCCAGTGCTAGAGCACTCGCAGTCATGAATTCATCCTTGTAAAACTTCCACCCATAGGTTCTTGTCCCACCCTCAGGAACTATGGAGAATAAATCCTCACCTCTTCCCTGTGACAGCCCTTCAGTTACTGGAAGACTGCTATCATGTGCCCACTTAGCTCCTTCTTCTTTAGGCTAAACATACCAGTTCCTTTAATCATTCTTATAGGATTTAACCTTCAAGATCCTCACCATCTCTGTCCCTCTTCTGTGTATTTTTTTTTTATCTCTAGAACAACAGAAATAGGAGAGATAAGTTGGGCTCAGAGAGTCACCCAGTGAGATTCCATGGCTAAGAGTGTAGTAGAAACTAGGTCTCCCCTGCCCTAGTCCAGGGGTCGGCAAACCACGGCTCGCGAGCCACATGCGGCTCTTTGGCCCCTTGAGTGTGGCTCTTCCCCAGGCAGGCGCGGCGGGCGTGGCAGGGGCGGCAGCAGTCGTGGCGGCGGCAGGCGCGGCAGCGGCATGGTGTGCATGGCGGCGGGCATGGCGGCAGTAGGCCCTAAGTGTGCGCGATTGGCTCCCGCCCGCAAACCCCGCCCCCTTCCACGTGATTGGCCCCCGCCCACAAACCCCGCCCCCTTCCACGTGATTGGCCCCCGCCCACAAACCCCACCCCCTTCCACACGATTGGCTCCCACCCTCAACCCCGCCCCCTGGCCCTCGAGTGATATTATAAATTTTATAAATGTCAAAATGGCTCCTGGCATAAAAAAGTTTGCTGACCCCTGCCCTAGTCCAAACATTAACCGTCACACCCTAACCACTGTACTACACAACAGATTTTTATTTGATACTCCTTGTATATTACGTATGTTATTCAATTCATGCCACTCAGTAATGTGCAATCTATTCCCCAAAAACGTCTGTACATTTGTGTAAGAGTGTCTCTCGCTTTTTTTAATGGGTTTGTGGTGTTTTAAAGCCTAAGTGAACGACCTGAATAAATACACCCAATGATAAGAACAAAATTCACATCATTAACACTGAAGTGTTTGTAGAAAAAAATCTTAAATCTACTGCCAAATAGCTTGCAGAGGATTATGAGTATTTTTTAATTACTGTATTTATTACATGTTTTGAACCACCCAATAGCCGAAGCACACTAAAAGATGCAATTTGAATAAAAATATATACAATAACATCAAATAAAATGCAGAATGAAAACACCATACAAACTAGGCAGCAGCAAGGCAGTCATTCAAAATCTTTAAAAATCAGAATTAAAACACAATTAAAAGCCAATTAAAAAACAGTTTAAAAGCCTGTGAAAATAGAAAGGTCTTTTGTCTGTTCCCAAAATAAGGCTCCCTAGGCTATGAACAAGTAGTAATGACTTCAAGACAACGTATCAAGGATGTAGACCTCCAAATTAAAATTAGTTTCCAACTGGAAGAAATTGGGAGTGTTCCACCCACCCCCAGAGGAAAACCTGGCAGCTACTGTATGTCTTTTCATTGGTTCCCTAAATATAGAAGAACATTTGCTAATGCAAGATTTCACCTTCTACCTCCAGCAGTCTCACAGAGTAGATTTAGTAACATCCCACTCAAGGAGTCGTCATACTTTTGCAGATCAGGAACATCAGAGAATGTTATTCATGTGCTTTTGTATTACAATTTTTAGACAGGCACTTGCTTTAAGCATATTATTCTTACTTTGCTGAAATTCCCAGGTCACATAGATTTGTTTTATATTTCCTTACTTTTCTCAGATAAAGGGTGTTACATATAATGTGGCTTTTTTCCCCCCAGTAGCTTGTAGTATTAGGCACAAGTTAACATCTAGACAAGCCCTGGGCATTTTCTTGTGAATGACAGTAGAGCACAATTTTATTCTTATTGGGAAAATACTGAATAGTAAGCAAGGAGTAGCCTAGAAACTTATTGTCTTTGTACTATTTACTGTCTCTATTTTACTATTTGCAAATATTTTATTCTGCTGGCCTTTAGCTATAATGAAGATTTACTTATTGCTAATACAACATTTAATATTTTGAGAATGTTAACAGTAGACATATAAAAATATACTTCCCCAACAATCAGTTCTAACATGCAATTTTCAGCAGGGAAAAGCAAAGACAATCCTCAGAGCTGTCTATGCACCAAATACTTTAATTATAAAGTGAAAAAACAAATTTTGTCTTTGGAGCATGTATTATCCATTTGCTTAATGTCATTGTGTCTGTTATGCACAATTCAACATTCATTTCTACATTCCATTATGAGTGGAACAGTCTGTATCCTTTAAATGCCAAGGGTGTACTAAGCAGAGAAACAGCGCCACCTTATGGCTCCTCATTTTATGGTATAAGGAAAAAAACACACCTCTCTCAAGAATGACCAAACGTATTCATGGCCATGGCCATGCTTCGGTAAAAAATGAAGCACTCTCAACATCATTCAAAAACACACCGTGCATGTTTTTCTATATTGGAGAAAATCTGTTTTGGTCACATCATATTTATCACAAACATTTCTAACTTCAAAATACATGTTATATAATCTTCCTCCATTATTATTATTACTACTGCTATTGCATCATTGCAAGCTATTTACATCTACCTATATTACCAGCAGAACATACACAAATAATGAAAATCCTTTGAAGATCTAGAAAGCAATGGTAACAATCATACAACTGTCACTCATCAATAAAGAAGAAAACAAAGACATGCTGAGGTTTGCTTAAACTTACTTACACAAGTGAAACTATGTCTCCACGCTGCACCTCATAATTCCGAATACTCCAGTGGTTTAAAAGCACTACATCAGATACTTGCTGTTCCACTGGATTCAATGAAGGCTGAGGGGATTAAAAAAGGGACAGGTTTTAGCATTCACAAACAGATAGCCAAATCAACTTGCATAACAGCTTTCTTCTACCTGTGTCCCCTGAGAAGTCCAGAATTCTCATCAATATATGTTTGGTTGGGAATTTGGGGAAAAAGAGGCCAAGAGATTTGCAAAGTATTAGGCTGAGGAAAGCTGTATACTGAATCATTAAAAGCACCGACATACATCACATGGGACATACTATCTACTCGTAGCCCATGCTGCATTACCTAGGCTGTGCATGTAAACAGGGGCTGGGAATGTGAGGAAAATGATATATGATTATTACTATTCTGCAACAGTCGATCCATCCTGCTCATCTGATCTTTACAGTTAATATGCTGAAAAGACAGTTTTGAAGTAGTGCAGGGAGAATTACCAAGGAAACACAAGAATTACAAATACCCTTCAACTATAATAAATCTAGATGTCAACACTCTTTCTTAAGTCATGGGGAATAGCATTGCTTGCATTTATAAAGTCAAGGCTATAGAACTATAGAAGGGGAAATACAATGAGATTTATACTTGTTACATGAACAACAAGTTCATGAAAGAATTCTACATTTCCATTTGATAACCTTCATGCCGGTAAGAAATCATGGAGGCAGTTTAAAAAGACTATGATTCCACGGCAAAACAGGGTGCCAGGAATTGTATTGGCAGCAACAGTGTAATTTATTACATAAACAGCTCATCAACATAAAAGCAAGTCAAGGTTAGTTGAGATTGTTAGTAAAACTAACCACTTTTCAAAATTTTGTTAAGAAATATTAGAATTGGTTAATTTTTTCTAGCCATAACAAAAACAAGTCATGATAAGCAGATGGGGAAGATCCTGAGATTAAATTATTGCTCATCTTGTTCCCCTCAAAATTTGTATTTTTATTTTGCAAGTTATTTCCATATTGCTTTTCATCAATAAAACTGTTTTTGAAACCTACAGTAAATCTTAACATTTTTTTATATCTAGGCCATCAACTGCACTAAAGACAGCTACTGTCAAGATTTCAAGTGTCACTGGAATTAGCTCCAAATGGACCATGACAACTACACTGCTTTTACAATTTTCGCGGTACAGATGTAGTAGTACAAAGTCGCACAGCTGTCACACAAATTGCAGAATCAGATGCTTTTAACCAGCACAAAGCCTTAGCCTCTCTAATGATGCTTCGGGATTTTTAAATGAAGCAATCTAATTTGCAGTTCTGGGAGTACTATGCAGAATGTTGTTGTTGTTGTTAGTTGCCGTCAAGTTGTTTACGACTCATAGCGACCCTATGTATAATAGAACGAAATGCTAAACGGTCTTGCACCAATTGCCTGACTGTTCCAATGTTTGCATCCATTGTTGCAGTAATTGTATCAATCCATCGCGTTGAAGGTCTTCCTCTTTTCCGCTGGCCCTCGACTTTACCAAACATGATTATCCTTTTCAAGCAATCGGTCTTTCCTGACAACGTGCCCAAAGTATGAAAGTCTAAGCCTACTTATCCTCGCCTCTAGTGAGCATTTTGGATGTATTTCTTCTAAAACTGATTTGTTTGTTCTTCTGCCAGTCCGTGGTACTTTCAGTAATCTTTGCCAACACCACAATTCAAACGCATCAATTCTATCTTCCCTTTTTAATGTCCAAGTTTCACAGGCATATGTGGCAATTGAGAAAAACATAGCGTGAGTCAGACGCACCTTTGTGTTTAGACTGATGTCTTTACTTCTGAAAACCTTAGGTCTTGGATGGCAGATTTTCCCAGTGCGATACGTCGTCTGAATTTTGCTGAAAATAATTCAACAACAAAAGGGGAACTCTGGGCGGTTTACAGTAAAATATAAGATTGCCCAGTTTTTCTCTGAAATGTTCCAGATGTGAAAGGACTGCATTATTTCCCCTGCTGCATGCGTCGCTGAATATTGCTGTCTGACTACACAACGGAGGCTTTATGGAGAAGGCTATATGGAGCATGTCAATTGTACGGATACATTAAGGCATCGTAACTTTCATCTGGGAAGCAACTTAAGGGAAGAAACTTAAGTTCATTGGAATTCAGAAATTCTGATTGACTCCTTAAGGATGCTGACCTGATGAGATATCTGTCTTTGTAAGAGGGTTGATCTGATACAGTTCAATCCACTGGATATTACAGATCTAAGATATGTGACTGGTAGGATTGTATGACACGACTGTAGCCATTCTGGACCATTTCAGACAAAACCTAGGCAATCTTATGTTCAAGCGCTCTTGCATATTCCAGCTAAAAACACACAGCTAGTAAGCACAAGGACAGTCCTAAGCTACCTCTTCCAATATAGATGTACTGATATCATTTTAAGGTAGTAATGTAGGCAATATTTGTGATGTTCAAAGCAACAGTCGTTATTTTTGGAACAGCTGTAGAGGGTAGCCTTTGCAGTGGTTGAGTTGCAGATTATTTTAAAAAGTTATGACAATTAATTGATAATTTGAGAGGAATATTGGATATCAAACTGAAGATGCTCCTATAACGATGTATTTTATTTTATTTTATTTTGCTTGGGAAAGGAAAATGTGACAAATCTCTTTGTTGAATATGCAGTGGGGCAAAAATGTATTTAGTCAGCCACCAATTGTGCAAGTTCTCCCACTTAAAAAGATGAGAGAGGCCTGTAATTGACATCATAGGTAGACCTCAACTATGAGAGACAAAATGAGAAAACAAATCCAGACAATCACATTGTCTGATTTGGAAAGAATTTATTTGCAAATTATGGTGGAAAATAAGTATTTGGTCAATATCAAAAGTTCATCTCAATACTTTGTTATATATCCTTTGTTGGCAATGACAGAGGTCAAACGTTTTCTGTAAGTCTTCACAAGGTTGGCACACACTGTTGCTGGTATGTTGGCCCATTCCTCCATGCAGATCTCCTCTAGAGCAGTGATGTTTTGGGGCTGTCGCTGGGCAACACGGACTTTCAACTCCCTCCAAAGGTTTTCTATGGGGTTGAGATCTGGAGACTGGCTAGGCCACTCCAGGACCTTGAAATGCTTCTTACGAAGCCACTCCTTCGTTGCCCGGGCAGCGTGTTTGGGATCATTGTCATGCTGAAAGACCCAGCCACGTTTCATCTTCAATGCCCTTGCTGATGGAAGGAGGTTTGCACTCAAAATCTCACGATACATGGCCCCATTCATTCTTTCCTGTACACGGATCAGTCGTCCTGGTCCCTTTGCAGAGAAACAGCCCCAAAGCATGATGTTGCCACCCCCATGCTTCACAGTAGGTATGGTGTTCTTTGGATGCAACTCAGCATTCTCTCTCCTCCAAACACGACGAGTTGTGTTTCTACCAAACAGTTCTACTTTGGTTTCATCTGACCATATGAAATTCTCCCAATCCTCTCCTGGATCATCCGAATGCTCTCTAGCAAACTTCAGACTGCCCCGGACATGTACTGGCTTAAGCAGGGGGACACGTCTGGCACTGCAGGATCTGAGTCCCTGGCGGTGTAGTGTGTTACGTTGGTCCCAGCTCTCTGCAGGTCATTCACTAGGTCCCCACGTGTGGTTCTGGGATTTTTGCTCACCGTTCTTGTGATCATTTTGACCCCACGGGGTGAGATCTTGCGTGGAGCCCCAGATCGAGGGAGATTATCAGTGGTCTTGTATGTCTTCCATTTTCTAATTATTGCTCCCACAGTTGATTTCTTCACACCAAGCTGCTTGCCTATTGCAGATTCAGTCTTCCCAGCCTAGTGCAGGTCTACAATTTTGTTTCTGGTGTCCTTCGACAGCTCTTTGGTCTTCACCATAGTGGAGTTTGGAGTGTGACTGTTTGAGGTTGTGGACAGGTGTCTTTTATACTGATAACAAGTTCAAACAGGTGCCATTCATACAGGTAATGAGTGGAGGACAGAGGAGCCTCTTAAAGAAGAAGTTACAGGTCTGTGAGAGCCAGAAATCTTGCTTGTTTGTAGGTGACCAAATACTTATTTTCCACCATAATTTGCAAATAAATTCTTTCCAAATCAGACAATGTGATTGTCTAGATTTATTTTCTCATTTTGTCTCTCATAGTTGAGGTCTACCTATGATGTCAATTACAGGCCTCTCTCATCTTTTTAAGTGGGAGAACTTGCACAATTGGTGGCTGACTAAATACTTTTTCGCCCCACTGTATTTAAATATATTCAACAAAGAATGATCTATAGATGTAATAGAAAGTGAAGTTTAGCCAGCATGACATCTTACATTCATTGATAACACACTTGCATCAGTGAGATGATTGATAGAATTCTGTAAGTCCAATGATTTATTGGTCTTACAGAATTCTATCATACGGTCTCCAGCCTCGTTTCCGTCACCAAGGCCATATTTTCCAACTACTGATATTTCTTCTTTATTTCCAACTTTTGTATTCCAGTCGCCAATAATTAACAAAGCATCTTGGTTGCATGTTCAATCAATTTCAGATTGCAGCATTTCATAGTAGTTTTCAATTTCTTCATCTTCAGCATTTGTGGTTGGTGCATAAATTTGAGTAGTAGTATTAACTGGTCTTCCTTGCAGGCGTATGGATATTAGTCTATCACTGGCGGTGTTATATTTTAGAATTGATCTTGAAATATTCTTCTTAATGATGAATGCCATGCCGTTCCTCTTCAATTTTTCATTCCCAGCATAGTATACCAAGTGACTGTCAGATTCAAAGTGTCCAATGCCAGTCCACCTCAGCTCACTAATGCCTAAGATGTCAATCTTTAGGCGTTCCATTTCACTCTTAACAACCTCCAGTTTTCCTTGGTTCATACTTCATACATTCCATGTCCCAATTTTTAATGGATGTTTGTAGCTGTTACTTCTCCTTTTGAGTCGTGCCACATCAGCAAATGAAGGTCCCAAAGGCTTTACTCCATCCGCGTCACAAACGTCGGCTCTACTTTGAGAAGGCACCTCTTCCTCAGTAGCATATTGAGTGCCTTCCGATCTGAGGGGCTCATCTTCCAGCACTATATCAGAAAATGTTCTGTTGTAGTCCATAGGGTTTCCACCACCTGTCAGTTTGTCATACTGTGGTGGCTTGCATGTTGCTGATGCTGGAACAGACTAGGGAGTAAGGCCTGGAAATTTACTCCTGAAAACGTGCCAATTAAAACCCTATGCACTACTATGCAGAATAGAACACAGGTATCTTTCCGTTTTCAAACCCCCTGATTTTGCAATACATTTCCCCGTCTAGTTAGTAACAAAATTTCCACAAAAATATGCTTTTATGGGTGAAATAAAAGGGGCGCGATAGCTCAGTGGTTAAGACGCAAGACTTGTCGATCGGAAGGTTGGCGGTTCGAGACCCAAGCGCCACGTGACGGAGTGAGCTCCCGCACTCGCCCCAGCTCTTGCCAACCTAGCAATTCGAAAGCATGCAAATGCTATATACTCCCCAATTTGCAAAAATAATTGTTAATGGAGAATTTAGTAAACCATGTGAAATTCAAAAAGGTACAAGACAAGGCTGTCCATTATCTCCACTTTTGTTTATATTGGTACTAGAAGAGTTACTTAGAGACATTAGACAAGATGATGGTATTCATGGTATTAGAGTTAAAAAAGAAGTTTATAAACTAAGAGCCTTTGCTGACGACTTAGTCATTACCTTGGAGAATCCACTAGATGGAATTGAATTATTAATACAGAAATTAAAAGACTTTGGGTCGTTAGCAGGGTTTAAAGTGAATTTACAGAAAACTAAAGTCTTGACTAAAAATATGGATCACAATTAACAAGAGAAATTGAAAGAAATAACAGGATATTCAATGGAAGAAAAAGTAAAATATTTGGGAGTATGTTTGACATTTAAAAATGTTAAGTTGTTTAAGAATAACTATATTCCACTCTGGATAGATATCAAAAAAGATTGGGATCAATGGAAAAAACTACAATTATCATTGTTAGGTAGAATTTCAGTAATTAAAATGAACATTTTGCCACGAATTTTATATCTTTTTCAAACACTACCTATATTAGCATCAGAAGAACCTTTTAAACAATGGCAACGGGATATTTCCAAATTTATTTGGCAAGGAAAGAAACCAAGAATAAAATATAAAGTCTTGCAAGATTCAAAAGAAAGAGGCGGACTAGGTCTACCGGATTTGAAGTTATATTATGCTGCTTGTTGCTTGGTATGGATTAAAGAATGGATAGTTCTGAAAAATGAAAAATTATTGAATTTGGAGGTTCATGAATTAAGATATGGATGGCATAGATATATGTGGTACGACAAAGTAAAAGTTATTGTGGACTTTAAAAATCATTATATTAGAAGATCTTTGTTAAGAATTTGGAATAAATATAAATTAACTTTATGTTACAAAAGACCTTTATGGATCTCTACGCAAGAAGCATTTCACAGAACAGAAGTAAGAGTTAAAGACAAATGGCTGATTTATAAAGACTTCTTTAAAAAAGAGCAAGGACAATATAAAACCAAATCAAAGGAAGAACTGGCCTTAGAAAGATATACTTTCCAATGGCTCTCTTACATGCAACTTGCAGAAAAATTTAAATCAGATAAAAAAGAATTTGAATTTGAACAAATTAAATCGGAATTTGAGATACAGCTTTGTGAGACAGATGATCATTTAATTGCTAAGATGTATAAATTATTGTTAAAAGGTGAAATGGTAGAGGAACAAGTCAAAGATTGCATGATCAAATGGGCAAAAAATATTGGTCATAATATTCAAATGCAACAATGGGAAGATATGTGGATTAAAGGATTAAAATTTACTTTATGTTATAATTTGAAAGAAAATTTCTACAAGATGATGTACAGATGGTATATGACCCCACAAAAATTAGCTAAAATGTATGGGAATGTTTCCAACTTGTGTTGGAAATGTAAAAAAAAGAGGGGTCATTCTATCATATGTGGTGGACATGTGAGATTGCAAAGAAATTTTGGACTCAGATACATTCATTGATGCAAAATATTCTACAAATTCAAGTTTCATTTAAACCAGAATTATTTCTACTGGGAATATCAGAAGAACAAATAGGAAAACAATTTACAAGAATTGTGCAATACATGATTACAGCCGCAAGACTTGTATATGCACAAAATTGGAAAAATCAGACCACACCTACAAGACTGGATGTTAAAATTGATGAACATGGCAGAAAATGATAAATTGACATGTTTATTAAAAGAAAATTCAAATTATTACTTTCTAAAAGAGTGGAAACCATTAATGGACTACTTGCAAAATGCAGGAGGGGCAAAGCTTATATGGGGATTTGAAGACTAAAATATATATAAATTGATATATTAGACAAGAAATGTTTTTTAATGTTATAAATAGACCTAGCATGTAAGATTAATTTTTTAATATACTAAGACCAGGGATAAATCGGAAGTTGACCAATTTCTATGTTTCATATTTTTCTTTTTTTTCTTTACTTTACTACATCCTTTTTCTTCTTTCTTTGATTTGTATTTCTATTTCTTTTTCTGTTTCTAACTTTTATCTATGTATATTTAAAATTCAATAAAATATATTAAAAAAAAAGAAAGCATGCAAATGCAAGTAGATTAATAGGTACCACTTCGGTGGGATGGTAACAGCGTTCCGTGCACGTCATGCCGGCCACATGACTGTGGAAGCGTCTTCGGACAGCGCTGGCTCTTCGGCTAAGAAACGGAGATGAGCACCGCCCCCTAGAGTTGGACACGACTCTGTGGGGGAAAACCTTTACCTTAACCTATGGGTGAAATATGTTTAAAATAACATGAAGGTACATGCCTCTGTGTGTTTTAAATAATAAATATATGGGATCATATGAAGTTAGGAAAAAACATGCAAAATCAACAAGGCCTACAAATAGATCGACTAACCATAGTCATCAACAACAACAAAAATGGGCATACCTCAGCCATGCTGCATAAATTATAGAGAATAAAGGAATCTATCGAACAGTCTCCTTTTCAGGAGCGAACAAGGAATATGGGGAGAAATTATAAAATTCCCAAATAGGCCTTAATTTAAAAATAAAATATAACCACTGCCTCCAAAAACACTATCACTGAAAATCTTATTGAATCTCACTAACGGTATTGTATAGTATAACCGCAGGACTGAAACTACCAGAGACTTGATATTTAAGGAACAAATTAAGTATTTTTAAGGGAGTTGTTTATAAAAGAAATATTAATTTCAAAATAGTAGTGACATTATGCTGATCCTAAGGGTTTCCCTAACACATACAATGACGTATCAGATCACTGAAATGATTTACTTGTGCTTAGAGAACAGTAGTGGAAGATTTAATAATTTTTGCTGCACTGAATGAAAACCAACAAGCACTGATTCACTCTATTAAAGCCCTAACCCACATTTTTGCAACACTTCAAATTGGGAGTTTATACTTATATAAGGCTACCTCTCTCATTTTTAACCTTTAGACAAATTGCATTAACTATATCAAGATGAACTCCTGTCTACTAGAGAGAGAAAAATGTTAATTGTTCTTTTTGACTGTACATTGGCTGTTCTTATTTTCAGGAAATTACCATAACATATTATTTACTATCAAGTGTAAACCGCTGAAGACTTAGAACACAACTAAGACCACAGTGATGTGTTTGGGAGTGATAACTCTGTGGTTACTAGCAGTGCAAAGCAGATATTCCATTTCACTCAATTCTGGCCTATTAAATGCCTGGTTTATTAACAAAACAACATTCTTCAGAAACTGTACTGCTGCATTACACATAGCCTTGCTCAGAATATGAAAACAAAAGCGAAAATAAGAAGAGCAAACCATATTACTTGCTTTTTTTTAAAAAAAAAAGAACTTTTAATTTTGGCCACAGCATGAGCCTGGATAATGAGTACACAAAACCAGCTAGGAGTCTCAAAGGTCTATTACAAATCCAATTCTTGTAGATTGTACAGTGAACACTTCAAGTAAGACAATCATCTCACTGATGCAAGTGTGTTATCAACGAGTGTAAGACGTCATGCTGGCTAAACTTCACTTTCTATTACATCTATAGCATTTAAATATATTCAACAAAGAGATTTGTCACATTTTCCTTTCCCAAGAAAAGGGGAAAAAAAGAAAATACATCATTATAGGAGCATCTATTTGGGGAGATGGGTGGGGATAAATTTAAATAATAAATAAATAAATAAAATCTTCAATTTGATATTCAATATTCCTCTCAAATTATCAATTAATTGTCATAACTTTTTAAAATAATCTGCAACTCAACCACTGCAAAGGCTACCCTCTACAGCTGTTCCAAAAATAACGACTGTTGCTTTGAACATCACAAATATTGCCTACATTACTACCTTAAAATGATATCAGTACATCTATATTGGAAGAGGTAGCTTAGGACTGTCCTTGTGCTTACTAGCTGTGTGTTTTTAGCTGGAATATGCAAGAGCGCTTGAACATAAGATTGCCTAGGTTTTGTCTGAAATGGTCCAGAATGGCTACAGTCGTGTCATACAATCCTACCAGTCACATATCTTAGATCTGTAATATCCAGTGGATTGAACTGTATCAGATCAACCCTCTTACAAAGACAGATATCTCATCAGGTCAGCATCCTTAAGGAGTCAATCAGAATTTCTGAATTGCAATGAACTTAAGTTTCTTCCCTTAAGTTGCTTCCCAGATGAAAGTTATGATGCCTTAATGTATCTGTACAATTGACATGCTCCATATAGCCTTCTCCATAAAGCCTCCGTTGTGTAGTCAGACAGCAATATTCAGCGACGCATGCGGCAGGAGAAATAATGCAGTCCAAGCGTCCCCAACCTGTGGGCCACGGCCCACTGGCCTGTTAGGAAGTGGGCCGCACAGCAGGAGGTGAGCGGTGGTGTCATGAACGAGCCTGTCCCTGTCGCCATGAGTCGGAGGAAGAGCAGCCAGTAGCAGGAAGAAGCTGGGAAGGCACAAAGACAGATCCTGAGCAGCTGATTGGTGGGGACCCTGAAGGGGAAACACCTCCACCTATCAGCACACAGCAAAGAAGGGCAGAGAGGTGAGCAGAGGAGCGCGAGGCCCGATTGGCCCCTGCTTGCAAGCCCCGCCCCCTGTCTGCACGATTGGCCCCTGCTTGCAAACCCCGCCCCCCAGTCCGTGGAAAAATTATCTTCCATGGAACCGGTCCCTGATGCCAAAAAGGCTGGGGACCCCTGATGCAGTCCTTTTACATTGGGGCTCAAAACCCTGCAAGATGCCACATTATTTCTGTGAAAGTATGAGACGCTTACACTAGTCTTCTCATCAACATTTTCCAGAAGCATCATGAATGCCATTGAACACAAATCACACATATTTGTCAAAAAAGGTCAGTACAAATATAGGAAAGTGAATTCTTCATTAACACCCACCCGAACCATTTATTTATCTACATCTCTTGATTTATCAGTAACACTTTCCTTAAACTTTTCGCTATATAGAATGCACTTCAAAGACCCTGAAGTGTATGTTTCAAAATCGTGTTCAATAAAATGGATGTATTTTATGTTTCCCTCAAATGGAAAAAAACATTTGCCTTGGTAAGCATATTAGAAATGGCCATCTTTGTGCTGAAAAGGCCTTTCCCGTACAGAGTTTACTTTTCTAGTGCTGAAAATTACATTTTTATCCTGCCTCTGAAATTGGAATGTCTCTTAGTTCAAATTCAGGCCTTCATACCTAAAAATGAACAGGCAGAAAAGATACATGTTACCTGCATTGAAGCCCCTTCTACTCTCGCTATACAAGCCACTCTGTCGAGGAAAGTGACGGTCACAGGAACGGCAACAAAAAAACCTTTCAAAAAGGCTTTAACGTACTTTCTCCCGAAGCCTTGCATCTGTGTCATAATCTGAAAGATAAAATAAAGCCACAGTATAAACTGGACTTCAGAACTTTAAAAAATGTTGAATGCAAAAAAAATAACGATAGAGAATGTTTGGGCTGAGTTAACTTTGCCTCCTTCCAACTCTTAGTTCATTTAAAGCTAGCTATTCATATTTTTGTGTATTATTAGAAATGATGCTAATAAGGTAGTTTCTTGTACAGAAAGGTTACCAGCCATTAGAGCAGGGTTTCTCAACCAGGGTTCCACAGAACCCTAGGGTTCCGTGAGAGGTCACTAGGGGTTCCCTAGGAGATCACAATTTATTTAAAAAATTATTTCAAATTCGGGCAACTTCACATTAAAGAGGTAAGTTTCTGTCTTTATTTTTAGTTTAAGAACACTGTTAATGCATATATACATGCCTACATATATATATATACATGAAATATACAGGCCTACACGTGAACTGCATTGGTTGCCGGTGTGCTTCCAGGTGCAATTCAAGGTGCTGGTTGTCACCTTTAAAGCCCTTCATGGCTTGGGACCAGGTTACCTAAGGGACCGTCTTCTCCCAGCTGTTTCTACCAGTCCAATTTGATCTGGTAGGCTGGGTATGCTACGGGTCCCGTCAGCCAAGGAATGTTGGTTGACTGGGACTAGAAAGTGCACCTTCTCTGCCGTAGCCCCTGCCCTCTGGAATATTCTCCCTTCAGAGATCAGAATGTCCCCAACCCTGTTGGCCTTTTGCAAGGCCGTAAAGACCTGGTTATGTGCCCGGGCCCCCGAATGTGGGAATGGTCCGGTTTCTTGGTTATATTAACATTCATACATTGCTTACTGGGCAGTCATGTATATTTGTTTTGTATTTTAATTGTTTTAATTGTAATTGTTTTAACTGTTTTATGGTTTTTATTGCTGTAAGCCACCCAGAGTCACTTGTTGAGATGGGCGGCTATAGAAATCAATCAATCAATCAATCAAATAAATATTTGAGCCTGAATGTGCAGGGGTTCCCCAAGGCCTGAAAAATATTTCAAGGGTTCCTCCAGGGTCAAAGGGTTGTGAAAGGCTACATTAGAGTGAGGAAGACAATGGGCCAGATGCTGCTGGAAGGAGGAGTAAGGTGAATGTTGTCAATTCATTATTTTCCTTCTTGGCTATTGATTACTTCCTAAAAGGCTTCCTTTTGAGAAAAGCAAACAGGTAAAAATTGCCTTTCTTTCCTTGAACCAAATTTTTTTCTTCATCTCTTATGCAGCTGGAATGACATTTTGTGCAAGAGCTACTCCACACAGTCTTGTCAAACAATAGATAGAAAATAATTTATAAAATGATGAATTAAAGAGATTATCTTCATCCGCTTTCTAAAATAACCATTTAAAATTACAAAAGATTTAAGAATGATGATGATTATCTAGTGCTGTCACGAGGGCTGATGACCTGACCTGGCTGCCAGCCAGAGTTGTCGTGGGGAGATGTCAAGGCAGCAGTTCCATCGGTCCAGCCTGGTAGATAGGTGTTGGGGACGAGACCTGAGGGGACACCCACCTCAGTTGCTGGGGGACGTGCTGCTGCTCTGCACAGCTGCCCTTCGAGGCCAGAACTGAGTTGCTTTTCTCCTTTTACTTACTCCATATGCTGGCTCACAGCAGCAGAGCAGCAACCAGGCCTGGCCACCAAAGCCCATATGCCACACAGTACTATTTTGCAAAGTCAAAAATACTGTGAAGGGTAAGGAAGACAGACCTATCACACTTCCACTCCTTTACGTCACAGTGCAGTCCAGCTATCAGGCTTTCCCCAGATACCTGAATTAGAAAATTCACAACCAGAGAATCGAGGACACAACTCTAATAAGATACTTTTATTGCCAATACTAGAAAACTCCTTAATAATGAAAGAAACTAGCTACTGCAAACTCTTAAGACTCAAATCATGGATGGATGGATGGATGGATGGATGGATGGATGGATGGATGGATGGATGTCCCATGAGTCAATTCCATATCTTGTTCTTCTGGTTGGCATCAGTATGTTGTAATTTTAATGGACCAGTCTGTCTCTGGCCCTTTGTTTATGACCTTGCCAGCTCTCACCCTCATACTAACCCAATCACACTAAGAAACCAAAGGATGCCAAGGCAACTGAGTTCAAGCTGAGACTACACTAGGATAAAAAGCAGCATGGCTCAAAATGTTCTCTTCACTCATTACTTAGCAGGGTGCAAACTGGTTTCTATTATTAGCTCTTCCTTACACTGCATAAGTAAAAATCACATCACTATCTTGCAACCAACTGAAAAAACAAGCCCCCATTCACACAGAAAGAACCTTCTGATTCACAATATCCTAGCATCATTTAAAAGTGTTTCCTACTAGTATTATATTTTGAAAATGGCTGTTCTGTGTGAAGAATATTTGGATAGCAAATATGCTGCTTAACATATTAAAAATTTAAACTGAAGAAAATCCTCAAAACTTTAACTGAGCATTAAAGCATTGAGCCTAAATGAACCAATCCTACATTGTGTTAATAACACCAATTAAACCTTAAAAATGAAATGGAGAATATATTGCCTCTAAAAATATTTGTACAAAGAAGTGAAATACTGCCAAGTTAACATAATTATAATTTTTTTAAAAAATCAAGCAAGTTTCTGTGGGTTTATTATTATAATAATTATTGAAACCACATCTCAATTTTTTTAAAAAAACAGCAAAAGAAATTATGTAACTTTGAAAACTAGTAATTTAAGCTAAACTTCAAAAGTTCTTTACAATATGTGTAAATGACTAAAACCAGATGTTCACTCCTTAGAAGAATTATTCTGGAGGCTGGTGAAGGTGGAAAAGACAAAGAGAAGGGCACAGGGTATATGAAAATCTATATAATATGCTTACAGTATAATGCTTTTAAAAATTGTTAGCATGACCCTACATCAAAGGAAGGAAGGAAGGAAGGAAGGAAGGAAGGAAGGAAGGAAGGAAGGAAGGAAGGAAGGAAGGAAGGAAGGAAGGAGGGAAGGGAAGGGAAGGGAAGGGAAGGGAAGGGAAGGGAAGGGAAGGGAAGGGAAGGGAAGGGAAGGGAAGGGAAGGGAAGGGAAGGGAAGGGAAGGGAAGGGAGGGTTTGTTTTGAAAATAAAATTCTTGGAACATTTTTATATCTCTTAAATATAATATAGCAACCCATGCCTAATTTGAGGTATATAGTAATAAAAAGGGGCAACACAGAATAGCATATTGCTGGCCTAGCAAAGACCAAACACATTAGCAAATAACAGGTCAAAATCCAAAGAGGCTCATACTGTGCAGTTTAGAGATTACAGCAGATGGAAAACAGCATTATCTGGACTGAAGTATTAGTGTACAAAGGTCCAGGAACTATAATGGGTCTCCAGTGGGTACTACAACATATGGAGCAGAGATGCTATTTAGATTGCTCTCCACATTTAAATGTTTATTTTTTATTTCCTATTCAGGTAGTCCTCAACTTACAACCACAATTGGGACTGGAATTTCAATCGTCATTGCAGTCGTAAGTCGAGTCACCACATGAACGGACCCTATTTTACAACCATTTTTACAGCAGTGGTTAAGCAAATGCAGCTTCCCCAATGGGCGTTTTTTGCAAAAAAAAAGTTGCAAAACGCGATCACGTGAACGCGGGACGCTGCAACCGGTCATAAATGTGAGCCGGTTGCCATGTGCCCGAAATGTGATCATGTGACCATGGGGGTGGTGCGACGTTTTCCGACACTCGGAAGTGCTTTACAAACCGTAAAGCATCCATTCCGAGGCCATCATAACTTGGACCGTTGATAAATGGTCATAAGTCAAGGATTACCTGTACTTCCTTGCACATTAGAAGACACTATTTATCAAGCTGCCTGTAAAAACTCATCAAGTAATCCATCAAAAGCCTCAAGTCCCATACAGGTAATCCTCAACTTATGTCAGCAATTCGGACCAGAATTTCCTTCGCTAAGCAACGCAGTCGTAAAGCACCACCTCTCCTCGAAGCCCTGAGCCAGCCATGACCTTTCCCTAGTTGTCCATGCATGTATGTGTCAGCACAGACAATATGGGGAAATCCTTGAAACAGTCATATGGAACCTTCTGGAGGATACAGATGTCTTACTCTTTTGAGGATGAGCTTTTGGTGAACCTCCTTTTAAATGTTTTCCATAGCAAAATGCATAGAGTTTATTTCAGGTTATAGAGCAACTGATAGAATCCAACTGTGTATACGTGTGGCTTCCACTTACACATCAGGGGGATGACTCTTTGAAACCCAATTGGGATCTTCCAAATCTGCTCTGGAAGCTTAACCTTCTAGATATACAGGAACTTGCAGAGACCATCTCATGGTTTGAAAAGTGGGATAATTTGACATACAAGTAATGCTAACATGTCCTAATCATGTGAATCTATTTGGGATCTTTTTCAGTCATTATAAATTATTTGGACTATAAATTAGGCAAAGTATAAGTTATAGCTGCAAACTCTTCAATAATATGGTAATAAGCTAGAATAGGGAATTATTTCGTGCTTGGAAATTCATTACACATAAATTTATAATGGGAAAATACTTCTTTAAAGCTGAAAAATATAGTCATGAATATTTATTAAATAATGAACTTTAGATAAAGGACATTCCTAAATATGTCAAGTGTCTTAATAATATTATAACCAATATAAAAAAGAATGTTGTAGTAGAAGTTCAGAGGTGGACAACCTATGCTCCCAAGAGTCCTCTTTTTGCAGTTTTTTGAGGCTCTTCAACTACTCTCACTGAAAACTGATAATATGGCCCCAATGTGGTAAACACACAAAACTATTTGGTAAGCCCTAATAGACAACAGGCTTTTCAGAAAAGCAAACATACAAACTCGTCCCAAAATCCAACTTTGCCCAAATAGATGATGGAGATCCACCCATCTGACATCTCTGAGATCCTGAAAAAGTTGTCCATGCTATAGTAAAGAATGGTGTGTTAAGATAAAAAGCAAGGCAATTGATTTTAAAATACTCCTGGCTTCTTTGAAACTTAAATGCATTCACTTAATTTTTGATCTACTTTGGTATTTCAGTACTACAAAATTATATCCAATGAAACATGGCAAAGTGTGATAATGTAAACCATTCTATTACTATGCTAACATTTTATTATGATTTCTGATGGCAATATAATGAAAACTGAAGGAGGGGTCTCTATTTTTCAAAGCTGTTTGTATTACTATTCCATTTCGTTAATATTTCAGGCTCTCTACGCTGTTTTGAAATGCACAAAATGCCCTCCCAGTGATCTAACATAACCTGTATTGCAACATTATTAGAACCTGCATTAAATCTGTAGATACTGTATATTGGGGGCGGAGGGGGGAAGGACCTATTTGAAGAATCCTTTGGTATCACAATGATATCACAAACCTTCGTTTGAAGACTACACTGTAGAAAACACGTATAAAGAATTACTCAGAAACTAGAAGAAAGAATGAAATCATTCCCCTTAATAAGATTAAATTATATTTCAGTTCACTATTTCTTATCCCCATCAAATGTCAATCTTCCCTTTCCCGTCTCTCAAAAGCTTATGTTTACACTCTGGCGTAAACAAGTACATTTAATTACTGACTTCATATTCTATGAAATCAAGATCATTATGTCTTTAGAAGTAGTTATCATCTGTCTGGAGTATAATTAATTACTCTGTGGAGGAAATCTGCAGCATAGAATTCTACCCCAGTTGTAAGAAATAAAGGAATGCAGATTTATTCAAAATTATACACTGACTCCAAATGTAGCATTCCCCCGTATAAACACAGGCCAGCCATAATACCAAGCCATATAAAATATCTAACATTAACAATTATCATTTCCTTCGCAGAAGAAGAGAGAGAGATGGCTGTTGTGGGTCTTCCGGGCTGTGTGGCCGTGTTCTGGAAGTTGTGGTTCCTAACGTTTCTCCAGCATCTGTGGCCAGCATCTTCAGAGGGCAGGAGCACAGATAGAAGCAAAATATCTGTGCTCCTGTCCTCTGAAGATGCTGGCCACAGATGCTGGCGAAACGTTAGGAACCACAACTTCCAGAACACGGCCACACAGCCCGGAAGACCCACAACAGCCATTGAACTCTGGCCGTGAAAGCCTTCGACAATACAAGAGAGAGATATACCATCAATCTAGCATTTGAGAAGCAACACGAAGAAGGACAAGAACATATTTACTTCTCAAGAATCTCAGCTGGTTTACGCTAGTCTCTTGGCCTTTTGGCTAAGCTCGAGCACAGTGCTGAATTGGTAAGCCAAGAACTTTTTCTGAGAACTTACTTTCCTAGCTCATTATTGTGCTTTTCCCCAGTTATGTACTTTTTAAATGAAGACAATTAAAAAAAAAGTTTTGAGGGGCAGGTCAAAAGAACATTTGCTAAGCGTTCTGTGGCTTTAATCATGCTAAGTACGAAGAGAAAGATGGATATTGTATTTTCCCTGCATTACAGGAGCTGATTCATAATACAAAAGCTGATCTGCCTAACCATCATGGATAGAAGTCAAAAGTTCTTTCTTTTCTAGATTGGAGGTTACATGTAGAATGTTGAGAGGAGGTTACATGTATACTTATTTATCACCAGGGTATTCTCTAACCCAGGGGTCCCCAACCTGTGGGCCGCGGCCTGTTAGGAACTGGGCCGCGGGGCTCCCACCAGCAAACCCCACCCCCTTCAGTGCAATTGGCTCCCGCCTGCAAACCCCGCCCCCGGTGCACATGATTGGATTATTTGCATTATCCAAAAAAGTAATTTCAACAGAAAAAAAAATCCTAGCAGCAGTCTTTGTTTCTACAAGCCCATAGGAAATATAGTCAGATCTGATCTGCTAATATAACTTAAAAATTCCCATCCTAGTTATGATTCCAGACATATTAGAGAAGCACACTTTTTTTATTTTAGTCCATTGGAATTGTAGTAATAGGATCTTGAACATAAAGGTAGCATTGAAGATGAGCACTTTGTCTTGCAGCATGCTCACTGCTGTTTATATATTTGTTTAAATTAAATGCATGTATTTTATTTGGGCTAGATCTGGCAAGTGCAAAGGGAGGCGCATAGACTGGAGATTCTAAAAGTTAAATTGTTCCAAGTTTTTGTATGTATATTTGTTTGAACCAGTCCCAAAGTAAATATGTGAAAATTCAATATGGAGATCAATATTGGAATTTTTTAAACAAAATTTTCAACTGTTTTATCCAATTGTGATCGAAGGGCTGGAGGATTTTTTTGTTTTTACATAAAGATTGAAAAGCATATATTACCACTGAGGCAACTATATAAGATTATTACTGGCTGTTCTTCAGCTCTCACACTTTCAACATTAATGGATAGCACTTACATACTTCTGTACTGCCAGGTCTGAAATATTAAAGAGAGAGGGGTATATGGAGTGTCAGGGAAGGGTAGCTCCTTTGACAGAGGAACATGTTGTGTCCTTCCCTGTGGTTTGCCCACCTTTGGTCCCCACCTGACACTCAGCTCTCACCTGTGGCTCCCCATACCTGTTTGCATGCGACAGCAGCCACACCCCGGGCAACAGCTTCGGTGAGACAGGAAGCTGCTTATCCCAGCACGTGAAGAGGCTCTGGCAGATTGAGCAGATGAGACCACTGGAAGGCCCAGCAGTCATGAAGGCAGTCTCTGTGTCATGGAACGCGAAGAGCAGGACAAGACACAGAAGATGTTCTGGTCATCCACTGCGCCTAGTCCCATCTCCGGTTGTCTTGACTCTGTCTTGCCACTGGACTCAGGTGGGAATCGGGAAGAGAGAGAGAGACTGATGCTATGCAACTCTCCCTCACTTAAATCCAAATTATGTGCTAGTCTTGACACCTTCATCATCATTCTTGAAAAAAATAAAAATTAAAAAGTCCTGTGGCGATGGGCAAATGACGAAGCAGTAGGTGTGGATGCACTGGTTGCTGTAGTCATGGACCTGCACATAGGTGGCTCAGGTCTAATGGTCGCTTCTTCACTGACCGAAGCAGCAGTGAAACTCAGCGCCTACCTGCGTGACTGAGCAGCCCACTCTAGGAAGGCACTGCTCACCTCTGTAGTATGCGGAAGGGGCTAGAAAACGTGCCCTAAATATTGCCTGCTTCACTACACCCTGGCCAGTTTACTGCAGCTGGGAGAATCCCATCTTGGTGGTCAAACAAACACAAAAAAAAGCAAGGCGATACCACTCATCATCGGCACTTGGAACGTGCTCACACTTTTGGACAACCCTACAGCAGACAGACGAGAGAGAAGAACAGCTTTAGTTGCCAGAAAGCTTGCAAGATACAACATTGACCTTGCAGCCCTGAGACTCGTCTTGCCAACAAAGGTCAGCTGACTAAAACTGGAAGTGGATACACTTTTTTCTGGAGCGGTCGTGGCAGTGATGAGCGTTGTGATGCTGGAGTTGGATTTACCATCAGTAATCACCTTGTTCAGAAACTTGTTAGTCCCCTCAAGGGTGTGAACAACTGGCTCATGACACTGCAGCTTCCACTACAGAATAGAAGTCAAGCCACCCTGATCAGCTCCTATGCTCCCACAATGACCAACCTGGACAGGACGAAAGACAGGTTCTATGAAGAACTAGATGCCCTACTATCAGCAGTGAGCAGAACTGACAAGCTGATCTTGCTCAGTGACTTTAATGCAAGAGTAGGGTGTGATTCTGCAGCCTGGCAGGGAGTCGTTGGGAGACATGGAGTGGGCAAGTGTAACAGTAATGGCCTACTCTTACTGAAGACTTCTGCAGCACACGACCTCATCACCAATACAATTTTCCGTCTGCCTACCCATAACAAGACCTTCTGGATGCACCCCCGCTCTAAGCATTGGCATCTTATTGATTATGTCATTGTCAGGAGAAAAGACAGGCAGGATGTCAGAGTGACCAAGGCCACATGTGGTGCTGAATGTTGGACAGATCACAGGCTCATTGTCTCCAAAATAAAGCTCCACATCAGACCCAAGAGGCGACCACAAGGAAGCAAGGCCATGAAAAGAATTAATGTGGCCAGGCTGAAGAACCCCGGCACAGCTTCAGCACTGGCTGAAGACTCAGAAACTAAGCTCACTGACCTACATCTTGCTGGCAGTGCTGAGAACAACTGGGAATGTTTCAGGGATGTTGTCCATTCATCTGCACTGAAGATGCTAGGGCCCTCTACTTGCAACCAGCATGACTGGTTCGATGAGAATGAGGAGGAGATACAGGCTTTACTTCTTGAAAAGCGTCACCTTCATCGTGTCCATCAGAACAACTTATCATCAGCTGCCAAGAAAAACGCCTTTACCAGTGCTCGTAGGATAGTCCAGAACAAACTGTGTAAAATGCAAGATGTTTGGCTGAGCACCAAGACAGATGAAATACATGGATATGCTGATAGAAACAACTTCAAATGGTTCTATGAAGCCCTTAACACTCTCTACAGACCTTAGTCTCTTAGGGGTTCCCCTCTCCTGAGTATAGATGGTACAACACTCTTTACAGAGAAGTCTCAGATCCTGCAGAGATGGGCTGAACATTTTGAAGCCGTCCTCAACCGACCGTCATCTATTAACGATGAGGCAATACAGTAGATAGGATTCCCCAGGTCGACATCGACAGTCCATGGGTGACCCACCGGTAGTAGCTGAAGTAACGGAAGCTGTCAGCCAGATATCCAATGGCAAAGCCCAAGGGGCAGACACCATACCTGCAGATATATATGAAGTCAGTGGTCCTGTATTTATAGAGAAACTCACCAAGTTATTCTAGCCTATTTGGAAGCAAGGATCCATTCCTCAGAAATTTAAAGATGCATCCATCGTACACCTCTACAAGAGGAAGGCCAATCGACAAGTATGCGACAACCACTGAGGAATCTCGCTACTCTCCATCGCAGGAAAAACCCTTGCAAGAGTTCTGCTAAATTGTCTGGTCACTCATCAGGAGCTGGGCTTGCTGCCATAGTCACAGTGTAGCTTCAGCAGAGAGTGTGGGACTACTGACACAACTTTTTGCCATTTTTTGCCAACTTCAGGAGAAGCGTCAGGAGCAGAATTGTTTAAACTCTATACAACCTTTGTTGACCTCATGAAAACCTTCAATACTGTCAGCAGAAAAGGCCTGTGGAGGATCATGTTAAAGTTTGGCTGCCCCGCCAAATTAATTCAGATGGTATGCCAGTTCCATGACAGCATGATGCCCAGAGTGCTGGATAGCAAAGAATCCTCTAAGGCATTCCCAGTCACCAATGGTGTTAAACAGGGCTGTGTGCTTGCACCCACACTGTTCAGCATGATGTTTACTGCCATGCTGAATGATGCCTTTTAAGACAGTGATGCTGGAATCAGCCTCAAGTACAGAGTGGATGGGAAGCTCTTCAATCGAAGGAGATTTCAAGCTATTACCAAAGTGAAGGAAACTGTTCTGAGAGATTTCCTCAGAAATCTCGTGTGACAACTTTGGACTCACCAGCAATATACAAAAGACCGAAGTCATGCACCAGCCTGCTCCTCATGCACCGTACACAGAACCCAAAATCACAATCAAAGGCAGAAACTACAGGAAGTGGACCAGTTCAATTACATTGGCAGCACCCTCTCCCAAGTAGTGACCATTGACACAGAAGTTAACTGCACAATAGCAAAGGCAAGTTCTGCTTTCAGTAGACTGCTGTCCACTGTGTGGGAACATTGGGGAATTAGTCCAGCAACAAAATTGAAAGTCTACAGAGCCGTGGTGCTCACTACCCTTCTGTATGCCTGTGAAACATGGACTGTTTATCAAAGGCATGCAAGACAGCTCAACCATTTCCACATGACTTGTCTTTGCAGAATAGTAGGCATCAGATGGCTAAATAAAATACCAGATACTGAAGTTCTCTCTAGAGCAAGTCTACCATCAATCCACACACTGATGATGAGAACACAGACCTGGTGGGCAGGTCACATCATCCCTATCCAGACGACGCATACCCAATCAGCTCCTTTTTGGGGAACTCTCTGCTGGAAAAGGCTTGCATGGAGGGCAGAAGAAACATTACAAAGATACATTAAAGGCCTCCCTGAAGTCACTTGACATAGACACGACCACCTAGGGAACACTGGCAGAAAATCGCTCGATCTGGCATGGCCTCATCCATAAGGGCTGTCAAGCTTACGAAGTAAGGCACACTGTGGAAGCACAACATAAGCACGAGCTGCACAAATCTAGAGCCATCAGTGCAACAACTGCAGCGTCTACACGTTTGCACAACATGTGCCAGGACATTCCATGCTCAAATTGGCCTGACCAGTCATCTTCAGACTCGCCACATTTAGTTTTAACGTGACTAATGGTGCTGAGGTCTTCATCAACGATGATGGAGGAGCAATATTAAAGAGAAATGGGTTGAGCTCTTATACTCATTAGAGTTGTGCAAATGCTTTGAAAGAGGTGTTTCACCACTCAAGGGAGCACATATTCAGCAACTCTCTCCAGCTGGGTCTTGATTCCAGAATCAAGTGCTTCTTCATCAGCTTCTCCTGGAAGTTGCCAAGTACATGTACCACTTTCGCTTTGCTGGGCATGCATATCCATGCCCAGACAGCCAAGAGCAGCTTAGAAAGCAGTCATACAAGCCCATGTACATGTCTTGCCTTAATGAGCCAAACAGAGATGCTTTATACCTGTTCCCTGCATTGTTAAGAGCCTCTGTTGAAGAATTTTTACAGCCCTAATAAATATTATTAAACAGCGTTCCGCACGCATCATGCCGGCCACATGACCGTGGAAACGTCTTCGGACAGCGCTGGCTCTTCGGCTAACAAACAGAGATGAGCACCGGCCCCTAGAGTCGGACACGACTGCACAAATGTGCGGGGGGAGCCTTTAACCTTTCACATCCTTATACACATTCAAAGAATTCTAGATGTCCTGGCCTGGTTGAGGGAGTTGGCTTAAAACCCAAAATAATACTGAAGTAATGAGCAAGGTGTTGGTTTGGATAAGACAAAGAAAACCATCAGGGTTGCCAATTTTGTTTTGTTCTCTTTTCACTTGCTGTGCTGTTGTTTAATAGCTATCTGCTACCAAGCTCAAAAAAGCTTCATTTTACTACTGTACACTAGTCAGCCTCACTGATAACAACAATAAAAAGCTGGTTTCATTCAAACATGCTAAGCTATAGTGTGGATTTTGCTTCATACAGGGACGATTTCTTTTTTATAAGAAGCAACAGATTCAGCCTTTATTAGAGGTTTAAATCAACTAGGGATTTACTGTCAGAGACTTAATGCAATTTTTTAAAGTAAGCAAAACTGCCTTTAAATAGTAACAACAGGGCACCAAATTTTGACAGCATAATAGTAAAGAATAACAGTGGCCTCAAAAATGAGCTGAAATGCACGCCTAATTACCCACCTCAGCTTCACATAATATATGAAAGCCACAAAAAATGGATAATTCAATAAACTATAATTAAGAAAATATGATTTAGCAAAAGTGCAAATCCAGCCACAGAAGTAACTTCATGATGTAGAAATATTACCTTAGAACTGTTAAAAATGGTGTTTATTCAAAATATATTCCAATTTATAATGGTTAAATCTAAGACCCTAGAAAGGTGTAATTCCTCTACAGCAAAAAACAGCATTTATCCCTGAAGAGACAACAAAAATGCCATTCAAGGCAAAAAATACAAAATACTTGGATGACCCAGACAAAAAGGGGTTACAGTCAGGAAGCACTAGATTTAACAACCACAAAATAGCATGCTTATGCTTTTGTGTGTTTAAATAATACCATCCAGCTACAAGATAGTCCAAGGCACCTTGCAGCATAATTCAAAAAAATTACACACAGTGAAATATGTGAATTAAAATACCATTTTCTTCAGCAATTTCAGAGGTTCATCTCAGGTTGTTATTTTGGGGTAGCTGTGTAGAAGTGCCACTTTCTTTCCACTTTTTTTTTTGCGAGTTTGGAAATCCAACCCAAAAATATGGAAAGCAGAACATTTGATAGTTACAGTTCTTTGGGAAAGAAAAAAGGGAGAGGAACGAAGATTATTCACATATGCACTCCGTACATTTCTCCATTATTTGTTCCGAAAATCTAGTCTTGCTCCTTTATTCAAAACGTGAAAGGGAACTGCATACATTCCATGATTTAAGAAATGTCTTCTATACATGCTCAGAGGAACTTTTTTTTCCATTATCAGGGGTTTTGACATTACACTAGACAGATGTACAGGACCGACTAAGCCAGAAGCAAACACATCTCATTACAGGTTTGCACACTAAGAAAACCCAGCCAATATAGTTTGTAAAACATGATTTATACTTTTACATTCCGTACGAGTCAGCAACCATAGCTTTTGCCTCCTTGCTTGCTCACCCTGGGTGGCCCACCTTGGAAAAATAAATAAAACACTCTGTCCCAACCTCTTGCCTTTTAGATGCGTTAAAGCAAACGCCCGAATTGCCTCGAGCACGTCCTTCTTGCCTCCCAGCCGCGCTCCGTTCGGCAAAGCAGTAAATTCTCCGGAAATACCCGGGATTGGCTGGCGGCAGCAGTCAGCGCGAGCAGTCACGAGGCGGCGCTTCCCAGCTATAAACTCTGGACGCTGCGTCGCTGCGTCTCCTCCTGATTGGTGCGTAGAGGGAGGGGGCGGGGCTAGCTGACACGTGAAGAGCGCTGCTGCTGATCAGGATGTGAGCAAAGTTTCAGTACTGTAATTTGCAGGGGGGGGAAAGATCTGTAAGGCTAGCAAAAATTTTAGTTGTTTCCTACGAAGGCTGTTTTAAGTGGCAGAGGCACTCATATTATATAAAAACGGGTTGAACGGCATTAGACTTCTCTATTAAAACTGTCTTAATTGGTAGAAAGTCACGGTTTCACAGCACAAATACTAGTTTGACTTGGAAAGGCTTCTCGTTTCGTGGCACAAACGTGGGTTACAGTTTCTGAGATTTGTGATACAGGTAAAAACACTGGTTTAGCGTCAGACCTGGATGAGGATACGTTCTAGTAGTTCTGCAGATCAATGGAAATGGAATGATTGACCCTCCCAGGTCAATCCCTATCCCACTCGCCTGAAAGTAAACCCACCCTGTTGAAATCAAGGGGATGCACTGTGGAGCAAAAGGTGTAGGGTTGTACTAGATATCCTTTTCGCATCATCTCACGATCCAGATGTACTATATTTCCTATTTTCCTTAACAAGAAAAGGGCTTTTCCAAGAAGAGAGAGAGAGATTCCAAAGCCAAGAAGATACAGTCTTAAAAATACTAAAGCTTATAATATTAGCCCTTCTGAGGGAGATGGGCGGGATATAAATATGATAAATTAAATAAATAAGTAAATAAAGCTGTAAAAGCCAGCTTCTGAATGCATGTAACTATGAAACTATTCAATGCAGTTCTAATATATGTCACCCAGGTAGTACTCTAAAATTTTAGACATTGATTTTTCTCTTCCATGGCCCCTGACTTCCATCATAAAGCATTTAGTCAGCACTAGCTGTTTTAACTGTTTTTCTCATTAATCCATGGATCTTGGCACCATATAGTCAATCTTGCTTTAATTCAGAAAAACTAAGCAGGCTCAGATCCAGTTAGTATTTAGATTGGAGCCTGCCAGGAAATCCCATGGTTTATCTTGGACTGGGAAGTTTATATATATAATCTATATGCAAAACCCATAATGATACCATTTCTGTATCCTCCTCAACTCGAAATATTTTTTACATTTTTTGCCACTAAGATTAAGCTTTCACCTCAGGATCTATGTTGGAAAACAATATGTGATAAAAGTTTAAATTGCATTAGGTAAACCCCTTAAGTATTATTGGTCTGGCCATAATATACTGTAGTTTTTCATAAGGGAGAGTGGGAGAGCGTAAGAACCTAAGCAGTGCCCCAGGCCCATCTGGTCCAGCAGCCTCTTCTCACAGTGGCCAACCAACTGCACAAGGAAGCTCACTAGTCACCCAGCACATGGCCTTCAGAGGCAGTCATGCTACCATCGAAGTGCATAGCCTATGACCACCTACTGGGAAATATGGGCTGTTGAAGGACAGGGAGGACCAATAGGGAAGGAAAATAGAATGGGGCATCCTGGAAGCCCAGAGTTACTTCAGAGACGGAGGCAGCATAGGAATCAGTCAGACTGTGTGGCTGGTTAACATTCTGAATAGAAAAATTCAACAAAACTTTTTGTTTTAGTTTTTGCAGGTCCCATTTATATATACTTAGTATTATATATATTTTACTATCTACCAAAAAAGACCATCCTTGAAACACATAAGCCGATCGGTATCATTCTTTTCATGGATTCCAACCCTCAAACTGCGGTTATCCCAGAGTGTCAATTTCTCATAGGAATACAGATCAAGTTTAAGGTTCCTTCGCAACAACATCCTAATATGACTTGCAGCCTTTAGAGCCAGAAAGCTGAGGCAGCCCAGGCACCCACAGAGATACTAGCTGGGAGGGGGCAGCCAAGGGAGGGCACAGGCAGCAGGAACATGGAAATGAGTAATTTGGGTCTGCTGCTGGAGATTTATTTATTTATTTATTTATTTAGACTTATATTACCGCCCATCTCCCCCAATCGGGGGACCCTGGGCGGTTCACAATAAAACAAGGTTAAAAATACCAATAAAAATGATCATATCAATAAATAAATATAAAACCCAAAGGCGATGGCTGTTAATACTAGGGAGGGCTTCATGGGATCAGCCAGCCCCAGGAGGAACTGTTGGCATTCCCATCCCAAGCAAGGCGGCAGAACCAGGTCTTCAAGTTTTTCTGGAAGGACGGGAGCGAGGAAACCCGCCTCAGTTCCGGGGGCAAGATATTCCAAAGGGCAGGCGCTACCGCAGAGAAGGCCCGCCTCCTGGACCCCGCTAGATGGAATTCTTTGGTCGATGAGGTCCGTAGCATGCCCTCTCTGCAGGACCGGGTGGGGCGGATCATGAGCTCTCCACTCAACCTGTGCCTATTTGGCTCTGTTTCTTCCACAGAAGAAGAGGGAACTTGATCTTAGCCAAGAAAAGAAGAATCAAACAGAACCAGCTAGACAACCCCCTGCAACCACTTGAATACTTAAAATGTCCTTTAATTGTTGGATCAAATAAGCCAAAGGTTCCAAAGTCAAATAAGCTTAAGAGAAATAATAGGCATTCCTGTTGATTCCAGGAGTCTTGTTGATGGATAAAGAAATAATGCAATTCATAGTAACCATGGCTGATGGATTGGACTATCATATTTTAACTAAATAGAAACAAAATGAAATCTAGCTAAATGTGTTCTGAAAATTTGAACTCCACAACATCAAGGCGGTTTGTATTTTACAGCTCTTTGATACACAAACTTTTTCCCCTGCTGGTATTGGTTTCCTGTTCCCCCACCCACTCCATTTTTCTTTCCATATATAAACTTGATTTGTTCGTTTTTTAAGAAAAATACCTTTCACTTCACAGTTTCATTAATACCATTAATAGAGTACACCTGTGGCTTAGAGTGCTTGGCTGAAAGCTACTTTGAGAAAGCCCCTTTCTTTAAACACAGCCTAGAAATATTTTAAATGAAGTACAATATTTCATTTTAAATGTAATGGGAAATATGTCTTAGTTTAATCATCTCCCCAAAGCCCTTTTTTCTGATAAATAAAAAATCCCCACATTATACTTGGTAGGTTGAAATCAGCAAGCTTTATTTTGCCTGGAACATGTTCACAGGACACAGGACACATACTCACTTGTATGTTCCACACTCCAGATCCCTTGTGCTGTGACTTGTTCTCAGTTTGCTGTGTCTGGAGTCCTTGCACATGTTTTTTGGAGGGAATGAGATCTGTGTGACATGGACCAAAGCCCAGGCCTTTTATTGTGAAAAGCAGCTTATTCTATTTCATCACAGCACATAAAAGGTTAAATGCTTCATGATTAGAAGGGGTATTAGTATTTATTTAGTTTGTATCCTGTTAAAAAGCATGGTTCTGAACCATTTCCCTTTATACATATATTTTAAGGGTATATAATTAACTGGCTACAAGTAGTTAGGCAGTTGATGAAGTGTAAACCAACCAGTGATTTGTTTTTTCTTATTTACATTATTTCTCCATGCAATTCAGAAATGATGACAGGATGTTTTCCATCCGCTGCTCCCTTCACCAAATTAAGAAGTGATTTGTAAGGCCATTTTTAATGCTTCCAATATCCTGGGAATCATAATCAAAACAAAGTAGGTGCTGAAACACAGGACATTGCTTTTGACAAGGATGCCTAATCAGATAGTCTTCCATGATTCTATCAGATTCTAACATTTGGTACCTAGTCCCCATTTAAGAAGGGGCATGGTGGCTCAGCGGGTAAGACACCAGGCTTGTCAATCGGAAGATCACAAGTTCAGAGGTTCGAATCCCTAGTCCTGCGTGGCAGAGTGAGCTCCCGCACTAGCCCCAGCTCTTGCCAACTTAGCAATTCGAAAGCATGCAAATGCAAGTAGATTAATAGGTGTCACTTCGGTGGGTAGGTAACAGCGTTCCGCGTGGATCATGCCGGCCACATGACCGTGGAAGCGACTTCAGACAACTCTGGCTCTTCGGCTAACAAATGGAGATGAGCACCGGCCCCTAGAGTCGGACACGACTGCACAAATATACGGGGGGAACCTTTACCTTACCCCATTTACATTTTTAAAATATCTGGCTATGGGTAAAAAATATTACTATAGTCGTCTTCTTTGTGTAATGCAAAAATATTTCTTCAGACTCTCCTTCTGGAAAGGAGGTTTATTGATCTCCCAGGACAGGGTTTATCTAGAAGACTTGGGAAGGAGCCTCAAGCATTTGCTGCTGCTACATCCTAGTGTATAGGGATAAGAAAGGGGGCAGGGGAACAAAGTAGATGTGCCAATAAAGCTAAAAAGAGTGGTTAAGTTTTAAAAAAGAGAACATGATGTTATGTTTGTGAGTGAATGGGATTTTTTTGTTGTTCAAGCTGTATACTTGTAAACTTATCAGAAAGATTTTGTTAGCAATCTCTCATGTAAAAGAAAACATGAATTAACAATGACCTGGAATTTCTTGTCAGTTGCTGTAGTAGAGAGCTGTGGTAGAGAGGGGAACTTCACAACACCATGAGAAAACTCATTTCTATGAAAATACAGGAATGAAATTGTTGATTGAATATTATACTAAATTAATAATATAGGCCAGAAAAGGTGTCCGGAGAGAGAGATAACTAATCAAGATCTAAATGTGCTACTTATCTCCTTTGGCTTTACTGTCACTTACAAGTAAACTTACACTTATAAGTAAGGCAGAGATCCCAAACATTTGGATCAGAAGATACATTTAGAATTTCCAGATTTTGTTCTTGGAAAATGGCTGTCTCAGGAGGATCTGCTGGTTCTATTATATTTGTTTTGCTTTTGTATTATTATTATTATTATTATTATTATTATTATTACTGTTGTTGTTGTTGTTATTATTATTATTATTATTATTAACAACAATGTGAAATCACAGCTGCCAGCTCTTTAGCTGGTGTTGGCCTTCATTCACATCAAGGTCTTCCCAAGAACCTAGGATGTTGTAATGTATCAGCGTAATATATGTGCGGATCCAATCAGTATGGCTTTTTGTAATTGAGAGATGGAAATTTTGTCAATGTGCAGATTGTTGTTGTTGTTGTTGTTATTGAGGTGGCCCACTGAAAAACACTCATTTACCTAAGGAACTAATAAGAATATTCCCTACCACCTTGTCTATCTCTCCAGGACATTCCCTACAACTCCTAGTTCTTTTCTAAGGAGGACAGATCAGATGAATCTTGCAAAAAGGCAAAGAGAAGAATCATGGTGATTGAAGATTCAGCAGATTTTAATCAAGTCAGAACAACAAGTAGGATAGCAAAAGATTTGTGAGAGTTTCTTTTTTTTTTTGTCTTTCTTCCAATAAATTTTATTGAGTTTTAAAATACATATTAAAAGTTGAAACAGAAAAAAGAAATAGAAATACAAAGTAAGAAAAAAGTAAAGAAAAAGTGAAGTCAAAAAATAATAAACAAAGGAAACATAGAAAATAGATGTCCTCCAATCTATCTTTGAACTTTAAATACAATAATTAACTTTAAATGTTAGTCCTTCATACAATACACAGGAACTTTTCTTTGTCATATACTCTTTAATTTCTATAATCCAATCTTCTGATCTTCATATACTGTAAGTTTCACCTTTCTTGCTATCTTCCAATAGTCCATCTTTAGCTTCCACTCCTTGAAGTAATAGTTAAATGTTCATTGCTGCATCAGTTTGATATTTTTTATTCGCTCTTTCCATTTTTATATCTATATTTGTATCTTCAATAAAATCCAATTAGTATAACAAATAAAAGCCTTATTTACTTCTAATAAAATACAATATATTCTATTCATATTATGACTACATATTCCACTAATACATAACCTAACATAACACATAACATAATACATAATATACCAATTCTTATAGTATTCATACATACATATTCATACATATAATTATAGAAATGTGTCATCTTATAAAAAAATTGGTCTACAATATCAACTTCTATTTATGTTTGTAATCTTATATCTTACATTAAAATATTACATTTTTATGTGTTTATACAGTTTCTCATATCATCTTTGTTCCATATCCGATCCAAATCCATATTTTCATTAACCTTGTATCCCACATATCGTTTTCCTGTTCAAGTTATGCCAAAATCATAGTATTCAACTTGTTTGTACTATAGCTCATATGGGATGACAAAATATTTTTCTTAGCCTTTCCCAGTATTTCACAATGGTTATCAATTTGCACATTAAAATCTTCCTGTCTCAACTGCAACAATGTGTTTAGACCCAGATTGTAATATATAACTTGTTTAAACAACCCCCTCCTGTAGTGTATCGAAATCTTCTTCTGTACCAAAGTATTTGAAATCCTTTCTTCCTGTTTCTCTGCTGCCTCAAATTTTTTTTTCATATCTAAATCTGTCTTTTGTGTCTTTTGAATCTGAACCTGAACCTCCAAATCTATTAATATAAATGCTATTGATTTTTTAATTTCTGAAAGAGTTTCATTAAATTCTTTTTTTAAATCTCGAAGTACTGTTAAAAAAGCCATTTCTCATCCACCACCCCCTCCTTCAGGCTGCGTAGCCAGTCGTTCTAGACAAAACAAAGTGCTTTCCCAGGGAAGGAGTGGTCAGCTGATCTATCTATTCAATAAAAAATAAAAAGATGAAAAATTCCAATAATCCCAAAATTAAAAGAAGAAATAATATTTCAAACAGTTTATAAGAAAAAGAAAGGATAAATGTCAATCAATATAAAAAAATGAAACAAATTCATCAGTATTTAGTCCAATAAAATATATTTAAGAAATATAAAAAAAAAAGTTTCTTGTACTTCCAAGTAAAGCAAAATCCACACTAAAAAATTAGAAAGGTGAAAAGAAAAAATGCAAATGTTTCATTATACTTCCATTATAAAATCCATCATGTTTCCACCATGATTATTATTATAGCAAAGAAAACACAAAATTTGCCAACATTTATATACAAAGTCCAGAGATAGATCTTAGATGATAAACAATTAATTCTAAAAAACTAAAAAAGAAAGGTGATAATCTAAAAGTCGTCCTTAGCTCTAACTTACTTTCCCCTATGAGAGCAATGCTGTAATTCCAGTCGTCTCACTATTCCAAGCCTCTCACTTTCTCCACGGTGGAAAACAACAGAAAAAGCGGGGGGAAACAATTCCAACGACCTTGTGATTAATCTTCCGATTCTCCCCTCTCCGGGGAAACATTCCAGTGATCTTATCTTATCAATAGATCACTGCAAATAGGGAGAAGCAAGCCAGGTATTCAGCAGTCTGAAATACTCTGACTTGTCGAGCTGCCAGTCCGACTTGGAGTGCCGATTTGTGAGAGTTTCTTAAAAAGTAAGACACTGTAATCACAGTTGCAAACAATTCCAAGGGAAAAAATGGAGGACAGCAGAAAAAGGCAATGTGGCTCCATAAATAATTTAGTGAAGAACTGAAAACATTGGGAAGAATAGGATTTAGAAGCAGGGTTGCAGCCTTAGATTCATAGAAACATGGTCTGGGAATGCTAAAGTATTATGAGTAACTTTACATCTATAGAGGCTGATAAGCTTCATCCCATGGTACTGGAGGAACCTGCTGTTGTTCTGATTGCCCTCATACCTTTCTCCTTTAAGGAGTGAGACGGAGAATTGGAGAACATAACTGTTATTCACATCTTTTTTTAAAAAAACAGGAAGTGTGGGTCCTTTGAACTGTAGACCAGATTATGTAATATTGATATCTTGAGAAGACTGTAGAGCAGATCATAAAACAATGTATATGTATGCACTTGAAGACAATGAGAAGTCAGAATAGTTTTGTCAATGTTTTAATTCATCTCTTTTCAATAAAAAGGCAAGGAACAAGATTTTTCAGCAATCTGATTAAAATACTAGGAATTATTTTTGTTTTATCATAATTTCCAGGACTCCCCCTCCTCCTCCCCTGTTTTTCTTTTTTCCCCTTTTTTATTTCTATGCTTATCAATATTGACATTATGTTCATCCTTTAATACTGTTGTGCTTTGCTTTTGTTTTTTTGGAGAGTTAGCATAACATAAAATTATTGTAAAATGGAATTATAGTAGGGGATCTGTTATAATTGCTGACAATATTGATTCCAATTTGTTCAATACAAGAAGAGACTATCATCAGCCAGGTTTTAAATATTTTGCTCATCAAGAAAATAATAGTTTTCCATTTCCACTTTTTTTTTACCAAATTAATATATTCTGGACTTCTGTTACCATTTATGCTTAGAGCATCACCACACCAAACCTCTTATTTCCCAGGTTGCCTGGGAAGACATACTGTAAGCATCCCAAACAGCTGTTTGTTCCTTCATATATTCCAAAAATTCCAGTAATACATCTGCTGTTGTCCTATCTAACATCCTTTCCTTTAAAGTGTTGACTCACGTTTTCCACTAAACATCTCCACTCTATGGCTTACACTTTTCCCATTTTTCCACTGCCTTCACCACAGCCTAGCCCAACTAGGTGTTCTCTACATATCTTGGAACCATGTTTCCAGATAAAGCCTTTATGTCATCTTCTCTTTTGACTGAAAATGCTGTTTTATTCAGGAGGACACTTAAAGAAAACTCTCATTTTTGGAGCTTCCTCCAATATGGGCTGAAGTTTCTTCTGTACAGATAGGACTAATAATACTTTCAGGATTTTCTTCCAAGTTATTTTCATAGAAAAATCACCACCTACTTATTCTTTTTTTTAAAGTAGTTTTATTATTTAAAAAGTAAAACATACAGATAGATACATTTACAAAGATTTGTGTAAGACCTACTTACACATGACGTCAAACAAATAAACAAAATTACACATAAAACAATTAATTTAAAAAGACTTCCTGTTTCTTTTATGAAGAAGCTTTTTTACATTTATTTATATATACTTTATTTCTATTATTTTTCTTCTTCCCTTTGATATTTGTATTGCTACTGCAACTTATTTTTTACACTTTTAATTTTCCTTTTTCAGTTCTTTTATACATATATAACATTTATTCTCTTTATATTATTTTTCTTTTGATTATTTTAGTTTTACAATGATATTTTTATATTGTATTCCTTTTGTAGAAATTCTAAAAAGGGATTCCAAATTAGTTCATAATCTCCAATTTCTTTGTGTTTTATTAAAATTGTTAATCTGTCCATCTGTGCTATTTCCATTGCTTTGATCATCCATTCTTCTGTTGATGGGATGTATTCTTCTTTCCAATGCTTCGCAAAGATTATCCTTGCTGCAGTTGTCAGGTGGTATAATAGTTTTTTGTTATCCTTGTTTGTCTTTATGTCCATAAGTCCCAATAGGTATAGTTCTGGGTTTTTTTCCATGTTGATATTAATTATTTTACAGATATTGTCATGTATTTTCCCCCAATATTTTTTTGTTTTTTTGCAAGTCCACCATAAATGGTAAAAAGAGCCCATTTTATATTGCACTTCCAACATATATTTGATCTTAAGCACTTCATTTTATACAATCTCTCTGGAGGCAAATACCATCTATAAATCATTTTATAATTATTTTCTCTTAAACTATTACTCAGGGAGAATTTAATATTTTTCGTCCAGATAGTTTGCCACTCATCATACCCAATCTCTCTATCTAAATTTTCTTCCCATTTTGTCATATAGTTTTCTGTTCTTATATCGCTCATTTTTAAATCCAATAATTTTTTATACAGTTTGGATATTAGATGATCATTCTCATTGCATAATATATTGTCCCAATTCTCTGTTATATTCACGAATTTAAATGTCTTTCGATCTAATTTAAATTGTTCTTTTAATTGTAGATATTTAAACCAATGACATTCAAAACCCTCCCTTTCTAATTCTTCTTTTGTTTTAAATTCATAATTATTTCCATTAAATTTAAGTAAGTTTTTATATCTTAACCATTTTTTGTCTTTTGGATTCTCTATTCTGGCATTTGCCTCCTGAGGAGATGTCCACAATGGAAGTGCAACCACCTACTTATTCTTGTTCCAGAAGGGGTAGCCATGTTTGTTTTTTTATAAAAATAAGGGAGTCTTGGCATCTGATGACAGGGCTACAACTGGGGGGGGGGGGAAGTGGGCCATGTGCCCTGGGTGCCGCCCTGGGGGGTTGCACCAAAATGACAAAATAACCCATGGGGGGGCGCGGAATCCATGTTTTCCCCAGGTGACACAGACCCTAGTTCCATCCCTGTCTGATGAAGCTGATTGAAATCCATGAAATTTTGTGCTGTGATAAAGTTATTATTGACTAAGAGGCCACAAGGCTTTTTGTGGTTTTATGCTATTTATTCAGGACATTCAAATGAACTTATGCATTAATTATATTAATTAATAATTAAGTAAGCAAGTATATTGGAAACCTGAACATTAATACTATAAATTTTATATTTACTTTCTTTCTTCAGGAATATGAAAATATGAATGTATGTATTCTTGAGGGAAGAAAATAAAATCTGCACCATTATGTCAAACCAGCATGAGTCCACTTCGAAAAGTTTTTAAAGGTGAGATGGGGACTGGGAAACTGAGCTAGAATTGCAGGCAGGAGAAACAAAGAAAGGAAGGCATGAAGGTCTTATAAATGGAAATATAAAATGTTCTATTATCTGGAAAGTGGCAAGCAGGGAAAAATTAATAAGAGGTATGGTGGGATGTATAAGCACCGTAATAAGCATGTGGGTGAAATTCTGAAAGGACAAATGGCAACAAATGCATGTCCCAACCCACCCAGAAACAATTATGCTGTATCATTATAGAACACTGTAATTAGGCTCCTGTGGAATTATTGGATGGACGTTTGTCCCCAAAAAAACATCCTGTCGTGGAAGAGCGGGAGGGCACTTTTTCTCCTCCTCCACCTTCGCTGCAGTCTCTCAAGGCAGCAGGGGCATAGGCAGCCTCATTGTTTTCTGCCCTCATAAAATGATTGCCTTTCACTCTTCAGGACAATAATACAGTGCTGATTAATCAGAACTTTTGCACAGCAAACAGCACTGAAGGGACAAATATAATTAATTCATTGTCCACAGTGAGAAGCTGGGCGCAGCTGCTAGCATCACCAAAATGGGCTGAGGGATTGTTTTGCTTTACTTACTGTATACTATTGGGCTGCATTGTTTCATCTGAAATTGCAGAGGTTTTGTTTAATCAAGATGCTTTGTATGATATATTTGACAGGGCCCATTCAAAAGGCACCATTTGAAAACCGTGAGATCATTTATTCCTTCTCTGGGGTGTGGCTGGAATTTCTAGGCCCCGATTCAAGGAAAATACCGCATTTGTGACATTTAGATCATGGTAATGCTGAACCATACTCTGTAGTCCAGTGTTTCTCAACCTTAGCAAATTTAAGAAATGTGCATTTCAACTCCCAGAATTCCCCAGCCAGCATGGCTGGCTGGGGAATTCTGGGAATTGAAGTTGACACATCTTAAAGTTGCCAAGGTTGAGAAACACTGCTGTAGTCACTTCTTCCTTCTAGGCTTTCTGATGATCTGGTGGCAAGTTGTTAGCAGGTACCTGGATGGAAAGTAAATGTTTCCCCCATGAATCTCACAGAATTCTTATTAGCAATATTTATTGAGATGAAAGTAGGACCATTACAAGAATTCCAGCAGGTGAACTATTTCCTCTTTAGAACCAAAATATATCTGCATATCGTAGGGCAGGCACTTTCTGAAACTTGTCCTTACAGCCTTACAGGGTAGCTGTGAGAAGGCAGCTCTTTTCTCATCTGTTTGGGGACAGGGTGATGGTTCAGCAGCTATGGTCACTTAATTCATAGTCCAGAAATCCCTGGGTTCACTGCTTCTAGTTTGGGTGTTTTTCACTTAATTGGTGTTAAGGGTGATTGAGCTGGATCCTCAGCTTTCGGTCCACTCACTGCACTAAGACATAATGTCATTTGCTGCATTTCGTTTAGCACAGTACATGAACCTGTTTGGTCTATTGGTTAAGGTGCTGGGCTAGAAACCAGGAGACTGAGAGTTCTAGTCCCGCCTTAGGCATGAAAGCCGGCTGGGTGACCTTGGGCCAGTTGCTCTCTCTCTCAGCCCAACTCACCTCACAGGGTTGCTGTTGTGGTGAAAATAGGAGGAGGAAGATTAGGTATGTTCCCCGCCTTGAGTTATTTATAAAAATAATAAAGGCGGGATATTAAATAAATAAACAAACAAACAAACCTAAGTATTGAAGCTGGAACCATGGTTTCTGGTTGTGTGTAATGTGTGAATTCAGCCATTGGTGACTTTTTAAATAAACCATACATACTTACTTGATATGTAAGCCCACCTTCTGTATCACAGTTTCCTTCTGTTTCAAATTGCAGTATGCTGTTCTTTTATGAATATCCCCCCATATTACCTCATCCTTCATTGGGAGAGGAGATGGTCTGCCGGCTGTGCTCAAAACTGGGGAAATTCTGTCTGAATGGTTAACTATTTAATTTCCATTAGAACTTACTGCCTAACAAAAAAGTTCCTAATAATGGTGATTATTTATTTAAATGCTCTGATAGTTACGGCACCAGCTACAAGTGCCAGAATACAAAGATGATTGTACAGTATTTGGGTTTCCCAGAGGATGTAGAAATGGCCTTGATTCATTGGATTCTCAGGCTTCATCTTAACTGTACTTCTGTATAGCATTATTCAAATTTCTGTAGCTACAATATAAATGGAATTTTAGTTGTCAGCAATAGGTTATATTGGATATCCCAATAATAAGCATGCTGCATTGTACTTTTGTTCTCCCACTTAAATTTGCTTCAATTCAACACATTTTTAAAAGAAGACAACTGACTGACTTCTCCAGCAATATATCCATACAATTTATTAGTGGGATATTTCACAAATTTCCTCTTCCTATTATTTCTTAGCAACAATTATTGCTAATTATTCTTCTACTCTACATAAATATATGTATGCAGATGATGGATGGATGGATGGATGGATGGATGGATGGATGGATGGATAGATGATAGATAGATAGATAGATAGATAGATAGATAGATAGATAGATAGATAGTCTTGTAATCCATGTATCGGATCCAGACAGATTGTTTGCCTCAGCATGAAGAAACAACTTACTGTTTCCAGAGAATATGCTCTTATAACAATTCCCATACCTCATGGTCCACTAGCAGCATGGAAAAGCCAAAAATGGCTTTAGGTATTCAATTCCCAACTTGGTGTTTCTCCTCTTATCCCAGCTCAAGACCTTCCATTTGGACATTCCAAGGTGTATGGAGGAAGAGGCTTGAAGTGACATGATGAGGGCAGTGATCTAGTCAGCCCTAATTGACCTAGCTGGTCTGCTGTGGAAACACTCACTTCTGTCTGGTCTCTAGGTGCAGCATCTGTTGTGTAGTCCTAGTTTGGACGTAAAGGAAACAGGAATTCCAGCTTCTGGAGCCACTTTTTTCTTTATTGAATGGGTTCATCAAGCAGTCAGTCCTAGAGAGTTTGCAAAATTGACCAGTTCACCCTGGTTTAATAAAGGTAATGGAAAGTGTAATTGAAAGGATTTGGTTCTTGCTTAGGCTGACCATACGTCCCGTTTTGAACGGGACAATCTCGTTATTTAAACAATTCCCGACCGTCCCGTCGTTTTAAGAAAAATATCTATTTTGTCCCGTTTTTTAAAGTTCCCACAGTGAAGCCCGCGCACCCGCCCACATGCACCCGCCCACCTGCCCATGCACCCACTTTATCCAGTGAGCCGTGGGTAGGTTAGGGTACCGTTTTTCTCTCAAGGCTATTTTCTCAGCCTATTTTTGCTTCTGTAGCCTGTATGGCAGAGAATTCCTTCCCAGTGGCTGCCGTTCCCAGGAAAGCCCTGGTTCCAGTATTTCTCACTTGACATGTTTTTAAGCTGTGGAATGCCATTTGAAAAATGAGAACCCTGGAACATCTTATTGTCCTCATGTGAAACTGATACATAGGACATGAAGCCACAGTCTGGACAGAACGTGGCAAAACAGCTTGGCTCCAGATCAGCAAAGGAATGAGACAAGTCTCTATACTGTCTTCAATCTATATGCTGAATATACATTGAGACAGGCTGGATTGGAAGAAGATGAACATGGTTTTAAAACTGGAGGAAAAGATATTCAGATGCCATGATGTGTCTGTTCCAAGTTCCATTGGTACAGTGTTGCCATGAAAGAAGAACATAGAATGCTTTTTGTCAACTTAGCTGTCACCTTCTTCCCAGAATTATTGTCATTTCATTGTCCTGTATAACCAAATACTTTTCTGTATTTGAGATATTCTCATCCAAATTTAATTATGCAGGTGGTACTTCCTCTTTCACAGAATGACAGCAAGAGGCAGGATCTTTAAGAGCTGGGATCATTTTTATAGGTATTGTACTGGTTGCCAGTAAGCTTCTAGTCTCAATTTAAAGTACCAGACATTATGTATAAAGTCCAAAATGCCATGGTGACAGATTACCATGCTGACCCACCATACAGAATAATTCAGCCTATCCAGCCAGATTATCCTCAGAGGGCCTGCTTAAGATCCCACCCTGACATAAAGTGCAGGTTAGAACTGTTTCTCAGTTGTGCCCCTAGCTATACGCTTGATGCTCCTGGTCCTTAGGATGCTACATAAGCAGCTTCTCAATGATTTCATGCTGAGTAAGAATAGAGGCAAGCCATTTAATTTTATGTGGCTTTTTGTTGTATTTATTGCAGCTTTGGGTAGAGTTTATATTTATCACCCACTCAGAGTCATTTGGCTAGGGCAGAGCTTTCCAAACTTTTCATGTTGGTGACACACTTTTTAAACATGCATCATTTCGCGACACACTCTTACAGCAGGGCACAAGGCAGGCACTGGGACCTGTGCAGAATCCTGGCAGGGCAGGTTTGGAGGCAGAAGGGCACAAGGAAGTCACTAGGACCTGCGCCGGAATCACAGCAGGTTTGGAGGCAGCAAGGCACAAGGCAGGAACTAGGACCTACGTGGAATCCTGGCAGGGCTCGGAGGCAGCAGCAGCCGTGACACACCCAGACACTGCAGCCGACACACTAACGTGCCCCGACACACAGTTTGGAAAGCTCTGGGCTAGGGCATCATGAAAATGTTAATAAATAACGGGACGCGGTGGCTCAGCTGGTTAAACAGCTGAGCTGTAGGCTGCCGATCAGAAGGTCGGCAGTTCGAACCCCCACGGGATGAGGTGAGCTCTCGTCTTTAGTCCTAGCTCCTGTCAACCCAGCAGTTCGAAAGCCTTGCAAGTAGATAAATGGGTACCACCTTAAAAAGTGGGCTAATTTGCTGGTGTCCTGTCGGGAAGTTAGCTCCACCGGAGAGGAGAGGATCAAAGGATCGCAGGAAGATGAAACAGCGGTGGTGACGATGGACCCGGATGTGACAGCTACAGGACGTCAGCAGCCGGCTCAAGGCATCCTGGGAATTGTAGTCCAGAGCCTAATAGAGTCGGTTCCCCTACCCCTCTCCCTTCACAAGCGGTGATTTGTATATATTTGGAATTGATGTATAATTGAATTGTATATATATGATTGTAAGCCGCCTAGAGTCCTCCACTAGGGAGGGGATAGGCGGGGTATAAATAGCACTACAAACAAATAAATAAATAAATAAATAAATAAATCAGATAAATTATGGAACTGAACTGGTTGGAAGGAGGGAATAAAAAAATTAAGATTTTGGATTTTATCTCTGTTTCTTAAAATCAGATATGAGGCTTAATCAAAAATAAGACACTGACATTTTAATTTCCTGGCAAATGGATTTATAATGCACCACTCGGCAGAAAACAAAGCTGGACAATGAACTTCAATCAATTTTATTTTGTATTTACGTTTTTTCAACAACCAATATAACCATCTGTAAACAAACTACATTAAAATGTTTTGCTGCTAAGCAGACATCAGTAATACGTGCACATGAGTAAAAATGTTGCTTACGGTCAAGTATATTTTAAAAATGGACAAGGAGCAAATAATACTGATTCAGTCTAAGCTGAAGCACCAGGCAAACACTGATTTAATTCTAAATATAAGATAGGAAGGGGTCAAAGTGGATCTGTTATCCAGTTTGTGACAGTTTATTTAAATTACAATATATATTTTTAAAAGCATAAATATATAGCTAACAACTCCAAAAATGTGGTTATGCAGACACAAAAATGTTATGATCAAAAGCAAGTGCTAGTTCAAGAAATCTCAGGACCTCAAAATCAGCAACCTACAAAGCTAAATTTTATGCCCTCTTTCCAGTTATAAACACTTTTGCTAAACATAGGTATTTCAACATATATTAATATATTTTTTGACATTCAAAGTTGTAGAATCAATATGGCAGAATTATTGTTAAAAGCACATATGTACAAATATTATTCCCTGTGACCCTATTCCCAATTACATAAAGTATTTGGCATAATTATAACAATCTTACTGCATACACAACCATTTGCTTCCCCCCACCCACATAATAGTACTTCTTATTAAAATTAACCAGTTATGTACAAAAATACTTGAACATTTATTATATAAAACTTCTATAGCTACTATTAACAGCATATACCTGCTGAGAGTTTCTCATTGAGGAATATAAAAAGTGGTCACTAATGTTCCAGTTAAGCTATCAACAAGGTGAACTGTTAAAATCAACACAAATTTAAATTTCCCAACAAAACAGGGAGATAACTTTGAATGGTATGATTGAAAAATACAGACCACAGGATATCAAACAAATACTACAAAGAGTAACTAAGTTTTGTGGGAGGGGAAATAAAATATAGAAAAATTGCCTATACACTTGTTTTTAGTTTAGTTTATGCAGTCATAGAACTAAGTATGAGCTTTCAAAATACCTCTACAGGAGCTGTCTAGTGAAATGCCAATTAGAGCTCCATCTGGGATGAGTAAGGGCACTTTCAGAGAAAATGTTTTGCAGGATTGGGACTGAAATCTGGATTACTTTTAGTTGCCAACAAGTTTTCAGTTTGTGCCCTGAAAAGCCCTCTCTTCCCACCCTCTAAACCGCTATCCCTTAAATTACTTAATTTCTCCACATTTGTGCAGTGGAAGATATAGCAACAGAATGGAAGAACTTTCATTTGGAAAGGAAATCTCCGAAGCCATATACATCTCTTTATTGTGGAAGATGTGAACGTGCCTCCCTTGGACATGCAGAGTTCCTTCAATTATCACACTAGGCCAATTCAAACTTTGTTGTGTATATAGTAAAAACAAGTCTGAATCTTGAATTTTAAAATTTGCTGTTTGAATTAACTCTACATGTAATAGCCTCTTTCTCACGAACATTTGTTTGCGCCCATTTTCATCTTAGAGCCTGACAGTGGTTATTTCTTGACTCACAGTTAAAAGGACTTACTCATTTTGACCATTAAAATAATCTGAGGGGTTAATTTCTGTCTCTGAAATCAATGATTTCTTTTTTAAAAAAATGAATTTTAGATATTGGCTACAGATTCTATAATATAATTATTAATTTTTATCATCTGTAGGGATCTGTAAATTGCACCTCACTAAAATAAAATAAAATGGGAGTGGGGCAAATTGTATAAGTATGTAGACTAACCACTATCAAGAGTACTAGAAAAAAGATCTCTAAAAAACAAGTATCTGAAAACATAGATACAAATATTGAATAAAACGCAGTAATGTGTCAGTAGAAAGCCACCCATACATTTTTTTCAGGAACTCAGCTACAACATCCTTGTAATAGGATCCCTTTCCAGTGCAATGTGATCACAAATCACAGGAGCTTTATGGTATTCATTAACTTTAAACCAAACTGCACGCTGCCAGGAAGTCCACTGTTGCACTAATATGAGACGGTCAAGGGTAAGTATACTTGGATGATGTTTGAACAACTAGGCTCCAGGTTCAAATTCATATGTAGAATCACATTTGCTGTATGCTATGCTAAATGTAGTATTTTCAGTCTCTTGCCTCTAGGTTCTGGCTTTTTAAGCTAGTACTTAAACTTGACCCAAATGTGCAACATAATATTAAGCAGTTTTTAAAAATCACTGGAAAGAAGATTTGTGAAAAATATTAAAGTGCCTATATTAGATATGTTTTTCATTTAAGTCGTTAAAAAATGACTTTTTTGACTTTTATTTATAACTGAGAGACTTTTCGTGGAAGAGGCCTGGGCCGAGGGACCTGCTCCGTTCTCTTGCTGCTGCTCTCCAAATTGCTTGGTCTGACCATCAAAGGTTTTGGGGGTAGCGCTGGTGGATCCGTAGGAATGGGAATGGAAAGGCTGTGAGGTAGTGGGACGGGACGCCTCAGAGTCCGCTCGTAAACACTGTAAGGTGGAGGAGTCTTGCTCTCTTTTCTTACTGGCTCTTCGGAAATGTTGCAGTTAGAAAAAGGAACTGGGTGTTCATTGATGTGAGTTTCAAAGCCAGATGTTTCAGAAGTGCTACATCGACTAAGTGAGGATATGCCACTGCTGTAACTTCCAGACAAGACTGGAGAGTTGGAAATGAGCCCTGACGAATGGTAGTCCACAGGAGATGGTGTAAAAGATTGCACAGAACCCTGAGTTTAGAAAAGAAAAAATTAGTCTGGAAATAGAAAGAAGGGATGAGGAAGGAAAAGATCGTGGAGGAACACTCCTTTGCATTAGTTCTAGGTCCCTGTGATATATAACACTTATTTCTACAGGAATTAAAATTTTAGATTAAGGTTTTGTGGCTTCAGCATCAAAAACTGAATGGTGCTGACATAAAACCTAGAATTACTCCAGTCTCTGTTAAAGTGGTGCCAGTGTGCCCTCTAATGTCAGAAATGAGTAATTACATGCAAAATCTACTTTTAAATTTGTGGCCTGAATCTACTTTTAAATTACGAACTTCCAATGTACAGTATATTTGTGTTATTTTTTACATCTGACCACAAAAGGTTTACAAGGTGGATAAGTGAACTATGCAGAATTGGTGGTGCCTTAGAGCTAAAAAAACAAAGGAAAGCAAAACCCAACAACCTATGAATGTTGGCAGAGATCATAACCCAAAGAACCTGAAAGAGGTCCCATTGCTCAACAGGGATTTGGACTTAATGTGTCTTGAATAGCAACCATACATTTTGAATGCTCCTGGAATTCCATGGATATACTGTTATATTATAGGGTGGAGTGGAAGAATAAAGAAATTAATCTTCTTATATTCATTCCAGCTTATGGCCACTGTCTCCTGAATGCATTTAACCTATTGTCTTCTATGGACTCTTACATGATCCATTTATTTATCATAACCGAAATGACTAAAAAGCTTAGTTCAGGGCTTTCCAAAGTTTTCCCGCGGCGACACACCAACAGCTGTTGGTGTGTCGCCGCAGGAAAACCCGGAAGTGCCGCAGTTGCGGCAGTGCGCAAAAACCCGGAAGCGCTGCTGCTGCTTTCAGATTTTCGCACGCCGCCGTTGGTGTGTTGCCACGGAAAAACCGGAAGCACTGATGATGATCAGCGCTTCTGGGTTGTGTGGCGACACACCAGACTGTGTGTGGTGACACACTTTTGTGTCGCGACACACAGTTTGGAAAGCTCTGGCTTAGTTATTTATTCCCATCACATAGCACAAATTGGGAAGGCATACGTAATTACACATGTTTTGAAGGTGAAAACGCAGCCATAATTAATGTAAATCAGGGTTTTTCAACCAGGGTTCCATGGAACCCTAGGGTCCCGTGAGAGGTCACTAGGGGTTCCCTGGGAGATCACAATTTATTTAAAAACTATCTCAAATTCGGGCAACTTCACATTAAAGAAGTAAGTTTCATTCTTTATTTTTAGTTTAAGAATACTGTTAATGCATATATACAGGCCTACACATGAAACAAATATAATTTTGTAACTTCTGGCTTATATTTGAGCCTGAATGTGCAGCAGTTCCCAAAGTCCTGAAAAATATTTCAAGGGTTCCTCCAGGGTCAAAAGGTTGAGAAAGGCTGATGTAAATTACGAAAAGTAAACAATGCAATTCTGCTTCTAAATGTATTGAAGGCAGAGCAGTACCTTCATTGGAGATCTTCCTGCAGAAGAAGGAGAAACTGAGGGTATGTGTCGAGCTGGTGATGCTGTGAAGAAAATCATTTTCACATGAATTTAACATAGTTTAGAGCAAGTGAGGACTATGGTGGCTTGATACAAATGAACAGCCTAGCAAAGATGAACAAAAACATTGTATATATATATGTGTATAGGACAGGGAAGGAAAAAAAGGGGCACATGTGCATTTTGCATTCATAGAGATTCGTAAGACACATATCTAATAATACAGGTAGTCCTCAACTTACGACCATCCATTTAGCGACCGTTTGAAGTTAACAACGGCACTGAAAAAAGTGACTTATGACTGGTCCTTGCACTTATGAATGTTGCAGGGTCCTCTCGGTCATGTGATCAAAATTTGGGTGCTTGGCAACTGGCATGTATTTATGACAGTTGCAGCATCCCAGGGTCATGTGATCGCCATTTGTGACCTTTCAGCTGGCTTCTGACAAGCAAAGTCAATGGGGAGCTGTGTGATTCACTTAACGACCAAAGCAAAAAAGGTTGTAAAATCAGGTGCAGTCACATGATGCCTCGCTTAATGACTGCACTGCTTAACAATGAATTTTCTGGTCTCTATTGTGGTCGTAAGTCGAGGACTACCTGTATGAATTTTATATTTTGTATTTTTATATTTGTATCTGTATTTATCTGTATTTATATTTATATTTATATTTAAGGGGCACGATGGCTCAGCGGTTAAGACGCCAGGCTTGTTGATCGGAAGGTCACAAGTTTGGAGGTTTGAGACCCTAGCCCCGCATGACGGAGTGAGCTCCCGCACTTGCCCCAGCTCTTGCCAACCTAGCAATTTGAAAGCATGCAAATGCAAGTAGATAAATAGGTACCACTTCGGTGGGAAGGTAACAGCGTTCCACGCACATCATGCCAGCCACATGACCGTGGAAGCGTCTTCGGACAACGCTGGCTCTTTGGCTAACAAACGGAGATGAGCACCAGCCCTTAGAGTTGGACACAACTGTGCGGGGGAACCTTTACCTTTACCTTTACCTTTACCTTTTATATTTATATTTATACTGTATTCTTTTTAGCGATATGTCATTTTTATCATCTGTAAGCCGCCCAGAGTTGTTGTATGTGAGATGGGCAGTAGAGAAATATGACAAATAAATAAATAAATAAATAAATGTTAATAAAGATGCATATTGTAAAATTACAACAGGGTTTGAAACAGTAATTAGCATTCAGACATTGGGGACCTCAGATAGAAAACAATTTTAATAGCAAGCCCAAGTCACATCTGGGCAGGATCCAGCTTTATGTACAATGTGAATAGAGCTAGCTGTATTAGAGAAGAAGAGTGATGAAGTACAGACATACCAGTGGGACGTGGTGGCACAGGAGGAGACATAAGCTTTCCACTCTCTGACATGTTTTTGGCTTCTTTCCCACTGTCCAAGCTCCAACTGCTGGGAGTGCTATTTACAGCTGTTAAGCCATGACAACATAGATGTTAATTGTTAAAACTTTCAAGAATTAACATAAAATATCAGGCATATATGATTTTTAACTTTAATTTTAACATTGTTGTAAACCGCCCAGAGTCTACTGTGGTAGAGATGGGCGGTGATAAATTTGATTAATAAATAAAAATAAATAAATAAAATAAAATAAATATATCTAGCGTATTTGAGATCACTTAAATATGTTTGGTATTTGAGATACAATATCAATTGTGACATTGGCATTAATGGGGAATTATTAAACAAATAAATACTGCTTTACATTTGGTTGTTATCTGTCTTTTGTACTTTACAGAAAGATAGGATAGAATATAAAAAATAAATGATATGCTTACCTTTCTCAGGAGCAGACAAATTAGGATCACTTCGAGGCAATGTACCATCTCCAATATGATTGAACACAATTCTCTAAAAATTCAGAATAGTTTATCTTTATGATAGTTTGTAAACTTTAATGAATTCTCAGCATGTTTTTAATTCAAGTAAAATTAAATTTTGGAATAGATAATAACTAAACTAATATTTTAAGTGATATAGTTTGAACTATACCAAACAGAACTTAATTTCAGTTACATGTATAGAAACAAGGAAAGATGAGCTACCTCAGCAGAAATGTCTCTTTACTAGCGAAAATACAAGAGAGTGGATCCCATAAGATATAGGAAATGAAATGCTTTAAGAGGACTGATATTCATTCATATTCAACTGGAAGAACACAAGGACTTTAAAAATGGGTACTGCCTTTTTCCCTTGCCTCAAGAAAACTGAATCTGGATATATCCTGATTTACAAGTCATGCAGCCATACATGACTCAAAGTAAAATGAATTTTCCCATGCGTTCAACAATACCAGATACTTTCTTTGACAGCTTATAGACAGATTTGTGGTGCAATTTTTACCACCTTCTTTTAAAATTGTTTCATAGATACATCTGAAAAACAAGTTACCAATTTAGGCGAAGTTTATTAAGGAAACAAAAAACAGAACACATGTTAAAAAATAAAATTTAGTGGAAAGAAGGAAGGAGAAATTCTGAGGGAATGCAGTAAATTCATTGGTTGCATATGCTAAACTGCCACCTAGGAGCCTAACTATCAATACAATTTATCAAAGTTGACATATCATATTCCACATTCACAAGAACACAACATAACAGCTTTTCAGTGAGAAAATATATAGGACTCAGCCAAGGAACTGAAGTCAGTGATAAAATGGTACAAGCAAACTGACATGTAAAATTGTCAACTATCTAAAAGAAACAATATATTTATGAGTAGAGGAACTCATGATGTACTAAGGAGGAAAGAAAAGGACAAGATGTGACAACTCAATCAAAATGTAGTCAGTAAATGTAGGCATAATTTCATCACAAGCAGAAGACATGCAGGGTTTCAGCTTAGAGAATAAACACAAGACAGGTCTTGACAGTTCAGCCATCTTACCATTTAAATAATAATTATTATTACTATAATTATAATAATAGGTTTCCGGATTAGCCAAACTGAATAGCAACTTGGTCCAACAGCCCAGCATATGAATTCAGAGCACAATTAAGTCATACAATATAATATGGCATCTGGGTAACTAAAGCCCATGCCATGATAGCCCATGCTTACAGATTTACCATTAACAAAAACTGTGATATGATTTGATTCTTGTTTTGTGACATGGTAAAGTACAACAATAAAAGGTTAGCATGGAAAAGAATGATAAGAGCTTGATGGATATATTCCCAATCCAAACACAAAAAAGCTGACAGGACAGATCTGTGGCCAAGGTTTGCTCACCACTTTTCATCACCCGTAGTAAAGATGTTAGCATTCTGGCACGAATGACTTATCTATTTTTTTCTGTGGTGAAATAACCACATTGATTTAGTGCCAAGACTCAAAGAAAACTATATATCTAAGCAATATCTCTGCCGCTCTGACAAAGACATATGCTATTTGAACAGTGTCCCTACTGGATAATAATCCAGAAGATCTCATTCGGGTGCTGTTTTCCAACAAAGGGGCTTCATATAAATCTTCCTCATCTCTTAAGTTTAGTTTAAGACGGTAAGGGGGAAATGAACTGTTCAAAGCCTAATTCATAATGTTTGCATGAGAAAAATATTTTTTACTACTTACCCTGTCGGGGGCTACTGAGGATGTTGACACATTGGGAGATTTTCCTGTTGTGTAAACCTCTGGAAGAGCAGCTACTGGGCCTACCTGCTCCTCAAGCTCCCTTGGTGAATCTCTGATGCATCGCGGAATGGAGGCCTCATTCCACTTGGCAAAGCAAGAATTTGCAGGCTGGGAGCAAAAAGGGCACAATACTTTCTGTGGCATGTCTTAAAAGCCACCACATAGAGATTTTTCTGCGCCCTTTCCTGTTCTAGCTGCTCCAGAGGATGGTAGAAAATTTCAGGACAAATTTGGAATTAGTATTTGCCAAGCCACTGCTGTTACTCAGTAAACATCATTACTGTTAACATGCCAAAACTGTAAGGAATCATGGAATAAAGCCACAAAGCCAACTATAAACCAGTATTTCCTGTCTGGCAGAATGAATTGCTGATATTTAAGTAGGTATAAGAATAGTACACGTTTTTTCTAAGTTAAGATCCTCTGAAAGAGCATAGTTTAATATAAACTGGCCTAGGGTTCCAGAGATCAAGGGGAACTGGATCAAATCTGATCCAAGTCTCAGCATCAGAAATACATTGCTAATGATATGCTAAAAAGATGGAAAGAACTGCGTAAGACTTCCGGTGGGGACATGGCCGACTGAACAGCTGTGCCCACGAGCTCCGCAGGCAGATCTGACAATGCAGCTTTTTTATGGGCTCAGGCAGGCATTTCCTGAAGCCCTAGAGCATTTTCATGGACAGAAAACACTCAGAATCATCCCATTTGTACTCCAGAACAGCGCCTCGCAGCCAGAGGATCGCGAACAGTGTTAGCGATAATCTGGTAAGAGACGCAGGGAGGCTGGGACCTCATTGTTTCCAAACCGCGCTGTAGCCTCAAAGGGACACTAAGTCGAGCCACACCATTTCTAAATCACCCAATTTATATTTTTTAAGTTTATGTGCCCCAAGAGAGGCTTTCTACAGCAAGGAGATGCGATCTCTCTTGGTGCTTATCATCATTATTTTTTGGATTATTTTTTAAAATCTTTCAAAGTTTTGGCTTGTTTCCCCATTTAAATATTAAGGAGGACTGAGAATAAATAAGTGCATCCCTGCTATTATTTTTGTACTGAATTTGAAGAATTTGATTTTTCCCTACACGTTGAATCTGCTGTTTTGAATAATCAGCTTTCTGTTGCTACTTTCACTGGGAAGCTGCCCCATATCACTTTTACTTTTGTAAACATTGCCGGAAATAACCTATTAGCTCTTACTGCTGCCAGTTAAGTATCTAGGAGGTGCCATAATCTACTGCCTGTATCATGATTTTTAGCAGACATTCTCAGAGCTTCGTTGTGAGATCAAACAGATTTTCTCTGATTCCTGTCAAGCTATTATGCAAGATATTTGGGACATTGTAGAAAATATCAGCTTTTAAATGTTTCATCTGGCTGAGGTGGTTGTGGAAAAAGTTGATTCTAGTGAAGATGGAGATGTTTCTACCGACAGTGAAATTGAAGCATTTGTTGTGCCGGATGATGACCAGATTCTGGTGCTGAAGGAGTTAAAGGCACAGACGAAATAGCAAATCAGAATTGTTTCTCTGGTGGAATGTTATGGGAAAGAAGAGACTTTGCTCTGTGGGAGGTTTTCTGATGAGAAGTCTGAGTTTCTAAGGGGGGCAGTTGGGCTGTTTGACTTTTTTATGAAAAATGCCTTGTGTGTATTATGGAGATATGTAAATGCTCTGGTATATTTTGAAGTGGGGTAAAGATTTAAGAATGTTTATTTGGACTGCTTTTAAGGCTTGTATGATCCTATTCTTTTTTAATGATTTGGATTAAGATTAATTGGATTGTTTTTAAGGTTTGCTTGTTTTTATTTCTTCTTAATGATTTGTTAAGATTTATAAGGTATAATAATAATTGTTTGGTTTTAGGGTTAATAGGGTTAAGATTGCTGTAGTATTATTAATTATAAAAGTAGACAATTTATAAGTTTTTTTAGTTTGATTTCTATTATAGTAGATAGAAATGTATAGAATAGGGGTAGGAAGGAAATAATTAAGTAAATGTTGTCTTTGGGAGAGGAAGTTGATTAGGAGGTTTATATATTTCTTTTTCTTTTAATATAAGGGGAGGGAACAATTGTATTTAGTGATTTTCATAATGTGCTAATGGAATGATATATAGAAATAATGTGATTTTGGTTTGATATAGAGTAAGGGTTTGATTATGGAAATTGCTGTATATTCTTGCTGTTAAAAGTCGGAAGTTAACTCTTTATGTAATCTTTAAAATTATTTTCTTCTTGTGTTTCACACTTTTTAGTTTCTTTTTCTTTTTCTTTTTGTAGTTTTTTTCTTTTTTGTAGTATTTATCATTGCTTCAAACTTAATCAAATTCTTATTTTAAAAAAAGGACTGCAGAAGTCTTAAGAAATGTATTAGATAAAAATAATGTCTTTACTTAGAGATGAGATATGTAAATGAGAAAATGGTCATTCATGCCCTTACTTTATGCAGTCTTTCCCTACAACATCTTCTCTGATATCCTTAAAGAAATGGCTCAAAAGGTTCGTGTAGGTAAGCCAGAAGTAGACAACCTGGAGTTTTTCATTTTTTCTGGATCTGAATACCAATCATCAATCTGGGCACCAAAACTGAGTCTTCCAGCATTGTCACTTACTCTATCAGTAAATTCAAAAAGATTTACTTTCTTTCCAGTCAAGCTCCAGGATTCCGCAGAAGTTCATGAATATATCCATGCAGGTTTTTAGCAACAGTATGGAAGCCATTTGCCACTTCATTCTTCTGGAATGGTTTGTTTGTTTTTGTTTTAGTTTCCCACTCTAACCTAGTACAGCCCTGGAAGTCTCCCATCCAAGTACTAACCAGGCCAGACCCTCCTTATAAACTGGGATTATAGAACTTTAAAATAATAAGAATTGATAATATGATCAACAACATTTCTGTACCACAACAGCTCATTTTCAGGAATGTAGCTCTTTTAGTGTACCCTGAGAAATGCCTACCTGTGAAGGCTCAGCAGGATTAGGGTAAATGGCACTACAGGGCCTCTCCCTTGGAGATAGGCAAGAGTTTTCTCTGGAATGTTTAAGCTTGTCTGATAACAGAGGTGAGCCTGGAATACAAGACAAACCTATAGAATCAGTGCAATTCTTCAATCTGCAGTATGAGGGATTATTTGAGGGGGTGGGGAACACATAATGGATAGAGAATTTACAGTGGCTTATATCCCACTATAGAATTTCCATATAATGTGATCCAGACCTAATAGTATAGTTTTGGTCCCAGAAAGATTCCATAAGGATCTTTGTGTAATAAAACACTAACCTCTGGCACTGGATGGAGCAGAGCTGGTCACATTAGGTGAAGCAGAATGAGTAGAACTCAGACTTGAGGTAGATGGGCTTGGCTGGAAATACACAAAAGCCACAAACTCTCAGTATCATGCAACTGGATGATAAAACAGCAGCAACATGTACTGACTAATGATATGGTACATTATGACAGCAGCTCAATACAGAAGCTCTTAAGCTCATTGAAAATGTAATATTTGAAGCAAAAATATGATTGGATGATACATAAATGACAGAAGATGCAACCTGATGCTTGTCTACTGCCTACAAGAAAACTGACACAGAGGAACTTATATACATAAGTTTTTGCCTATAATGACCATTTACTGCTTGTGCTGACTGTTTATAGGATAACTGTAGACCTTATATATGATAGGAAGGGATACAAACATTCGGTAATAATCACAAACGCTGGAACAAATGAACTCAATATTTTGGAAGATTTAATGTATAATTTATTTTTATATATTTTATCCTGCATTTCCATTTCTTTATTCTTAAATTCTTTTTTTTTTTTATTAATACATTGTCCTCATCTCGTATTGTCATGTTCACCCCAGTTTGTCTGGCAGAGAGTCATTTCAGAAGTGTGTTGCTTACCTGTATTTGGTTTTTCTCTTGTTGACTCATCATTGAAGAATCCTGGCATCTTACACATTTTTTAACTGTTTCAAAAGATGCATGTTTGCTTATAGACAAAAATTTAAGCATGCCAACTCATGGCAAAATTCCACATCGGGTCTCCAGAGAGAAGCAGTCACATTTCAATAGGCTGTTGCCTTCATATCAACAAAATCTAAGTCCCATATGAAAACTGGTCCATTATTATAACTCTCGCCACTATAACAATGAATAAGGCTTAGCCATTTTCTTCCACCACCATGGGCCATTTACCCATATCAAGAAATAATCATCTAATAATTAATATAGAAACATATCACTCGTTCAAGTCAAGACTGACTAGGTATCAGGTTTCATAAAATTAAAAGAAAGCTGTCTTTAAACTGGTATTAATAGTATTACGGCATCGTATTTTAAAGCTTTTGGTAATTGTGGGCTGTACTTAATACTCTGAAAAGATATTTGTCTGTCTGTCTGTCTGTCTGTCTATCGGATTTTATCACCACCCAGCTCCTCCCAATAAGGCGGTTTACAATAAGAAGAATTTAGGGCCAACTGTCTCACCCATATCTGTGGAAACAGAGTTTCATTTTAGTTGTTTGGGGGGAGCATAATTGGGAGATGAGTTTTTGCCTTTTTTAAACTTATATTTTTGTTTGCCACAGTTTTTGAAATTTTTGGCAGCTGAGTCGCTGAAATTCAGTGGTATGGCTGGGCAGGATCTGAGGGTCACATATTACTGTAAGTTATCACTGTTTCCTTTGTGAAACATATAAGAAAAAGTAGTACAGCAAGTGCCTACATGCCTACATCTTAAAAATCAGGTTATTTAATAAACCAACCATACACTAGACATGCTTGATAAAGGTCACATACTGTATCTTTGGGACTTCACCATAAAGAAGAAACCACTTTTCTCTGGAGGTGAATGAAAGAGAATTCAACTCCACCCCACCCCCCATCCCAATGTATTAGTTAACTAGCTTTTGATTGCTAGAACTATATTTTAAAAATGCATGGTTTTAAACATAATGCTCTATATATTGACTTATAAGATAATGGGCACTTTACATTGTTTCAACTATCAGTACTAAATCAGGGTCCAAAATCCAAATACTTGCAGTCCCTTTGGTATTTTTTGCTTTCTCTCACAACTTCCCATCCTATAAAAATCCTTAGAAGATGTACATATATCCATTTTAGATGAGGTATCCTTTTGTACCTGCATGTTGAAAACTTCATCCGAGCTCTCGGATTGTCCAGTTATATTGCTGACCTCTGCAGATGCTTGAGAGGACAATGATGAGGAAGAGTATCTGTTGACAGCTGGGTAACTTAATGGACTATTGCAAGCAAAGAACAGAATAAATTTCATTAATTCTGACTCTAATTTCAATTTATCATGTCCTATATTTAATAGTTTAATTCCAAATGATCCATATATAAATATACATCTACATATTCATATTTTTAAACCGATTGTGAAAAGACTATGAATGGATATTATTAGTTCATTAGTTCTGACACGTAAAAAGAAGAGAATGGTCTATTTCCAAATTCTGCCATAAAGCTCTTTCTCCCCTACATCATCCCTTCCATCACAGTGACCCATCCAATCTTTTTGTGAATACTTCACAACCTCTCTTGGCAGCTAATAACAATCATTTTAGTAGATCAGAACTGTCTTAACTTTTGTGAGGACTATCTCACTCCCTTTATATTTCCTATAAAAGATGTCCCCAAATTAGAAACATGGAAAGTTTTTTTTAATTTGTTTGTTTTTTGCTTTAACTTACCTACGTCTAGGAATTCCCCTGCCGCCCTCTGGGCTCATAGAAATAGGTACCGAATTTCTAGAGACACGTGGGCTTCCGTTTGGAAAGTGACCTGGACTGGCCTGGATGCATGCAGCATATTCCTAAGTTTACATTCAAATTTCACACATTAGGAACTATTGTTTTAAAACTATTTTTTACATCTGAAGTAAATATCTTATGGGAAAAAGTGAAATATAGTAAACTAAAAAAATTAGATGGTCTTAGGTTTTTTTTAATTGATTTCTCACTTGAAGTCACAAAGATGAAAGAAAAGCAATATACTCATGCAGCCAGAAGATGTCACCATTTATTGCTTAATAACATTTTTATGAACTGTGCTTGCACATGCAGCCATTTCTGTATAATGCATTTAGAAGACGTGTCAGCATAAATCTCACATACCTGTATTCCTAAACTTGATTTCATCACGAAAAACTGATCCACTAGTTTTTTATGTAAAGGTCTCATATCTTGTGGGACAAATTTCTCATGCACAGCTAAGCCAAATTCAAGAATCTGGGCCTTAGAACAAAAATGAAAAAAAAATATTATTTGAATATACACAGACCCACCCACACAAATACATACATATACCATAGTAATACAACTCAGGAATTTGTACTATTAATGCTATATACTCAGAAAGTACTAAGTTCATACTGAGACAGTATAGGTGACTTACGAATTACTGTGATGGAACTAAAGAGCAATTAATGTCAGACACTCATTAATCAAAGTTTAGTACTTAATCTGAACCCTAACTCAGCAAGGGAGCAAGGGAGTAGGAAGTTTTGATGAAACAAGCCAACTTCCAAAGCCAATTTCTAACCAAGGCTTACTTCAAGTACATGACAATTAAAATTAAGCATATAGTTTGATTTGGACAAGACAATAAGCTGCAAATCAAATTGAAGACTTCCAATGTCATCCTTTTTAATACAATAAATGTATTATAGGTAAGGTAAAGGTTTTCCCCTGCACAGTTGTGTCTGACTCTAGGGGGCGGTGCTCATCTCCATTTCTTAGCCGAAGAGCCAGCACTGTCTGAAGACGCTTCCACGGTCATGTGGCCGGCATGACGCGCGCAGAACGCTGTTACCATCCCATCCCACCGAAGTGGTACCTATTAATCTACTTGCATTTGCATGCTTTCGAATTGCTAGGTTGGCAAGAGCTGGGGTGAATGCGGAAGCTCACTCTGTCGCACGGCGCTCGGGTCTCGAACTGCCGACCTTCTGATTGACAAGCCTGGAGTCTTAACCACTGAGCCATCACGCCCCTAACGTATTATAGGTAGTCCTTGTTTAATGACCATTTGTTCAGCAACAGTTCAAAGTTACGACAGTGCTGAACAAATGGTAGTTACAAGCGTTCCTCAAACTTATGGCCGTTGCAGCACCCCCACAGCCACGTGATCAGAATTTGGGCACTTGGCAGCCCGCCCACATTTACAATTGCAACATGCACTTCAACTCCCCCCACCTGCCTATCTTGCCCCCATCTCAGCTCTTTTGGCCACACTGTACTACACCACCCCTGCCACCCCGCCTGACCTTCGCCATCTTCTTCCTCCCGCTGCTGATGAAGCGTGCCCAGATGAGGAGGAGAGGCCTCGGGGAGGCCTTGCACAGCATCATGGAGGCTCCGCAAGGCCTCGGGAAGGGTCAGCCATGCCTCAGCAGCAGGAGGAAGAAGACAGCAAAGGTCAGCTGGAGCGGCAGGGGTAGGTGGCAGCAGAGTACAGGGCAGCCAAAAGGGCAGTGGGGGGAGATAGGTGGGTGGGGGGAGTTGAAGCAGAAGTGAGCATGGCAAGACAGGAGAAGCGTGAGGTCCTCACCTAACGACAATGCTGTCCTAGCCTAACAACCACAATCAGGACTACTGGAACTACCGTCGCTAAGCAGTGCAGTCACATGATTTTTTTGCCTAACGATCGCTTCACTTAGTGATGGAAATTCCGGTCCCAATTAGAATTTTTAAGCAAGGACTACCTGTATTATGAGATCTAATCAGAGTTCTACAGGTAGTCCTCAATTTATGACCATTCATTTAGCAACTGTTTGAAGTTACAACAGTGCTGGAAAAAGTGACCTACAACTGGTCCTCGCACTTACAACTGTCGCAGTGTCCCCACGGTCACATGATCAAAATTCAGGCACTTGGCAACCGGCATGTATTTACAATGTTTGCAGCATCCGAGGGTCACATGATCGCCATTTGCACCTTCCCAGCCAGCTTCCAACAAGCAGAATCAATGGGGCACCACATGATTCACTTAATGACCGCATATTTTGCTTAATGACCACGTGATTCACTTAATTACTGCAGTGATTTGCTTAACGACTGCACCGCTTAACAATGAATTTTTCAGTCCCTATTGTGGTCATAAGCACTGTATAGATTTAGTTGCCTCTCTTTTAACAGCAGTGTTCAAGGAGTGCTACTGGCTATTCTGAGCTCCATACAAGGAAAATGTCCAGATGTGAAATCCAGCACAAATTAGAATGTACAATGATAATCTCTAACAATTTTCTAGTTTAAATATTTCATCACCAATTTTAGAGGAAGACAGGATTAAAATTACAGGATAGTATTGGGAATTACTTAAAATCACAGCCTTATTTCTCCTTTCCTACTTGCCTTAAACAAGATGGAATTTATTTATTTGTTGTTTATCCATACTTCCTTACAATACACTTAGATTGATTATTATTGCAATACTATATATCCAGATGTAGAGAGCAAAATCCTATCTGTTCACCTTATTTCAATTTAGTCAGCTCTTCTTAACATCAAAGAAATAGCCATTTAAAACCTTGATATCAGCAACACTTAGTTTGCTTGCTCTTCCCTGTCCTGCCCTTCAGAATATTTTAAAAATCCTCAATAGAATCTGAATAGGAACTTGCTATAGTGTAATGCTTTTTCCTGGGTATATGCCAAGTTCTGTTATAATAGATGGAAAGCAGCTTGCTTGAATTTTCTTTTACCTGCTCAAGCATCAGTTCTCTTAAGCATGTGATCTTTTCTCCATCCTCTGGGTGGTTCAGGACATATTCCTTCACAAAGAATGCCTGAGCAGAACACAATTGTCGCACAAAGTCATCCATGTTACTTCAAAATGCATTGTGCATATAGTACATGCATTACAGAAAAACCCTGTTTCTCTAACATCATCTTGACTACTCCTTACACCATCCATGGTGCTATCAGTACGTGTTTAAATTACTTGAATTATTCTAAAATTTGGAAACATTCTTATTACATTATATGGAATCACATTCTACAACTCATTCATTTTGAAATCTAGGGAATTTAGCTATAGGTCACTTAAAACAGAGTTATATCATATACCATGGATTGATAAAATGTATATATTGATAAAATAGTAAGCAGTTAATATGGTAATAAAACCTACATGAAAGTGGAGGAACTTCACATTTTGGAATTCTCAAAATTAATGCACTTTTTAAATAGGTTCATTGGCTTCATGAATAGTATGGGATCTGCAAATTCCTGGATTCACATCTGTAGCAGAATTTAATATCTATCTGCCAGAAGATGAGGGCTCCACATTGTCTTTCAGTTTATTCTCCCCACCCTAGCATTTGATTTTCTCCTAAGCAGCATGATCAATATTATTATTTATACTTTCCTATAATGTTGCCAATGTATGCAATCTACTGCATCACATGGTGACATAACAAGAAGAAAAATGTTTCTCTCACAATAAGTTATTCTACACACAGAAAAAAGCAACAGCAGTAGTAAGAGAAGTATAGCGCAATAATGAGAACACTATACTAGAGATGGGAAAAACTTGTATTCAAATCTCAGTATCTATAGAAATTTATGACTTCCTCAGCCTAACCCTCTCAGAGTTGTTGTGATAATAATAATGGAGAAACAGAAGAATTATATACTGTACTTGATCTGAGCTTCTTACAGAAAGAAATAATTAAAAAGTGATATAATAAATATTGCAAGTATAGATTTGAAAATCTATTGAAATGTCACCTATTCAGATTCTAAGTATTTGTAATTAATGTGACAAATAGATTTAAATAAAATATTAGCATTTATCTAAATTAGATTTAGGGAATGGGGAGGTTAAGAGAATAAGAAGAATCTTGGGCAAGGATGAAGACCCATCTAATACAGTATTCAGTAGAACCCAATGGCCAACTTGAAGTACCCTGAACGCTCAAGCTAGTGTATAAAGCCACAACCCTCTTCTACTATTGCACCTTAACATCTAGTATCTCAGGTACTGAAACAAGAATGCAACCTAACCCCAACATATATGGAAGGACACTTACTTCTTGGTACCGGGCAACTCCCCCGTTAACTGCTGCATCAATGACACCATTCAGACACATTGTAAGTGGGTTGATATTCTGCATCTGTCGAGTCTGACATTGACTGATCAATGACCTCAGCTGCTGGTTTTTATTTTCCAGTACTTCAATAGCATTCTCCAATGGGCTCATTTCCACCTGAGTATCATAACAAAAATCACAGTAAAAATAAGGCAGGCTGGTTTGCACCTGAAAGTCACAACAAAAAACACTGATTGGTTGCTCCAAATTCTGGCATCCTTGATGGTTTGTAGAATCATGGATGAAACTTATGATTACAAATTGATACAAGTCCTTAAAACCAATATTTAGGTGGGGAATTCCAAATTACCAAATTATTATTTTAGAGCACCCAATTATGCATACTGTAAATGTTACAGTGAATACACTTTTCCTAATCCAAGGAAGTACTTTGCATTCAAACACTGTTGTTGCTTTTTTTTCTCCTCTGAACAAATTGTTCACATGTCAATTCCAATGATATATATAAGTTTTAAGAACAAATCATGTGATAGCACAGAAATCTGATTTTGGAAAGCCTTATACAGACTTTTGCTTCTTCACACAAAGGGCTAAGGTGTGTCTCAAGATTTAGGCATTCAGACAAGCTTGGCTCCACATCAACAACCTCACTTTGGTTAGAAAAGTATTTTAACATGTATAGCATTGCAGCTTTGAAAGAAGCCTCAATTGCATTTGGTGAATATGCTTATACAGGTAGTCCTCGCTTAATGACAATTCATTTAACAATAGTTCGGAGATATAATGGGGCTAAAAAAAGTTATTTATGACCCATCCTCAAAGTTATGACCGTCGCACCACCCCCATGGTCACATGATCACGATTTGGGCGCTTGGCAACCGGCTCACATTTACGACCAGTTGCAGCATCCTACAGTCATGTGATCATGATTTGTGACCTTCCCTGCTGGCTTCCGACAAGCCAAATCAATAGGGAACTGTTGACTCACTTAACGACCATGTGATTTGTTTAACGACCGCAGTAAATATGGTCATTAAATTGGGTCCGGTCCCATGATGCCTCGCTTAACAACTGCATTGCTTAGTGACTGAAATGCCAGTCCCAATTGAGGTCATTAAGCAAGGACTATCTGTAGTCCTATCTGTTGTTCACACTTTAGCTTCTGTGTGAGTAGGTGAATGCTACATACAACTAGAAATGGGGAGATAGCTTTTAAACCTTATTCATATATCACAAGAAGACACAGTTCATTTTAATTTGATTTGATGAACAAGTCATTTATTAATCTGTTTCTTTTGTTTATAACATTTGACTGATTTATTTATTGATTTACTTATTTACTAGATTTATAAGGCCACCCAAGTCAAACAATGTGACTCTGGGCAGCGTACAGTAAAAAAAAAGTAATAAATTACACCCTCCCCGTGTTAAAACGTACACAAAATATAAATATGAAGTACAGAATATAAAATGGTGACCAAGCACCATAATGAAAACAACCAAAAGGGGATTCCACTCAACTGGCCCCAAATGCATGGGGGACAAGCCAGGTCTCAATCTCTTTCCTACAGACAAGCAAAGTTGAGGCCATTAGGTTTGGTGCCAACTACAAATTGAAGGATGGTTAGAGAAACTTTTCTCCAAATAACTTATCTACAACTCCCATCATTACAACCATATTGCCATGTTAAAGTACAGAGGTGTGTAATGTTGAACATTTAACTGTAGGCAAGATTTATAAAAATAACTCTGACTTTTAATTACTTAGAACCCCCAGATGTTATGAATATATTTTATGTTCTTCATTCTCATTATTTGTTTCAATAGCTACTCATAAGCATTCAATGAGTCAAACCAACTAAGAAATATAATGTCAGTCCTAATATCATAATTACAACTCAAGTGCCAATTCATCAGCACTTGTAACTAGTGATTGTTATTAAATAAATACCTTAAATAAGAATTCCAAAGATCAGAAAACTGTGTAAGGATGAAAAACTTATTCTATGGTTAAGGAGGATTCTGAAAAAAGTAACTGGACAACTTTAGCACTGGAACTAGCATGAGAATATTTTGATATTCAGATATTATAGCAACATATTGAATATTCCATCACATATTGTGCTGGTCAAAGACCATAATAAAGGAGTATCATAGCATACCATATACCATCACATATTTAAATTTATTTCAAACTTTCTTAGACATAACTCTTCATATTCAAGCGTAAAACTATTAGTTCATTTTTACACAGGTTTTGAAGTACTAATACTTCTATCAACAAATTTCTTTCTTTCCTTTTCTGACTTCCATCCAGTAAGTTCAACATCAAGGTTAACCTTTATTGTTATTTACTATTCTAATGTAAGCAATTCAAAGCATCATCCAAAATATTATAGTTGGCATCCAATATTCTATCAAAATAATGGAGGGTCAACTATTTTCCCCAGCTTTGTACTCACAATTTCACGTTTCTCCACTTCAAACCATCGGGAAATTCCTGGCAAACTCTGCACCAAGATCAGTGTTGTTCTCTCTACCCATAAACTCTGAGACAAAAAATAAAATGCTAGTTATGTATTAGATTTCTGGAGTGAGGCACCAAGTGGGGTGCCATAAAGTGGAGTCCTAGGTCGTGTATCTAGAACAGTTTAGGTATTTAATTTTGAATGGATAAAGAGGTGGAAGGAATGTTTATTGGATTAGTGGATGATACAAAATTGGGTGGGATAGCAGTTTTCTTGGCAGCAATTCAAAAGTGGTTTGGCACTGCTTTTTTCTGGGACTTTTTTTTAATATCTCAGTGTATTGCCTGATGAACTCCCATCCAAGTACTAAACAGGCCTAACTCTGCTTAACCTCCAAGCCCATTCAAAGTGTTACTACATGCTGAAATATAAAATCCAGAAGACAGAAATAAAATTTAAAATAATCTTGACAAGTTAAAAAAAATAGACCAAAAATAACAGAATTCAAAGAATGGCAAAGATGATTGGGGACTCATTCTTTGAAGAAAGATTGAAGGGACTGGAAGTGCTTAGCATAGTAAAGGGAGTGATGGAAACTCTTGGCCTCAGAAAACTCATGAGCCACTTTCTTCTAAACATGACAATATTTATTTGCTTGTCTTAAGTTTGAGACAATACATATTCAAGTCTCAAGTCTCCAGATGACCCTGTTGCTGGTCAGTTTGATACAACTCTGTGCCTTTGGTCTCTGGTGTCTGTGGTAGTTTAGCTCCAAGCCCTTCATCTCTTCTGGGTACATACAGTAGGTTCCTCTTCTTTCTCAATCAGTACTATCAGTTCCTTATCACTACCTCTTGTTCCTATATAAGCTTCTTTAAATAGGGCATATGGCATTATCAGGAATGGTTTGGATCTACAATATCCCCAATCTCACACCCAAACTATTTCTAATCTATGCCATGTGTAGGTGGCATATATTAATTCCCTCTATATGGAGTATAGAAAACCAATCTTCATTTTTCTGCACTAACAGGAAAATAAAAATAAGAATTAAATGTATACCAAACCCCAGTGAATCATGTAGTCATATTACTTTTCATTCCTTTGAATTCGGTCTAGTGGTTAAGGTGCTGGGCTGGAAACCAGGAGTCTGTGAATTCTAGTCCCGCCTTAGGCATGAAAGCCGGCTGGGTGACCTTGGGCCAGTCCCTCTCTCTCAGCCCAACTCACCTCACAGGGTTGTTGTTGTGGAGAAAATAGGAGGAGGAAGGAGTATTAGGTATGTTCGCCGCCTTGAGTTATTTATAAAAATAATAAAGGTGGGATAAAAATTAATTAAATGAATAAATGAAATGAATCAAATAATTATTGATGAGGATTGGGACAATAGTATACCTTGAATTCATTGTCTTTGTCTTTGGTCCCTTTGTGAAATGGCCTGTCATACCGGAATCGCCAAATATGATTTACTTTATAAAAACTTTTGATGTTATCTGGAATCCCTTCTCTTTGCAGTACATCCTGGCTTTCTGGAATTGGTGTCACAGCATAGATTTGCAGATCTATGTATAAGACGTTAAGGATTAAGCTACCACAGCACAAGCAAACAGAAATAGAGGATGCATTTGCGAGATGAGAGAAAGCAAGGTAAGTTCTTAGTGTATAAGTGATAAGCAAGCAATACTTCTTTTCTGATCTGGAGTTTGCCACAACAAAATATTTGGAAAATGAAAATATGGATTTGTCTAATATTTGAGTCCCACTGTTCTCTACGTAACATGATAGGACACCTTGACTCCTGCTATGAAAGAACTACTGCTACCATTATACACCTGACCAGAAACTAAGAACCTGCCAGACAAGAGGGAAAGGGCATTGTCCTGTGTCACTCCCTCATTTTAGAGTTCTCTGCAACCTGTATTCTTTCTGCCTTTAGAATATCTGTGAGGACAATATTTAGCCATTAGCCAGGCATTTAAAGTTCAATTATATTACTTTTTATTTTATATACTGTATATTGCATTTTTTTATTTTTAAGTCTAAGTCACCTTGAATTTTCATTTTAATCAAGAGGCAACCTGTAACTCAAGTAAATAATTTGTTATTATTATTTCCCCTTTTTTCTTTTAGTCCATTTTCCTGTTAGCATGACCATGCTGATGGATGATTGATTGACTGATTATGTGCCATCAAGTAATTTTCACCTCCTAGTGACCACATAGATATTCTCCATGATGATCTGTCCCTAACCTGGTCTTTCAGGTCTTGCAACATTGCACCCATTGCCACTGTAACTGAGTCTCAGTCCACCTTGCTGCTGGTCATCCTATTCTCCTTCCTTCCACCTTTCCCTGCATTAGAGCCTTTTCCAGAGAGACCATGCTGATACTACTTCATTATTCCCGTATTTCCATTTTCTTTATAACATCATGACACAGCATTTGAGTGTGCTACCAGTATATTTAATTTTTTTTCCCATTACTAGTTTTCAAGTAAGTCCAGATTTGCACTGTGGACTTTAAATGTGGATTTTACAAACACTGCATTCATTTTAATAATGTTAATGTTAAACTAGTAGATATTCATTTGTGTGTCTTTAAAATAATAATAGGGATACACTGTGCCTCTGCTTGAAAGATGGTTTCATCTGGTTGATTGGCATGTTGCATAGCAATGGCGTGTGGGAACTCATTTAACATCCGCTGTTGAAACGCCTCCAGACGCTCATAATCATGTCCTCGGCAAACAAATTCTTTGTTCTGGGTAGTAAGAAAGAAAAGAAAGATCTTTCTGTGAATAAATGTGGATATTTTCCTCTTTTTCTAAGCTTCTTTAGCAATGTCCCTCTTTTTTAACTCTTTCAAGAAGAGAATTGTGTCTGCTATTTTCAGTTGCTTTCTATCCCTAGCTATTAGAAATGTAAGTTAAAAAAATCCCCACATCTCTATTTTGGAGGAACTGTAAGAGGAAGCTACTCTTGAGAATGATCGGAAGAAACTAAAAATGCATCAGTATTAATTCCAAAAATAAAAATATTTTACAGTACTTGCAGATATTTGATTTTTGTTTCTATCAAGTACAGTTTTCTCTTTGTTTGTTGTATGCATAACCAGCACCAGTCAGATGTCCTTTTTGTTAGACACATATCCCAATTATTGCTTAATCAGGTTCTTACTGAAAGAATTAAAAATTGAAGAGTACCATCTTAGATGAAAAAGAACTAAATGTTTACAATTGCCTCCATATTCAAAATCTGTGTGGTTGCCACCATGGCTCTGGATTAATCATCCCTTTAGAGAATCAGGCGTGAATCTCACACAACACAGATTACCATAACAAAATTAATATTTTTAAAATAATCCTATAATGACGAATCCCAGGATTAATATTTTAAAAGCTTTGCACTGTTTTTGTGTTTGACTGATAACCTAGTTTTTACCTGTAAAGGGATGCTATGTTCTAGCAGTATTTTTTATTTATTTATTTATTTATTTATTTATTTATTTAGTCAGTCAGTCAGTCAGTCAGTCAGTCAGTCAGTCAGTCAGTCAGTCAGTCAAATTTATCACCGCCCATCTCTACAAAAGTAGACTCTGGGCGGTTTACAATAAAATATTAAAACTAAAAACCTATAAATCTTAAAATACAATCCAATAATAAATAGTAAAAATCCAAATGATGGTAAGATCTTAAAAGGAGGACACCACTAAGCCAACCACCCCCAGGAGGAACTATTACTTCCTTTATCCCAAGCAAGGCGGCAGAACCAGGTATTTAAAGACCTCCGGAAGTCCAGGAGTGAGGGCGCCCGCCTCACCTCTGGGGGCAAGATATTCCATAGGGCGGGTGCTATCGCAGAGAAGGCACGCCTCCTGGACCCCGCTAGATGGAATTCTTTTATTGATGGGGTCCGAAGCCTGCCCTCCTTGTATGAACGGGTGGGCCAGGTAGATGTGATCGGGATGAGACGGTCCCTCAGATACCCTGGCCCCATGCCATGTAGGGCTTTAAAGGTGATAACCAACACCTTGAATTGGACCCGGAAGCAAACTGATACCCAATGCAGCTCGCGGAGCAGCGGTGTTACATGTGCTGATCTTATAGCACCCGTAACTGCTCGTGCGGCTGCATTCTGGACCAGCTGAAGCTTCCGGATACTCTTCAAGGGTAGCCCCATGTAGAGCGCGTTGCAATAATCTATATGAGAGATGACAAGGGCATGAGTGACTGTTCGGAGGGCATCTCGATCCAGGTAGGGGCGCAACTGGCGCACAACCCAAAGCTGTGCAAAGGCTTTCCTGGCCACGACTGCCACCTGCTCTTTGAGCAGGAGTCATGAGTCCAGGAGGACCCCCAAGTTTCGGACTGAATCTGAACGGGGCAGTGCCACCCAATCCAGAGTTAAAGATGACAACTTCCTGGAAACCAAGAGGCCATCAATCCACAGCCACTCCGTCTTACCAGGGTTCAGTTGAAGCCTGTTGTTCCCCATCCAGGCCCCCACAGCCCCCAGGCACTGAGACAGGGTGTTGACTGCAACACTTACTTCACCCGGGACGGAGATATACAATATTGTATAATAAATAATAAATTTATATATAAATAGTATAGTATAGTATAGTATAGTATAGTATAGTATAGTATAGTATAGTATAGTATAGTATAGTATAGTATAATAAAGTATTGGCCTAACATTATCATGCATGATAACCTTTGTGTAAAAAAACCCCATCCATACTCACTCGTAAGAAAAATGGAAACTTCTTCCCATAAAATCCAACTCTGAAAAACTCAGGCTCCAAACGTTGCTGATCCATAATTTTATCATATAAAGAAGCTTCCATCACCTATGTGGATTTAAATAAATAAATGAAAAAGAAAGACATTTTGTGTTACTGATTAAGACAGCAAAAACAAGAAATATAATACAATTGTTATCTCACATAGCTATCAAAAATGATTTAAATCTGATGGTTGTATAAAAAATGTACTAGAGAGAGTTTTGGATTTGTCAAAAGAAACAGCACTCATTTGGCTCCTCCTTTATCCTTTTCTCTTGATTTGTATTCTTTTTCAATGATACACTTAAGGTATATTATACTGCTGGGCAGATTCAAAGGTTCAAATGAAGCGTTCCTTCAAAGCTGTTTCACAAAGCACTGTGGCATAATAGCAAAGTGTAATGATCATGTTGCTTCACTGTTCTGCTTTGCAAAGCTGCTGGAAAAGCAGAGGAGATGCTGCTGACCTGCTCCGGACCATTTGCCAAAAGCTTTGGTGGGTTGTCTAGAAGCAGTGAGTGTTGCGTCTTCTGGTATACTTGCCAAAGGAGGAGGTAAAACAGTGCCTTCACTGCAATCTTTGGCAAGTGCTGCAGAGCACATGCTAGTCACCTCCTCCAGGCTGCTTATGCAGACACTTTTAGCAAGTACTGCAGAGGATGTGCCATTCACCTCATCCAGACCTTTCATTGAAATATTTTGGTGAGCATTGCGGAAGACACAGCACACACCTCCTCCAATATAGTTTGCGTCAATCTTCAGGAAGCTGTGCCAGAAAACACATTGGTCTGCCTTCTTTGACATGACCTTGGCTTGTGCGCAGGCCCAATGCCTGCACAGAACTCTCTTCTGATTTTGGCAAGTGAGAGGTAGGACATAGTGAGCAATTCTAAAGAACCCACAGTGCTTCATCAAAGTAAATCATGTTGCCTCTTTGTTTCTATGAGAGAATCACATTGATTAAAAGTTTGTACTGTAGAGGCAAAGTAACCCTGATTGGTTTAGTGACTGTGGTCTAGACAACACATTTCCTGACATTTCTCCAGCAACTAGCATCTTCATAGGCAAGGTGGTCTGCTACACAGACCATAGGCAACTGAGGAGGGACTGACTGGGCTCCTGCCTTTATAGCCTGGCTATAAAGTCACTGGCTATCGGGTCACTTGTCTATAAAGACAGGAGCCCAGTCAGTCCCTCCTCAGTTGCCTGGTGCCTGTGTAGCAGACCACCTTACCTATGAAGATGCCAGCCACAGTTGCTGGAGAAACCCCAGGAAATCTGTTGTCCAGACCAGTGTCACTAAACCCTGAAGCCCAACACTGCCCAACAGATACCAGCTGTGAAAGCCTATACCAATATAACTCTAGATTGATTTGCACAGGCCTAGTTTATTTATTACATTTTTAAAACCGCTCAATAGCTGAATCTCATACAATACATACTCATAGATACTATGCCCTAAAATAAAAGTCACTACTACATTTACACTCTTAGTTTTACCCATAGAAGATAAATAAATCCTATATCTGTTTAATTATCAAGGATCTGTTTCAGATAGAACTGACAACCCAAATTAATAAGGTAGGCACACTGGGCTTCACACAATATTTTTGTCTCTTTTACGGTTGGTGTTTTTATCTCCTTTTCCTTCGAGGGATCACTTGAAAGTCAGGGCTGTGGGTAAAAATGGTAGTCTAATTGCGAAAGACAGTACTGTGCAAATAATATTTATATCAAAAAGCATCCGATTTCATTACCCGCATCTTGCTGAGATTTCTGTAGTCATAATAGCTTTCATATTGCTCAGCAATCTTCCTGCATAATATAATGCCATTTTCCCAGCACTGTAGACAAATAAGAAAGAGGAATTTTTGTCAGAGAGAAGAATCTGAAGGTTTTTAGCTGTTCAAAACAGATTTTCAAGTGTCTCCTGTTAGCAATACAACCTAACCTTAACAATCACTAACATTATCCAACAGGAAGAGATCAGCTGCTTATGAAAATTAAATTGCACTCATACTGTAGGTCAGAGCTTTCCAAACTTTTCATGTTGGTGACACACTTTTTAGACATGCATCATTTCGTGACACACTCTTACAGCAGGGCACAAAGCAGGCACTAGGACATAGCTTTCCAAACTGTGTGTCGGGACACGTTAGTGTGTCGGCTGCAGAGTCTGGGTGTGTCGCGGCTGCTGCTACCTCCAAGCCCTGCCAGGATTCCGCGCAGGTCCTAGTGCCTGCCTTGTGCCTTGCTGCCTCCAAACCTGCCCTGCCAGGATTCCGTGCAGGTCCTAGTGCCTGCCTTGTGCCTTGCTGCCTCCAAACCTGCCCTGCCAGGATTCCACGCAGGTCCTAGTGCCTGCCTTGTGCCCTGCTGCCTCCAAACCTGCCCTGCCAGGATTCCGCACAGGTCCTAGTGCCTGCCTTGTGCCTTGCTGCCTCCAAACCTGCTATGATTCTGCACAGGTCCTAGTGCCTGCTTTGTGCCCTGCTGTAAGAGTGTGTCACGAAATGATGCATGTCTAAAAAGTGTGTCACCAACATGAAAAGTTTGGAAAGCTCTGCACTAGGACCTGTGCGGAATCATAGCAGGTTTGGAGGCAGCAAGGCACAAGGCAGGAACTAGGACCTACCTGGAATCCTGGCAGAGCTCGGAGGCAGCAGCAGCCGCGACACACCCAGACACTGCAGCCGACACACTAATGTGTCCCGACACACAGTTTGGAAAGCTATGCTGTAGGTGCTTAGAACAACTGACTTGCCAGATATATGGATTGTCCCATTCATGTACTACTGAATATCACTGGCAGAACTATGCACACAGTCTTAATCAAATATTTGATAAATGTATGCATAGAGGAGAGTCAGAAGGTACTGTTGATGCTGGTTTAAATCACTTTGCTCCTTGAAGCAGAGATAAAATATTGGATTTCCCCTCCACTAGGACCAAAATTTTAATACACTTCGCTTGATTAATGCTTGCAACATGCTGTATCAACAGTTCTCCCGACATTAGGCCAATTAAAATACACATGTTCGGGCTTGGGAATATAGGCCAGGTCCATATGATCATTATTCTTCATAAGACCCAATTCATTGCAAGGATACAGAGAAATTCAATTCTCCTCTACATATAGGCTTCTCAAAAAATATTTATTTATTTATTTTACTTTAAAACACTCAAAACAAAATTTTATGTAAAACTTATTTTAACACTATTTTCCTAAAGGGCATACCACCATTAAAGAGGAAGCAGTTCTATAGTACAAAGTTCCTCAAGATCCATCCCACTCTCTATGCATCAGTGTGGCTGTTATGGAGGCATTTACATAAAACTGCACAATGATCCAAGGACTGGGAACTGCTGTACACAGAAGCCTGAGTGACAGGAGGAAATCGGCAGGGACAAGGGGCAGGTAACACTGTATGCATCATGACATCATTGTGCAAATATATATTTGAGTCATGTGGTGCAGGTAGGTAACTAACTTATTTGCAAAATGATGATGTCATTTTGATGTCATTGTGGCTTCTACCAGATGCCTATGCATGGAAGTGTATGTGAAGGCTGGTATTCATTGATCCAGATATTTGTGATAAAGTCTCTACTTCTCTACTTGTGTCTTGTAGGGGGAGAGGGATGGAGGGAGAACAAAGTCAAAGATATGTCCCCACTTTCTTATTCTTCACACTGAGAGACTGGGTTGTATCTGCATAAATTTTAATACAACAAAACTAGATCCCAAGAAGAGGCTTTTAGACACAAAATGGGTAGGAATACCCACAGGGTTTTTCAATCTTACCATGAATTGCTTCTATAAGACTGTTTAGTTTCCAAAGTAATTTGTCAAGTGCCACGGGTTCTGCTCATCAGGAAACAAAAAGCCCAAACCTCTTGTAGAAACAGTTGTGTGGCTCTTTCTATCCCAATTCAACAGGGTTTTAGGACACAGCAGAAATTAAACAGCCAATCAAAATATATTAAATCCCTAATCAAAACCTCGTTCATATTTTATCATGACAATTGGAGTGCACAAGCTTTTTAGCTAAGGTAGTGAAATCTGAAATATAATCAATTTTTATCAATGTAGACCCTGTCATTTTAAGCACATTATAGAATTTAAAAATATGTAATACAGCTCATAAATCAACACAACAGGGCACAGTAGGTACAAATGTTGGATCAAAGATGAATCACTTGTTTTAGAAAGCATTATCGCAATTTCAATTATGTGAACCTATATGAAAGATACTTATTAAATGAAATATGTGTGCTGAGTACAGGCTGAAATTTTCCATAATAGCCAACTGCAGACTTCGTATGAGTATGTGCAATTTAATTTACATATCAAATATGCTGTATAAAGCAGCCTAAAAGAGTAGATTGCAAGCATTATTAATAATCAATTGTTTAAAAGAAGGAATAGCAGCAAATAAAAAAAAAATAGCAGCCCAAACTCTCTTACTTTTCCCCTGTCAAAATTCTGGATGATAGTGAGATGAAGATATTCTTTGCGCTGCCATTCTGTCTGCATTGGATAGTTCAGGAATTCCCGCAATGGTCTGTCTGACCATTCCAACAGTTCATCATATAGCAATAGGGTATAAGCAGCCTCTGTCATGTTTTACAAATAAACATGAAACAAATTAGGTGTATACACAGTAACAGAAACATATGTATTCCAGAAATAATTAATATGTTTCTAATTAATTTGCTCCTTAGTGTTAAGGCTGCAACTACATTCAGATGTCAGGATGAATTAATGGGAATGAATCAAGCTTTGCCTATTCATGTTTCTCCTCCTTTCCCTCTTTCCTGCAGGAGACCAGATGCTTTTGCTTCTGATTTTATTTACTGTAACTGTAATTTAGTACTACATACAAACACTATTATTAATCTTAACACTGGATTATTGCAAAACAGTTTCAGACAAACTATAGTTAAGCTTAGCCATACTTTGCAGAGTTTTAATAATGCAACACAAGTGGTCAATCGAAAGTAGATACAAACATTTCTGACCTACTACTCAAAAGGGATATCAGGGAGGGAGAAGAACGTGCAAAATGCAGATGGAGGGTAGACTCTTTTTTCTCACAATAAATTATTCTATTCTGAGATAGTTGAATGCAACATTCATATTCACAATCTTTCCCCTACTTTCCTTCCTGCTTTGTCTTCTGTGCCTAGGAAGATTAAGACCATTTCGCAAGCGCAACAGCAGCATGGTAATCTTAATGATCCTCCTTTAGATGATAAAGGGACTTAGAAATAACATCTCAAAATAACCATGACCTAGCCCCAGGTGCAAGGTCACACAGCCACCTAGAAACATATTTAAGGATTCCCTTACTAACTTTGCTCAGACTGAAGAAGCTCCTTGGATAAGGAGCAAAACGTTTCCACTGAGAAAATAGAAATCCAGTTGACATGATTCAAGCTACAGACAATTCCACCTGGATGACTGAGAACCTTCATAGACATATTCATATTCACATATTTATTTGCAGTAAGGTTTCTTAAGAGGAACTCCATAGCCATCTTTTACACAGATTGACATACTCAGAATAATGTTAGAATAAAAAATAGGCTTTCCTTTTTTATAATGTAAAATACAAAGAACATGGAACACACATACACACATAACACACACATCCCATGTATTTGGAAAAAGGGGGAAACTGCAATTACAATAAGATAACTGGTGGCTATATAAATCTGATTGCATCTCCCTAAAGTCAACAGAAGTCTAAAAGGAGTGAAAAAAATTAGACAACTCCCCAGGACTGCAGCTAGGGTCCGTGTCACCTGGGGCAAACACAGATTGCACCCCCCCCCATGGGTTGGTGAGGGAGGTGTTGTCATTTTGGTGCCCCTCCAGCGCGGTGCCCGGGGCACATGCCCCGCTTGCCCCCCCTACTTGCGGCCCTGCACCTCCCTCCCAATTTCTTAAATTACTATCAACTATTATTCAGATAAAGTTCAAGTCTCAAAAGGGAGTCCATCAGCACATTCTAGGTCAAATGTATAACACACTGCCACAGTTTAAATATGATTAATTTCAGTTCTATGCAAAGACCCTCCAATGACAGAGAAAATTCCCGAGCAATGGAACTGTCATTTGAAGCTGTACCCACTGTCAGAAGTTTGAGGAAAGATTTAAAGTTGACATTAAAGGCACAAATCAGCTAAAGTATGGCAAAATCTACTAGTATTTAGGGATTTAAACTTTGCCACTTCTATTCATAAAAGATCTCCAAGAAGGCAAATACTTCACTTGTTCAAAGATTTTACATTATGCTGGAGATATTTGGGTTTGGAGGTATTACAGTTGGTTGACCGAACAGTATTCTCAACTTCTAACAGGTTTATAAGAATCTCATTCCTAATTACGTTTGATTATTTTTAACTGACTTTTTCTTTGAGACAAGAAAGATCTTCATCCTGAAATCTATACTTTCAGAGAGAAAATATTTCCTCCCTTCTTTATATTTTGTTATTATTCTGAAAATGACAAACTATAGTAGTCACAAATCATAGTTTGCTTTCAGTCCAAAATTTGAAACCAAACAATGGACAATTATTTTCCACGCTGATTTTGTCCAATCTGCCTTGTCAAAATAAACTTTTCTTAGAAAATAAAAATGTTACATGAAACACAGAAGGGCTTCTGTCTTCACCTTAATATGCTGATATACACAACTGGCATAAAACAGTTTTGTTGTCTGAAGTGGAACACAAAATGTATGCCCTCTTACCCTATCGTAATGGTACACAGCATCCACACCCAACCAAGTTATTTTGTCATCTGAAGAATAAAATGTGCTTCTCCCACTTCCTGACATTAATAATAGAATAATAAATTATCATCCCATTTTTCTAATAACAGAGATGATCTAGTTAATATACATTAAGAATATTTCCAAAAATATTTTGTCCAGATTATTTTGAAGAAATATTTACCTGTAAAGTTTTGTGCTTTTAGGTGCAGATCATATAGTTTATGTATGTATCTAATGTACATCTCTTCCTTGTTCAGCTCTGTTTTGTAAAAATTCTGGAACAGAAGCAAATTGTGAAATACCATTACAACAGATCATATAACTATATTCTACAAACCACTCAAGTTGACTCTGGTGCTCTCTATCCTGAAAACGATGTGAAGGTTTTGCCTTAAATGGTGGAGGGGAAACTAGAAAAACTGACTCTGTGGAACGCTCTCACAAATCTTAAGCAATTAGTTTATATTTTAAAAATTAAATAAAAAGGAAAGGAATATGTTGTATGGCTGACTATATGTACATAACATATTGAACTCATAATGTATATAGATGTTTAAAAAGTTCAGAATTTTTATTTAAATCCTTGAATAATCATTGATCATAAATAGGCTACTTTCCTAAGCTCAGGCATTACATCATACTCCCACAAAATAGAGACACGCTAGTGATATTATCAGAAGGAGTGGAACTGTTCTTTGCTTGTTTTTCTTCCTTATTTTTCAGCATTTTTAAAGTGTAGAAATAGGAGCAGAATGGTTTAAGGAAGCAAAAAAAAAAAAGACCTCTCTCCCAAAATCATGCCACCAAAATTCAGGAGCAAAATGGTTATTTAAGCAAACGGTCAAAGATAGACTGCCAGAGGCCTCCAATTCCCATATCCACCTTTTAAAAAACAAAAACAACATTTTTGTTCCAAAAAACCTGCCATATGTGATATCCATGATTCATGCATGGGGCTGAATGCTTTGTCCAGCTTTGTGACTATTTTATTACATTACTGGACCAGAGCTAATGTTAAAGCTTTAGACATAGATGCTCTTGCACTAATCAACCTATATAGTTTTTTTCTTGGAATTTATGTTAATTATTCTGATAATGAAGCATATGTTAAATGAGTGTGACATAAGAAAGCTCTATGTACATGTATGCCTAACAAAAAAATGTTTGTGGAACTCAGAGATAGGTATACCTTGTGTGGTGATGATGGATCTATTCATATATGAATGAGACATCATAAAACAATATATTTCTAAACAAACTGCTACTCACAACTAGCTTAAGAGCATGAGCGTTATACCCTCGACTCAATTTCCATCTATTACAAATAGCTATTTTAAATAATAATGTTATTTTTAGACATGGAAGTGTGCAAAAATTACATTTAAAAAAAATCTCTTGAAGCAAAACTTTGTCTTTTTGAACTAAGCTGCACAAAGAAGAAAATGCAGAAAGTGATCATAAATGTGGGCCGTAAGTTTTTAAATCAAATAGAATTGTGCGCTGACATGCTATTTGCCCCTGTGATCATTCCAAAGACATTATTCGGTCTTTCCCATCACTTCAACTTGTAGCATTTACAGAAAATCCACTTTCACTCAGGATCCCTGTGATCCACAAGCATCACTGCAATGCATCAAAAATACTCTTGTTGACAGCCAGAAAAGACTACATTACATAGTCTGCGTGAAATAGAGCTGTAGGAGTCAACTACTGCAAACTAAAACTAGCATTGTTACCTTTTAATTTCATGAACTGAAATACTGGAATTGTCTCCCAAGGGGAGAGGCAGGATTGTAAGTCATGCCTACGTTCATATACATCAGGAAAAGCTAATCAAAGATATCCGAGATTGAAGGTAAAGTATTTACCAAATGCTAAGTCCATATTGAAAAGAGTAATGGAAGAAAAGAGCAGTTGGAGCCCATGCCTTAGATGAAGAAATGCCTGCAATTAAAATGTCACCAAGGCTTCAGACTTCTTACTCTGATAAGCTCTTGCTGTTAACAGCCTGTTTGGCTCTTCAAATAAATGGCACAAGTTTGGATGTTTCTAGCCCCTTCTTGCTTTTCTTTACGAAAAAGGCTTTTCCTTTCATATATCTGGATATTAGAATAAATACTTTGGAAACTGACAGGGACTGCCACAGATTAATGCAAATGATTCTGAAATAGCATTGTGGGCTCTGAATCTGAAAACTCACATCAACGTTCCGGTTCAGCCACAGCATTTATGGGCCTCCAACGGACAAACATCTCTTAGCACAGTTGCTCACAAGGACATTGGTAGAACAAAGTGCATTTTTATATGTTTTGATGAGGTTTGTCACATTATTAGAAAAATCTTTCTCATCTAGTCAAAAATAAGGACATCTGATTTCAGTTGGGCTTATTCCATGTAAATGTGTATCATATTATATACACATTTATATATTTAAAAATATTTTTAATTTCCATATGAATCTAAAGTTGTCAGATTTGACAAAAAAAAACCCTAAATGCCATACACCCTGGCCTGATACCTTTCATTATGATACTAATAAGATAACCAATAATTCCATTGAATAACATGAAAACTATGATTCTCTCACCATTGTTATGTTTGGCAGGTATACTAAATCATGATACTTTAACTACTTAAAGTGGATATTATTTATTCTTAGGATTGTTTTTGTGTATTTTTTATTGTAGTAGACTATCCTGTGAACTTTTACATTTAGTGGCAGATGTACACAAAAAACAACAAAATGTTCATCCGGACCACAAACGTTTCATCAAACATTAACAGCTTCAGCCACAGCAGTGACTGAAAAATAACCTACATGGAATTAAATAGAGTACAAGAATTGAATTGAATTGAATTGAATTGAATTGAATTGAATTGAATTGAATTGAACTGAACTGAACCTAGTAAGTAAGTAGAGTCTCTTATAAGAGTAGATAAAGTATAATTGATTTATTTAAGGGAGAGTGTGATACAGCAGTTAGTACTGAAGTAGGACTAGGATTGAGAGCCAGTTTGGTGTAGTGGTTAAGGCACCTGGCTAGAAACCAGAAGACCATGAGTTCTAGTCCCGCCTTAGGCACAAAGCCAGCTGGGCGACCTTGGACCAGTCACTTTCTCTCGGCCCTAGGAAGGAGGCAATGGCAAGCCACTTCTGAAAAATCTTGCCAAGAAAACTGCAGGGACTTCTCCAGGCAGTCTCCGAGAATCTGACATGATTGAACGGATTAAAAAAAGAAAAGGACTAGGGTTGAATTGGGGAGAGCAGGTTCAGATTCCAGCAGGGCCATGAAGCTCTCTGAAACACTTTAGGCTGGCTAGTAGAATCATCTGTTCTCTTTTCCCTCCTCTAGTAAAGTCTAGTAGAAAGTAATAAGCTCTAATATATCCCTTTATTCCTGGATTTGCACTCCCCCCCCCCCCCGCATACTTCCAAAGACATTGACTAGGTGACTATCAATATATATTCAAATGTAACATGAATATTTTGTACTTTTAAAATAGGCTTTGAATTCATTGGTGTACATCACTCATGCAGTAGAATTTGCACTTCTAATCTCTCTGGAAAGTAGGCTATTTAAGAATATGCTTCTCAACTAAGCTTTGAGATTTTTCAAATGAAACAGCAAGATATCCAGAATCAAAGAGATACACACCAACAAGCTGACAGTACAGCCAATCTTTTTTCCATCCACTTCTCCCATTTTCATGCAGTCCCTGGGCATGGGGAAAACATTTGAATGAAATATTATACAGAAAAATTAATTATGCAGATCATATTAAATGATATATCAAGATAATTTTTATTAAGAGATTCATATACACTACAGATTCAAGAATATGTTCAGACTGTAAGGTAGAATGCAAAATGAGTTTTAAAAATGAATTAAGTTAAAGTCAACTAAAGGAATATGTAGCTGCAATAATCATGCATTCTTTCCTCATATATTCCAGCTTTCATTCTCTTCCTTTCTTCTGCTATTTTCTTGTGTCAATTTGTAGATTGTATGTCCCTCAAAGCAGTAACCTTTAATCCCATTTTATATAAAGCAACGTGTACAAGGAAAGCACTCATCATCATCTAAAATTAGATAATTGTTTCCATTTGGCCACAAAGTAACTAACATATTAAAAAGACTTTAATATAATGACAATCAAATAATCTCACACTAAAATAATATTTTTAATGTCCTTGGTAAAAATTGCCTATACGTATTTCTCCCATCATAGATTTGGCCACTATATGACAATATAAACCAGGATTCAAATAACATTACATTAGGTTTTATGCATATTAACACTAATATTTCTTCATCAAAACATCTCTGTTCTACATAAAAGACTGCTTCTGTAGTAGAGGTGACTTTCAAAATGTGGTTGTGATATGTCAGAGAAGGGTTCTGCTTAAAGGAGAAAATTTACTATTAAATCTATCAGGCACGCCTAATTCCTTGGATGTCCTTGAAGCACATCTTTGGATATAGAACTTTAATAATTTAATTACATTCTAAACATAAAATAGTACAGCAACTTTTACTCTTTATCTTATACAGATGCAGGGAAGGGGCTGGAACTCAGGTGATCAGAATTTAGTTTCAATCTATAGATATGAGTAACCTCAAATAAAACATATACAGCAATCCCAGGCAGTTGGGCTTAAATATTCATCTGAGTTCAAGAATGATAGTCCAAAGTAAACATTTAGAAGAAAATTGCAGTCAGACTCTCTATGCTTAGACCACTGTTGCCAAACGGTACAGCCTAGCAATAAAGAGACTGAATTAATAAATACCAGCTTTGGATCTTGCCTCTGCCATTAAGTTGATCATCAGGAAGCTATCTATTCAGCACGACCACCCACATTTGCAACATAGGAATATTTTTAATGACATATTACATGGTTTTTAAAATTATAACTAGCTATCATATTAAATACAGTAACATTATCACTGCCCTGTAGGCAATGCAAATTAAATCTTTTTTCTGTTGTTAAATGTAGGCCTTTCAGTACTGCCCAATAACAACTTTCAACCCAATATTTGGAACCTCTATTAAATTAAAATATTATTTGTAGCAATGAAGCACAGCTCAGAAGATATAAGAACCTAACAGCTATTCCTGTTCTTAAGATTCAAATTGTTTCTTATTTGTTGCATGAAGAGATGAAATTCAGTGTCCTTGCAAGAACAAATGGAAGCCAGTAGCTTTCAGAGGCCAGAGAAGATCCTCTGCTATGCCCAAAATTTAGAGCAATCTTCCCCTATATGGTGTCCTTTATATAAATGCTTCGATGGCCTGTCCAGCTCATCTTTTAGAAAGCATAGTTCAATGCAACTGGAGAGCATCAGACAGATAGAGTCTAAGATGATTCATCCTCTATTTATAGTTCTGTCAGTTGTAGAACCTCATGCAGAGAAAATGAAGACAACACTGAATGTTTTTTTTATGTGATAAAGGAGCCATCTGATACTAAATTCATTCTTGACATAGTATAGCAAGTACTATCAGGGATGGATGGAAACCATTTTATTGTTTAAGGCAGAAAAGCAAATATTACCTCATCCCAACTCCCTGCCAATTTCAAGTCCATGTGCACTGTACCCAATGCCAGTCAACTTATTTTGTCATCATAGGCAGAAAATTGCACAGGCACGCTTCCCCTCCTAACTTATTATTATCATAAAATATGATAATAATAAATTAAATTACTAATTTTCTGTCCTTTCATGACACTCCAAACCAGATATTTGAGGTGTAGGTTTACTCCTAAAAGTAGGGCTAGCTTTGACTGAAATGCAACCAGATTAAAACTCATCTACAGAATTTTCATTATTATAAGAGTTCTGATTAGAACTGATTATATATTATGAAAAATTAAATTCCATAAATCTTTTGTGACTATACCACCTCAAAATTTGGGGGAAGGGAGGAACTTCCTGAACACAGAAAGGTTGCATGTCATTCCGATTCTGCTAGAAGTCTTCTCTGTGACATGCAAGCTTTCAACAGATAAGGAGTCTATGGTGTGGGGAACTGTTCAAACATAAGTTCACCATTTGCATCTTACATATAGGATGACCTATATGAATACATTTCATAATGTACAAAAACTGGTGTTCGTATCAGAATTCCTGACAACTTGATGACTGATATGTGTGTGTTTATATTCTTTCCAAAATGATTCATTTCAGAAAAATGCAGACAACGTAATATTTCTTGCTGTAAAGCATGCACCCATTGCTCACCTGTAGTCCAGCAGCCTCTCCATAAGACGGGTTACAGTGGCAATTAATGAAACACCACTTTCTCTCCATGTTTCGCGTTCAATTTTCTTCAGCAGGCTAGAAGGAATGAACCCAGGGCAAAATATCAGCATTTATTTTTACCAGTCTCCATAACAACCAGTTTATACTCAAAGGTACCTAAAAATGCCTTGGCAATATCTGTTCATTCTAATATCTGTTATTTTATACAAAGCACAATTGCAAATATTGTCTTACCTGGGATAAGGACCAAAAAGTGGAATTCTACTCCAGGAAGCATTGACAAGGCAAATTGATTTTTTAAGGTTAGCCAACTCCAAGTCAACATACACAGAAATAATATATATACGTGTGTGTGTGTGTGTCTGTGTGTGTGTGTGCGCATCTGCATGCAAGTGTGCATATACACACTCACACATACAGAGACACAAATACATATCTCTATATCTCTCTATCGAGAGAGAGAGAGAGAGAGAGAGAGAGAGAGAGAGAGAGAGAGAGAGAGAGATCACAGTCATTACACCAAAAGATCCAGGATTTATTATATACCAATCTACTGTACTTCATTAAACCTGCATTTTGACATCAAGAAAAAAAAATTAAAATTTTGTTACCTAGAAGACAGCATTTCCCATCTCTCTGCTCCTGTTCGATGAGATTTCAAATCTTCTCAATGTAAGATTCCCCCCCCCCATACTTCAACCGACAGTAGTTCTGCACCCACACAATTTACTGCATTGTAACTGCCACAGGAAAAGCCTTTTCCTGGGATTTTTTAAAAATATACTTCCTTGGTGTTATTTATGCATATCAATTTCATTTATTTAACCATTAAATAATTGACAGGTTCTTGGTGATATATGTTATCCCAATTTCCCTAGTTTACTCTCCAGAGCACAGAATAAATACAGAAGTCAGTAGAAACACAAGCAATAGACACACATTTATTCAATTTCCAAAATAAGATATCAGAATACTCTAACCCCTGAAAGTTCTTCCCCAAATCCATATATATGCATGTCTAGCTGCTATACAGCTTGAGAAGTACAGTACATTCTGCATATGCCTTTTTCTTGATTACTGCTTTCCATATTACAAGGCAGAGCCTGCATTTTTAAGTTATAGACAAAAAGTGTTTTTAAGCATTAAACAGGGTCATTGGCTCAATCCAGCTACATTTTTTGAAGTTGTATGGAAAAAGCTTTAAAATATTGTAGTGATAGGTATATGTTTTGTACAAGAGAAATCCTAGTATACTGAATCAAGAAGAAGGTCCATTGTCATTCTCATCTTAAGGTATACAGGTACACAAATGGACAAAGCATCCAACTTTCAATCCAACCATTATAAGGCTTATACAGTATTTATCCAGTAGGTCCCTTTCAAGGACTGATAATGGTAAAAGCAGGCAAAAATTCCAGACTCAAAGTTGCAGAGCATAGTAAGAAGAAAAGGAAAATGACAAAGCATAGTTAGCAATGGATAAGCATCTAGAGTAAAGTAGCATGGCATGGCAAACTAACAGAAATAAAGTATTCTTCTTTTCAGGTCAAAATAGCAACACATAACAGGAGGCATATGGAACCAATAACATGTAAGTGCTACTCATGCAAACATATGATTGCAAGTGGATGCATATGAAGTTCACCAATGCATGAGAAGCCAGCTGTACATAACAATTACTATGTGTACAATATAACTTCCATCACTGTATGCTAGTATACCGTAGTTCTTTAGCACTGCTAAAACTGAATCCAGGAGGCAAGGGATGTATATGACAAGCTTATCAAAGGTTAGTAATCACTTTGCACAGACTTTTCAAGTTACCAGAAATCCAGAAGCTACTAAACAGCTTTCAGGTAATCCAAAACCATCTTAGGTTTGTGTTGAACTGAAACCCCCTGCAATGTCAGCAACCAGCAGCCTAGTACAATTCTAATCTAGTAATCACCAAAAGTCTGCTCCTGTGAATGCATTTCACAGTTATATGCTAAAAAAATGAGCGAAAACATTTAGGTGCTGAGCAGTAGACTTACTGTTTCCCTTCCTGCAGCTAAACAGGTAGGTCTGTTTCCTGGAAGAGAGGAATTAAAGACTGCACAGTTGATTGAATTCCAGGATTTGTTTAAAGAATAAAGTAGGCCTACTGGGAGTTGTAAGAAGATCAAACCAGTCCATACTCCAGGAAATAAAGCCAGACTGCTCACTTGAGGGAATGATATTAAAGGCAAAACTGAAGTACTTTGGCCACATAATGAGAAGACAGGATACCCTGGAGAAGATGCTGATGCTAGGGAAAGTGGAAGGCAAAAGGAAGAGGGGCCGACCAAGGGCAAGATGGATGGATGATATTCTGGAGGTGACGGACTCGACCATGGGGGAGCTGGGGGTGGCGACGGCCGACAGGAAGCTCTGGCGTGGGCTGGTCCATGAAGTCACGAAGAGTCGGAAGCGACTGAACGAATAAACAACAACTGGGAGTTGCTTCATATTTTATATCACAGATTATTTTCCAGGTCCCTATTTATTTGAGGCTTGAGCTATTGAGTAATTTTTCAGGCCAGAGAGCACATTCAGAATATTGAGATGGTGCCATAGGTGCTCCCATGGGACTGTTATGGAGCATAGCCAAACATGAAAGAAAGCTGTAAGTTTGTTCTCTTCCTTCAGACTATCTACCCCACCCTCTGGCACCAATCCACTTTACCAGCCCCAATTATCTTTTTCTTCTTTTTGTTGGCAGGTTGGAACTGTAATTATCCATTATTTTTATTTTCTGAAAATGTCTGAGATCATTCTAGATCTTACAGTTCATCTTGCATTATGCCTGCTTTTCTTTAAAGATTATTTTTTTAAAAAATTCAGGGAAAGGAAAGCCAAGAGAGGTATCTATGAGAACACTATTGCTCACAGGTACTATTTGTTTACACCTGGTCTAGTCTAAAATATTTGAAGGCCTAAAGATTAGGAAACATCATGTAAATACAAATCGTGGGAATAAATCCCTGGAAATTTAGAATATGTTTCCCCCTCTAGACATTATAAAGTCTGCCTGTGGAACTTCAGAAAATGCATATGGTCCATGAAACTTGGACATCCGGCACTACAGTTTTGTGGAAATGATCAGGAAGTAGGAAACTGCCATAAAGAGTTTCTCAGGTCTGAAGATTACTACCAAATATTAAAAACTGCTCAAGGTGAGACATCATCTCACCTTGAGATGAGAATAAGAGCTTATGTTATAATGTTCCAAACCAGATACAGATTAACTAATTTAATTATAGCCTTACATCAGGTTGGAGAAAGAAAGAAAGAAAGAAAGAAAGAAAGAAAGAAAGAAAGAAAGAAAGAAAGAAAGAAAGAGGGAGGGAGGGAGGGAGGGAGGGAGGGAGAAAGAAAGAGGGAGGGAGGGAGGGAGGGAGGGAGGGAGGAAGGAAGGAAGGAAGGAAGGAAGGAAGGAAGGAAGGAAGGAAGGAAGACTCCATGTGTGTACCCATGGTAGGTGAGTGAGTGAATTTTCAAGAATTCATTCAAACCCTTGGCATTCACCCACCAACCTTTCAAAGATAATGCTTAAAGCAAATATTCATAACTAAAGAGCTTCTCAAACACAAGCCTTAGCTTCCTCAGGCTATATCTAGACAGAAGTCAGAGAATGGCATATTCCAGCTATGTTAGCATTCTGCCATGCATATCACGAGGGAAAACCTCTATGGCATGTTTTATTGTAATATGGGTTATTCTATATTCCTCTAAACCTCTTCCTGAAGATTGTTTGCTTTCTAAATACCATCCCTGCCTTTAGCACTAATCCTCTTAGCACTCACTGACCACACATATAGCGTATTATACAAAAAATTACAGTTTGAACAATTAGGTGTTGATTCTCATTTTGGTACAGCAACAAAAGGATGCTTGAGTGCATGAATTTTGATTTTTCTGCTTTTAAATACATATGCATAGTAAAAAGGATGAATATTTAATTCCTTTGTATTTTAACAAGAAAATTGATATCCGCATGCATCCTTCACAACCTCAGGACTCATGTACTTTGAGTTCAGGAACTTGTATTTGAAGAATAAAGCTAAGCCCTCCCTGTTGCTGAACTTGCATTATTATATATATGTTCTTTATGTGGGCCATGGTAACTGCTCACATTCCTGGTTATCAAAAAAAAAAAAAAAAAAAAGGAAAATCAAACGAATGATTTTATATTGCTTTTTTTTAATGAAATATTGTACAGTTAATTTATGTACATCTGATTACATAGAGGCACTATCAACACTGATTTTTTAATTGGACATTGAAATGTAAGAATTTCCTAACTGCACCTAGCCCTGAGAGAGGCAGAAGGCAGAGTTTTATTGGTATATCAATTGCTCTGACTAACTTGAACACTAAACATTTAGTTTTAGTCTGGATATCCCATACTTGTATGAGTATCAGTTGTTAGACTTTCACAAAGACTTTGTACAGCTCTGTTGTCTGGTTTCAGAGTATTAGAAATAAATACTCTGATCTTATAGACTAACATAAGCAGTTCTTCCAGAGGGATGTTTTCCAGAAGAGCCATGCCAGTTGAAATGTTCCTAAATGTCTCCACATGGAACACTCTCAACACACTCAGAGAAACAGCTTATGCAGGAAACATTGCCTAGCTGGGAACTACTACGGCCATGTTAATTCCAATGTCTCAGAAAGACACTGAGAAACCTTTTATAGTTGGAAAAGGATACTAACCCAAATGCTATCTTTTCAAATATAATAGGTGCCTCTTTCCCTCCTAGGGAACTGTTTCAATAAAAATATGTCAGTTATCACATCGTGCAATTGAATATCCAAATATTTATATAAAAACTTGTTATCTTAAATCTATGCTACAGCCACAGTAATGCAACATGGATAATATATTGGCTAATGTATTTTTATTAAAACAGTAAAACAATTCTACCTCTGTTTGCTTGGGTGTAAGTTTCTGATGCTGCTTTTTTTGTCTTTTCCTTCTTTAACCATGCCTCCCCCAAAGTGGCAGCTCTAATGTACTTAGAAGGACTAGAGTTTGGGTTCAACTCTGGGATAATTGCTGAGGCCTTTGTGTGAGCATATCATTTTCTGAGCCTTCACATGCTGCTGGTCAAACAGAAAAGGGCTTCATCTGAACTACTCTTACTGGAGGTCAACATTTCAAACACCAATATACTGTATATTTAGCATTTTTATTTGGAAAATATTACTTATCAATGTCTGAATTTAGTACCAATTGAAGGACACTTTTTTGGTACTTCATCAGATGTATCTGGTGACTTTTCTGGCTCCCTAAATAAAACCTGCCAAATAAGTGATAGCTGCAATTTTATAAGATTGCAATGTAATTTAAGTACCATTAATCTCCAATCCTTTCTTTTTTAAGAGCACCTATATTATATGTTTCTGAAATCAACCGATAATTTTAATGTGCATGAATGACCTTAAACTGAATTGCTCTGAATTGCATGATTAAGAGAACTGGGCAAGTTCAACTAAAAATATAAAAAATGTTGACAATTATCTAGCACTTTATGAAACTATAATCTCAAAGCACACAATTCCTGCATTACCTTAATTTACCACACAATATTATAGATGTTTATCTAAATAAATTCCAAATTGGCTATTCATAAGGATAGTGAGATAGCAGGTTCCAATATTGTTTCAATAGAAGAGAATATCTGTGGGCTCAGGGAAGAACTGTGGAGTTCTTGGTGGTCTCTGAGCTTGGTTGTTTGCTTGCAGGCATTTCATTATCCAGCTAGGTAACATCATCAGTTTCATTACCCAACTAAATAACATCATCACTTGCATTGACGATGTTAACTAGTTGGGTAACAAAATGTCTGATGGCAAACAACCAAGCTCAGAGACCACCAAGAACTCCACACTATATACGTACTCGTTTTTGTTTGATTAATATGTATATCTTATACACTCTAATAAACATGTTAAATTTGTTTTGCTTGCTGAGGCTTTTCAAGTGTTCCTCTAATTCTATTTGCTATCTATCTTAAAATTTTGAGAACATATTATTACATGTTTGCTTTTTGTCCCAAATATTATGGCTACACTATCCGAGCTGTGAAAATCCAAATGACTGCTACATGACAATGGTTGTGAGGATTACTGCAGCACAGAGGTGGTAATCCTAGCAAATATGACACTCTTTCAACTGAAAAATTAAAATGATTTATTATTAATATATTTATTAATATTTCTGCAAATTCTACTCCTATTATTTTCCTGTCAAAGGTAAGTCCTGTTAGTCTAAACCATTTCAACAGAATGGAAAAAAACATGGCTAACTCCTTCATTGAAATCAAAGTTGATTTGAATTTTTATCTCACTGTTTTAATTTATAGACAGATTGAATATACATATTAACCTTATGCATGTCCAACAGAAATAAATGGATTTAATTTGATCTCATTGGATAAAATGTATAGCATTTGTTTTGCTGTGGCATGCTTGTTCTCTCTTCATTTTTAAAATGTAAATAAAAAAATCCATAAAAACTGATAGGGTTTGTAACTTTATTCTACTGAGAAATGTTCTGAAAAGTGCCTTCTTGAAAATAAATATATTTCACTTTAAAATACTAGTAATTATCTGAGATCTTCATAAGTACTGTACATTCTAGTTTAAACAATTAAAGGAATACAATAATTACTGCTCAAAATAAACAGAAATTCCTTTCTCCCCCCAACTTAAAAATTATGTACACATGGATTATACTTCTTTAGTCATTTAGACAAATATTATTTGATAAAAGATATTGAGTCAAATAATTCTTAAAACACATTTATTACTCACATACTGTTGAAGAGCTCTCTGTAAGTTTCATCACCTTTTCCTTCTGACATCAAGCTATCCAATTTGTCAATCAGTTTTGCTTCCACCTGTAAGAAATGTATGTACACATAAAGATGTTCAGAGGCTTTAAAACAAACTCAGGATCAAATCTACAGGGGAAAACGTATTTTCCAGAAGGATGTTGCTTTAAAAATGGTTATATTAAGAATTAACAATCAAAGGGAGATTGCTGCATTATTTGTCTCTTTGTAGAACTGAAATAATCTCATAGCAATAATCATATATATGGTGCATATGCAATAATATAAATGATACAAGATGGCTGCAAAATGGTGGCATTTCCAATTCTTGAGACGGCTATTCATGGAGGCAAACAAAACAACAGACTCCCTAAGCCCCCTGCTTGAAATCCACCCATCTACAAATGAAAGACACACTGTCTATGCCTCAGCATAAAAAGTCACCTTTTCCTTCCCTCCCATCATCCTTTGAATTAGTACACTGTATTACTTTCCATGCTGTTTGACTGTCTGATACTAAAATCTAACCCTATCCTCCACAAAGTTTTGTGAGAGATGTGCTTAATTTGCATTTAGCACATAAGAGCAGTTATGGAATGTGAGTTTGGTAGCTAATGATAATTGCTTAAATATACTTTTGATTGTTGTACTCCGCCCAGAGTCACTTCTTGTGAGATGGGCGGCCAAATAAATTTGATAAATAAATAAATATTTGTTTAAAAATGTAGCAAGTTGTTCCTGTATGACTAATATTGCACCGTAAAATTGTTTCTCATGAAGTAATAAACACAATTGGTAAATGTGAAACTTGGGAGAAGCTTTGCTGTAGTGTTATTGGAAAATAAATGATAACTGCTACCTTTAATGATAATAAATTATGCAGAGAGAAATCAGAATATATGGTTACTACTTATATGGAAAGTAGTCCATATAAAATAACTAAGAATCTACTTGTACTGTATATACCTAGCCCTCATAAAATAACCATGAATCTACAGAATCTACTTATATTGTATATTTTGAAAATTTTGAATATTTTGAAAATCTACTTATATTGTATATTTTGAAAATTTCTACTTTGAACCCTTTCTTTTTTTCCCCAGATATTTCTGCAAATTCCACTCCTTTTATTCTGCTATTTCACCTCACTAATTCAGTGCTTTTGCTTTGCTTCATTTGAAACAGCAGGAAAGGGAACATGCAGAATGTCTTGACGCTACACCAAGAAGTAGAATACGAATTGCAATAGCAGATGGCACATTTAGTACTTCCTTGCTTGGCATCTCAAAGAGAGCTTAAGTAGGAAAAAAATGAATTGGATTATGGTACAACTTGGCAAACTATAAGGGTCAGCTTTGTAGCTGGAAACATGAATATTGCAATATATCATGATAGATTCTTACCTAAAGCACTCTATTTCTAACAATATGTTTCTCGACTATTTCTTATATTGTAAGTGATCCTGAAATAGGGCCTTTCTGTACAATTACTGTTTCAATCAAAAAATTGTATTTGTGGAATAAGAGCCAAATATTTATCTCAGGGGTTAACTCTTTAGTTGCATAGATACTTCCTTGGTATTTACTACTATTTGAGAGTCACTATATGCTGTGAGCATCTCTTCAGGAAGGAAAGGAAGAAGCTGAACCCAATAATGCTGGAAGAAAAGAGTTTGAGACCAGACAAGACAAGACCACTATCAAAGCACTATGCAGGTAGTATCAACATCCAGGGCTAAAAAGCAGGTAGCAGAAAGGCTACAGTGGAAAATCTAACCATTTTGCATAGATCTGTCCTTAAAAGCCCTGCCCTCCTTCAGAAGGAGCAAAAAAGGTTGTACTTGTGGAGAAGAGGGGTATTTTGCAACCAGATGCCCTACATGCTTCAAGTATTTCAGGAGATGAGTCAGTTGCAATATCAAAGGAAATCCAATAAATTAATTGTAAGGAGCCATGGAAATGACAATGAGGAGGGCATCCAGAAGCCATTAGGACAACAACAGGTGCAGGAGAAGCATGTGCTAAGCCAAAGGGGGCAGGGAAGTATTAGAGATTCAGGCTGGCTCTCTCCGACTCACTGGGGCATAAGAGGGAATGAAGAGAAAACATGGGCAGACATACAGGATTCTGTTATTATAGCCTATCTGTGCAGTTCTAGCCATTCTTTTGGGTCAGTTTCCTGGTCTGTCTACCTTGTAGAGCTGGCATCAACTGGAGCCAGACACGCAACACTGTCAACATATATTCATTTCTGTTATACTCCAGGCCCAGACAGGCCCTGCAGTACAACTGCAAGCTTTAGTAGACTCTGGTGATACTGGGAACTCCATCACACACAATATATGCCTTGCCCGCTCAGCCTGTCAAATCCTCTGTGAGGCATTCAATTTCAATGGCAGACACCTAAGCTTTGAGCTTATTTCAGGAGGGAGGGAGGGAGGGAGGGAAGGAAGGAAGGATTTATTTATTTTCCCACCTTTATTATTTTTATAAATAAGTCAAGGCGGCGAACATACCTAATACTCCTTCCTCCTCCTATTTCCCCCACAACAACCCTGTGAGGTGAGTTGGAGATATGCAAGATCTGTTGCTAGGGTGACAAAGGGTTTTTGCTCACCTCTAACTGGTGTGCCAATTACAGCCTTTCCTGGATTAGGAGGCCCTTCGGACATTAACTCATGCCCATGGGATCTCAAGGCTCAACTTCTGCAATGTGTTCTACATGACACTGCCCTTGAAAACCACTCAGAAGCTTCATCTGGTCCAGAATGCAGCGACATGCTCAGTGATGGGCATGCCTTGGAATGCCCATGTGACACATGTGTTCTGCAAGATATATTTGTTGCCAGTGTTGCCTGTCTGTTTCCAGGTATGATTCAACCAGCTGGTTATTATCTATAAAGCCCTACATGACATAGGACAGGTTACTGCCTAACTCCCATGGTTTCTGACTAGCCAGTATATGGTGGCAGAATTGGCATGTTCCAAGTCCCTTCAATTAAACAATGTCACCTATCGGAAGCCAGGAAGTGTGCCTTCTTTGTTGTGGTGCCTGCCCTTTGGAATGAAATCTCCATTGAAATACATATGGCTCCCACCCTGCTGGCATTCTGTAAAGACTTGAAGATCTGGTTGTTCTCCCAGGCCTTGATGGGAATCCCTTGGGTATGTTTGTTATTTTTTGTTTTCTGTTTGTATATTGTGCCAAGATGCCATCTTGTTTTTGGGTTGTATTGGTTTTTATCTTACTACTTGTGAACCAACCAGAGTCAGTTGGAGTTGGGCAGTGCCATAAATAAATAAATAAATAAATAAATAACAATGCTGATGGGTGGCAAAAGTCTGTTACTATGTAAGATGCAGACTTAAGTACTGGAGCTGCCACATAAATATGACTAGATTCCTAGATTCTGCAGTAGTTATCTTCATCATTATAACTTTTGCATTTATGATAAAAGCAGCTTATCTAAGTGTTGTCCTTGAATATTTTACTGTTAAGTTAATGAGTGTATGTTTTAGTTCCTAGAGGGAAATTTATTGTTGCATCCAGGGTAAAGCTCTGGCAGGCAGACTGTCAGACAGATTTTTCAAATAATTTTGTCATCACAGGGACATTTTATCTTTAAGTAAAAGGGATCAAAGTTCAGGGACAGGATACATGACTTGCATTTAGAAATTTGCTGGTTCAGTTCCTGTTCAATAATTTCTAACAGTAGATTTGAAAAACCTTCTCACTGGAATGCTACTGAAGGCAGAATAGACTATACTGGACCAATGGATCAGTGGTCTGATACAGTTTTCTATAGTGAGATTCCAGATTTTAGTCACTAATTATATGATTCTTTCCTTCAATCCCACCATAAATCTCATTGACTTTATGGCTATTTACACTCTGTTAAAAAGTCACTGCTCTCCAGCTCTCTCTTATCTTTTCTCATGCCACCTATCATTTTACTTCATGTAGCACCCCTCCATTTGTAAAGCAAACATTTCTTCTTGAAAGGCCCATCTGCAACAACACTTCTATTACAGTTTATTCCTTGCACACCTGCGCGCACGCCCACACACACAAAATCCATCCATTTGTTTGCCCATTTCATGTTACTTAAATTATTGTAGGTTTCTATATAAATGAAGTGCCTTTTTTGTATATGTCAGATTTCACAATACTGCAGCCTTCCTAAACCTGATATTCTCCAGTTTTGATGAACCAACTTTAATCATCCCTTGGCCAGCATGGCCATCCTCAAAAAGAATGTAGTTGGGCCTGCCATTTGTTTTTAAAATGTTACTGTCATTTAAGAAGAAAAACAGAAATATACAGAGCCTTTTGAATTGATGTAGCCGTGATCTGCATTCTCATGCTTAAATTATTAGTATCTCAGCAGTAGACACATTGCATAACTAATAACTTCAAACTATCTTTAAGAACTATATTGATACTTCAAATATAAGCTATTATTCGGGACAGGATAGTAAAGTGAATCCACGCCAGGCCAAACATCTATAAAATGCACTAACAACTAGGCCATTCCGTAAACCCATGTACAGTACATCCAGTGCTGGTGGTAAATTGTGTGTTTTATTATCATAAATAACCTTATCCATTTGTCAGGTTCACACATTTTTTCCCCTTTTACCATTTCTAAAACTAACATATACTAACTCAGGAAAATAATTTGTTATAATCATAGTTGAAACAAGTAAGCAAGCATAACGTAATGACTTAATGTTGTCTGAGAACTATTAGCTTGAAAAGTTAATTTATCTTCCCCTAAGGCAGAGCTTTCCAAACTTTTCATGTTGGTGACACACTTTTTAGACATGCATCATTTCGCGAAACACTCTTACAGCAGGGCACAAGGCAGGCACTAGGACCTGCGTGGAATCACAGCAGGTTTGGAGGCAGCAAGGCACAAGGCAGGCACTAGGACCTGCACGGAATCCTGGCAGGGCTCCGAGTTAGCAGCAGCCGCGACACACCCAGACACTGCAGCCGACACACTAACGTGTCCCGACACACAGTTTGGAAAGCTCTGCCCTAAGGAATGGACAAAAATACCTGTTTGAAGTTGCCACTGCGTCTTTGTTCCCAGTCCATCATATCATGAAAAATAGGAATCATAACATTCCGCAGGTCAGGCTGAGGTATCAATGTCACTTCTAAGAAAGGGCCAATCAGTGCTGGGATGAAGTGGACTTTGTGTTCTCCTAAAAGGTAAAAGAGGCTAAAGTGAGTGGAACTATTCTCAAGAATGAAATACTGGAGGAAAAAAGCCTGCAGTTTTATGAAAAATGATATTAGAAGTTGGGCTAAGAATGTACAGCATGTTTTGTTCAGCAGATTTTCTCGTACAGTTTGTTTTATAAATGAATAGAAATAAAACAAACAAATAAATAAATAGGAAAGATGCAAAGGAGTTCAGTTTACATTTTTACAATAGAAAATGAAAAGTAAAGATTAGTCTGTTCATATAGTGTCTAGTACTTTTTGAGATTTCAGCTGAACATTATGTTGCATTAATGTGAAATCGACCTGCCTACCTATCTCCATCCCTCCCATGGAGTGCCATTTCTGTTCACTCTGGGGGACCTAGGAAGTTGAGAAACAGAATTTGGGAGAGGTCCTGCTCAATATTTCGTTAATATCGCTGAAACTGCAATATATATATTTATTTAGTTTAGTGCCATCAAGTCAAATTAGACTCTTGCTGACTATATGGGCATATGCTCCCCATAGACCTGATTTTAGTAATACATTGCAGCTCTTCCAAAAATGTTACAGCAATCTCCTTGATCTGATCCATCCTCCTTATCTGTTGTTCTACTTCCCTCAGTCACCAAGCATTATTTTTCTAGTCTATCTTCTACTTTCATCACATGTCCAAAGTATATGAGTTTCAAGACTACAATCAGCCTTTATTTGATCCAGGACTGACTGATAGTTTCTTCCTATAAATTTAGGGAGTAACTGTCTCTACATCTATAATTTGAAGACATCTGACTTCTTTTTCTCTCTATGTCCAGCAGTCATAGCCATACAACCATACTTGTCTTTACCACCTGGATGTGGTATGAGGTTTAGCAATGACAGTAGGAGCAGGAACTCCTGTTAAGATTAGCCCTTGCTGCTAAAATAAAATAAAAGAGGCATAAGAAGTAATCCACAACAGGAATGAGGGTATGCAGTCACTTCCTGTGAGATGGACAGCTATATAAATTTGACTAATCAATAAAATAAATAAATGTAGGGCTCTGGAGGCAAGAATTCCAACCCAACTACTTGAAGAAATTCCAAAATCAAATCAGAAAGAAAACTGTATGGAGACAGCCCTTTCTTTAGCTTATTTTAATTCTTTTAACGCTGCTACTGGAGAGAAAATACTGCAATACTGCCAGTTCTGAGTATGCCAGTCTGTCCACGTGGAACAGCTGAGAAACACACAATGGTCCATATATATTATGCTATCAGCTGTACCTGGAGTTCTGCTCAGTTTAATGACCTTCTTAGCACAAAGGCTGGGTAGGGCCACAGAGTTTAATGTTAGCTTATTTTTGTTATTGGATCAGTACAGTGTAGTATAATCACCCTATCGGTATGTCAATGGGTGATCAAAGAATGCTAGTTGTGCTATCATGTGATTAGTTTAAATTTTATGTTAGGCGTTTGTGATTGTAACCTTTAATTTTGAATGGTTGTAGATTGTAACAGTGATTTAAAGACATTTACAGGACTGTGGAAAATATCTGCTCTATTATCTTAAAGATTGTCATCAATACACACAAGCCAATTTTTTAATTTGATGTGAACATAAAGAAAATAGAACTACAAAAGGTTGTATATTAAAAGATTTCTAAAAAAGGCCATTCCTATAGTGGAGGTACAAGCTGATTTGGCATTTTGTACTTCAAATTTGGAGAAATTGCATGAGTTTCATTACCTACCTGATTGCATATGCACATCAGGTAGAAGAAAAAAATGCTCAAATGGACAACAAGGGAATGCAAATTTCACTTGTAAAAATGGAAGCTGAAACTTAAAAAAAGAAGAAGAAGAATCAGCATGGCCATCAAATTAATTCTTTTGCTAGCTACTGCAAAAAATTTTTAAAAATCTGCTTCAATTTCCACACTAGTACACAAAAAAGCAATTGACTTTGAAGTAACTTTAGTCAACTTATTTTAATCTAATGTTTTTATAAAGTATTGTATGATACCTTAATGTTTTGCATAATAAATACACAATGCAATTTGTAAGAGTAGTTTACCAAGGGAAATATCACACCCACATTAGCCATTGTTATTTGAACCAAGAAGTGCTTTCTGCATGAAACAATGTCTCCACAAATTTTACATGTGGTTGCTATGATCATAGGAATGGTTTTTCCTATGTCACCAGCAAATGTCCCAATATTGGGCGGGGGTGGGGGGAGGAGGAACATGGCATCCTACATAAAAAAATCATTTAATCTACAATGTATAAAAGGGACTATCACAATTACTAAAAGAAAGACTTAAAAGCAAGTAGAACTCATGTTCTACTACACATTTTATTATGTGCCAGTTCTTATAACTGATACAGTGGTGGTGCATGATTTATCAAAATCTTGTTTACTTTATAAATAAAGCTATTTTGCTCCATGTGATTAATAGTTTGTTTTTACAGTTTTCTAATATTGCAAAAAGAGAGCAATCATTGAATAATACAATCTTTTCCAATCCAAAACTATAGTCCTGCAAACATATTGAATTACAACTCCCATGTTATTCAGCCAGGGACTTTGAAGACAATCAGGCTAGGTGAGACTGGACTACAAAATGAGTTATTTTGTTCCAATGAGCTTCCACATCACCTTCCTTATTCTACTTTCCATTCATTAAGTGGGGAAATTAAACTATCGTCTAATACTTTTTCATACAGAATTTGTACTTCCTCTTCTTGCAGTTATTTTGCTTTTACTCTTTTCCATGTTCATTTTCTTCCATGTGTATTTTTGACACTATCAAACCAATGGTCTGTGTCACACTCAGTCTCTCATAACCCTTGTATTATTTATTAATCCTATCCATCATTCATCATTCATCATACATCATCAAATCATTCATGCTTTTATGTTCATCCCTTTTCATTATGTATGCATGTACTTAAACTATATATCTGAAACATCTTTTTCTAAACAGATACTCACCAATTATCATTTGGATTTTTGGGTCTCTAAATGGTCCAATCACTTTTTCTATACTCTCTAATCCTGATCCCATTCATGCCACTAACAAAATAATCTTTTCTTCTGGAAGCCATTAATTGAGAATATTGTACAGTTTTCCCCCAAACTCTTCTCTGGTTTGTATCACCAGTTGATTGAAACATAACATGCAAGTATCACCAATCAATTAATTCCTACTTTCATACAAACCCAAAACTGTCTAGTTGACACCAATTCATATTTCCTGAAATACATTTCAGTTTTTTCATTCCTATTAGACCTATATCTTCACATCCTGGTATGTATACGTACATACAAGATCAGTCCACCTGCATTCAGATCTATTATAGCCCCCTCCTTTCTTTCAGTTTTACAAATAGACAAGATATCTATTTTTCTTTCTTTCATTTCATTTATTAATGCATAGTATATATTCCTCTTATATTCTGTGTCTTCCATATGCCATGGTTGTCAATACATGATTCCATTAATATTGACCTCCACCTCCCATTAACAAGGTTTTCATGTAACACTTGTGTACGTTACTAAAGAAAGAACATGCTTGGTTAACAGCCTTTATTATACTCATACCATATGCAACATTCCCATCTAATAGTAAGTATACAATACCAATTGGTTTTGGCACATTTTGGCCACTATGCCTAAAGCATCACCAAAGCCCAGTTTTATTCCAACATGCTCACACTATTGTATGCAAGCTAGTATCTCTAATTCAAAGACTGCCTTGCCCACATCCCATGAACTAGATGGCATATGCATTATACTGACACTCTCTGGATACTGAGGAATGTTACATTTTTACATAAACATATTTTCTAAAAACACTTATTGAAAAGTCAAACATTTAAGTAAATTTTAAACGTAAGCCATATAATTAATCTTACCTAAGTTTTGCCACATGCTGAAGATTTCACATCCCATTGTCACCCGCATATCACCATATCTGTTATTTTTTTAAAAAAAATCAAAGATTGGATAATTAATCATTTCACTTTATCATGAAGCATACTTTTTGTGTGTTTGCAACAAGTATCACCTCTAGGCAGTTTGTTATTATAGAGAAAAAATCCAACAGAATATTTCTACAAAATACCTGTTAAGACAGGAAATGAAAAGCAGCTAGACAACCATAGCACATCACAGAAAGAACACTTATGAAATATTCAAACACTGTGTCTGCAACCAATAAAGGACAAGCATTTCTGGGAGACAACTGCAGATATTATTGCAGATGTATTTGATATCATCTGTTATAATTTTTCCTGCTGCTAAAGAATCAAAGTGGTATTGTTTAAAAACAACTTTTTCAAGCAAAGTTTTAACTACATATATCATCATATCTAACAAGCATTTTTGTTAGGATTTGAATTGATATTTCCCTGCATGTTATCTCCATTAATTGCAGTGAGCTGTAATCATTGAATTAAAGTACTGTAAACCAGAGAAGATTCATTCAAGAGCACTGTGCATGTTGTCAGGTGCATCTCATTGAAGCATGTCTAAGAAATCAAATGTACTTCAAACAACTATGCCTTGAAAAACAAAATTCTGTCTCCCAGTAATAATCAACAGCAAACCACACATAGCTTTGCCAACTTTTAATCTCAATAACATTTTGCACAGAAAAAATAAATGCCACAAATATTGATGCTCTCTATTTTTAATGGAGCCAACAATTATACTTACTTTTCTAGTACTTTTTTCTTCTTAGAAGGTGTGAACATTTCCAACTGTAGACACAACTGGTTTATAAATATGACAGCAAGGTAAAAATAGGAATCCCAGATCTGCAAGTAAACATAGTTTGATAATTGCATTTCTTTTTAAGATACTATTAGTAACCAGACAGTGCAGATACTTATCTTACATGCCTAAGATGATTTATAAGTTAAAAGTAATAACAAGATGTAATCTGACAGAATTAAAAAAAAACTATCATACAAAATTCAAATAATTTATTCTGACTTATCTATAAATTGGTGAAGTATGATTCATCAAGTGAACAAGTTAAGGACTGCATGATCAAATGGATGTAGAATTTGAACCAGACAGGTGAAATGCAATAATAAGAATATCAATGGAAGAAAAACCACCAGACTTAATATTACACTTAGAGAAAACTGGTACAAGGTGTTCTACTGATGGTATATTACTCCAGTAATGATTGCCAAAATAGACAATTCATTTCCTAAAAACTGTTAGAAGTGCAATAACTAGGTTGGATAATTCTTTCACATTTGGTGTTAATGTTCTAAGGCCCAATAATTCTGGAAAATTATATATAACCACAGGTTCGTACCACATCCAAATTTGAGTTTCTCCTAAGATTATAGTATCTAATTTTTAACTTTTTTCTCTCTTTTTTTCTGATTTGCTAAATTTGTTAAATTTTTCAGGCTAGACAGAATTTACTATAATCTCGTTTCTAATCTAAAAGTATAATTTATAAATCAAATTATACTGGAAATAGCTGTCAATGATTATACAATAATCTGACTATTTTTTTAATACTGATTCCAATTTTCAAACTGTCATAAAATATATTTATATGTAAATTTATCAGTCATTTTGATTTTTTTCTAATAAATACTACTGTGTTTGTAAACCTCTTTATTTACAACCTGCTTTTTCAATTTTTGTTCTGAATTTCTTTCTCATATTATATTTGTAAATTTTATTTCATTTATTTATATGTGTGTACGCATGTTTTAAAAATGACTGTTGATTGTTATAAACACCATAGCCTAGGACCAATGTTATTCCCAGTTAAAAGGAATTAGATGCTGTAAAGACAAATATTCATTAAAATCAATACAATTTCCCCTAATCTGAATTTTCCAGATGTGTATATCTCCTATTATATCCTGCAATTCTGGCAAACTGTTTTAAAGTAGAAATCCAGATCAAAATTAATTCCAATGTATTGCCACTCCAATATGAAATATTAAATGCAAGGCCCATTTGAATTAAATGTTACATATATGGACATATTTTCTCATCTGTGGTGCAGTATATGCTGCATCAAAGCCACTGCTGACATATACACTGGAGGAAGATGATTAAACTGGAGAAACAGTCAAAGCATTGGATGTCTAATACAGTGGAACAGAAGTTACAAACAGAAAGGCATTTGAGAGAAAGAGTTTCATAATTGGTTGTAAGTCACCTAGAATTTGGTTTAAGATGGGCGGCTATAAAAATGCTTTAAATAAATACATACATAAAATAATGCAAACCAAGCTTACCTTGTAATCAAAATTTTCATTTAAGAAGTTTTTGCGAAGGGCATCAGAAAGATATAACACTGTTGTAATAATAACACTAGTAGAAGAACAAAACATGGATTATCTATTTAATTGTTCACATAGCCATATACTGTACATATAGTTTTATATCTTTGTTCTGATTTTTTTTTATTAACACAAGAAACTGTTTGTAGAGTACAAGATTAATGTTACATAATAAAATCTTTAAAACAGTCTGAAATAGGAGCCTACAAGCTTTATAATGCATACTTTGAACCTAGCTCTTTGTGTAAGTTACAAAATACTCTCTTCAATATATTTCTTAAACTCACAGAATGTATTATGGAAAACAATGGAATAAAACTAGTTAACACTTTAGTGTATTACTTGCTTTGTTTGCCCCTTTTTTGCATGAAACTTAGTAAGTTAATTTAATTAAAGACTTGTGCTCTCTCTAATGCAGAACCATCCCTTCCGCTCAAAATTATTGAATGCTATTAATGTCATCCAGGCTTTTGCATAGTTGACTTAAATGCTTAAGGACACAGGCATTCACAGGCAAATCCATTTTTTGCAAAGAACCTTTCCCTCATTATACAAATATTGGTGTACTATCTCTGTCTCGCCTCCTGAACTGGACTATTCTGCAGGTACATGCTCAAAATACCTGGGGTTTTTTTTTGGGGGGGGGGAGTAGACGCAGGAAGTCCTAATAAATATGCTTTGCTAATGCATTGGAAAGACAGTTAATTATATTTGCTTGCAGCAGCATAATAAACTTGAACTAACACCTAATCAGCATGAAAGCATGATGAATATTATTCAGTGGCAGCATGCAACATTTTGATGTCCACTTACTGTATAGTATTGTAAACACAAACAAATGTACAGTACCTGGTCTCAGAGTTTTGTTTCCAGTCACAATTATAACAGCAATTTTTGCTACAATCTCAAAACAGAGCTTGATCATTTCATTCACAAAGCATTGTTCTGTTACTTGTATTGCAATCCTACTTTGTTATAGTTGTTGATTAGAATAGTCCCCCACTGCCCACCCCGGGCCTTAACATGATAGCAGCAGGGACTGGTCATAGCCTGCTGCTGATGGGGAAAAGCAATAGGCATTTAAAAACTCAGCAGGAAAAAAAAAGTGAAGCTGGATATGACTCTGCTGAAGAAATGAAAGAGCCAGACTGTTACTATGGCTGAAGCTGCCTAGGCATCTCCCCGCCCCATCTCAGTTTAGTAGTAGTCTGATGTGATGGAATGTCTCCCTCAGGAGGAGGGTGATGTGATGGATCTCGGAGCAGAGGAAGGAGGGGGCACATTCCATCAGGGAGATAATAAGCATTCTCACAGCATTGAGAGCCTCAGCAGGCTGAAAAATAAAGTCAGGCTGGCCCTGCCCTAGAGTCCCAGGAGTATTTTTCCCCTTAGATCAGTTAGGGTACCTTTATTCTGGCAAGATTCTGTATATGGTAGGAACAATAAAGTAAACTAGAGCTGCAATTCCAGCTCAGCGTGGTCTTTCGCCAGTTTTTCTTGACATCTGGTTTTGTTTTGCTTTAGTTCTAGCTTAATGCAGTCTAATGCATGAGTGTGTACCAGGACTAGCCTAGCAAACGATTCACATATTCGAAAGGGCACTTTAATGGCTTCCTCCCTGCCTCCTGCACCACATTAGGACTAAGTAATGTCTCAGAGGTGGTGAGGGCAACCGCAGCTGGGACTGGGCTGGGGTTTACATTAAAAACATGTAAACATAAAATTACAGTCAAACCAATATAAATAGAATAAATAAGTGTAAAATCCAAGGGATGATAAAATCTCAAATAATAGGGAGGGCTCTATGGCGCCAGCCACCCCCAGGAGGAACTGTTACTTTTCCCATCCCATCTCCGGGGGCAAGATATTCCAAAGGGCGGGCGCCACTGCAGAGAAGGCTCGCCTCCTGGAGCCCACTAGATGGAATTCCTTTGCCGATTGGGTCTGTAGCATGCCCTCTCTGCATGACCGGGTGGTCATTAATAATAATTATTATTGCCCCTTTGCACAAAGCCGGTTCCTGGAGAAGCCGCTTGCAATTTGCGGGAAGGGGTGTGCCTTGGCGTGAAAGGGCGCCTTTGAGTGAAGGAGCAGGCTTTGGCTGGCTTCACGCAAGGCTTTTTGTTGTTGTTGTTCGGGGGGGTGACATGTCAGCAGTGTCAAGTTAGGCATTTTCTGAATTTTTGACATGCCAAGCCCAAAAGGTTCACCATCACTGCACTAGTGTGATGCACATGCAAGTGGTGATAATGTTAAGATTTTCGGTGCAATAAGGCTGTGCAGCATTTCATATTCAAAAACAAAAAGATACTTCAGAGCTGGTGACAACATAGACCTAGAACCTGTCTGTTACTCCTTAAGCCAAATGTAGGACTGCACTGTAGCTGTGGAAAACAGCCATGTGATCCTGGGAAAAAAACATAACTGTGCTAACATCAGCATCCCTGCACACTCCGAACCATCATTTTCCTTTGAATCCAAAATCCTGCAGAGTCCTGAAATGCAGAGTACGAGTAAATGTTGGCTTGGATGGTTTGCTGAAATTTAAGTGCATATGTACCCTGTGCATGCTCAAGCACCTTGGGATTTTGAATTTAAGGCTGCATTTTAAAATGCCTCTGGGTTGGTTGGTTTGGCTTGGCTACACTTTTGGATCCTCTGTTCTTTTGATGCTGAACTTCAAGATTCATTTCAAATTATAACAAGATGTTGGTTTGACTTTGGATGTCACCTAGACTGCACCTCTGTCATCTTGACTGCTTGTTTGTTACCATACTGTTTGTTTGTTGTGCTATATTTTCATACAAGAGTTAGGCAATCCTGTTGGCCTGTCGTAAGGCCTTGAAGTTATGGGCCCGGGCCTGGGATCCCAAGTGTCTTAAGGGCCCCGTTTCCTGGTTAACATCTATAGTTACGATTTCTCTCGGCTGTTATATATATATATTTATTTTTGTATTGTGTTTGTATTTGGTTTTAATTGATTTTATGATTTTTTGCTGCCCAGAGTCACTTGTTTGAGATGGGTGACCATAGAAATTAAATAAACAAACAAACAAACTGTGTTTAAAAAAAAAGAATCTGGTCTGTCTGTTGAGAACCCTGGGGAGACAGACAGGCATTTTATTCTGTCAGAATACTCAATATTCGAACCATTTCAAGTTTTCTCTCATCAGAATGCTGCCAACTTGGAACTTATGGATGGAATTGTTTTGTGCTAATCTCAAAAATATGTATTTTTAATTTAATGCACACCCTTACTATTCACTAGAGGATGGGAAATATTTCACATCTAACTGGAAATAAAAGACAGGAGATAGGAATTACTTAGAATACCTCTTTTCTCATTGACTACCAATCATACACACACAAGATAGATAATTATAAAATAGTTATATTATTTTCAAATGAGATCATAAAGTATAAAATGCTGTAATCTTCCTTGGTTGTAATCCAAGGAAATGTGATTTGTTGGAATTTTATAAGCATAAAATGATAAGCACACAGTCTCAATAAAAATAGACACAGATTATGATTATAACTACATTTAAGAAATCTTACTTGTTAGCAACTAAACGCATCACTGTCCAATCTTTTGGAAACATTTCTGGTCGTATTAGTATTCGAAAAACCGTAAATATCTGTAACAAGAAATCCTGAGAGGAAAAAAAAGCCTAAATTATTTCTTATGGTAAGAAAAATGTGCAACACATTCCTTTAGCAAAAACATGAGAAAACTTTCAAATCAAGAGAAAATAATATTCTAAAGGAAAAAAAAGGACAACTATTTTTGCCACTCAAAAAAAAAAATTCAGAGTAATAATACCCAGTGATTTAACTGCTTATAATGAGATGGAGAAGGGGGGAAAAGAAACAAACTTTGATTCAAAGATCTATTTAAATAATCTTTAAATTCAGGATAACAGACAGATTGGTCTCAACCACTAATACCAGTGTGTGTGTATGTGTGTTACACTAATTGAATTATGTAAGTACAAATGGTTTTAAAAGTTGTTGAGGATTATTTCTACTGGATTTCCTTGCCTACTATGGTCCTCATCAAATTGCACCATTGGGAAATTCTGCATAATAGATTCAGATGAGAACAAGCTCTATCTGGTGTCACTTGAGTAATTATCACCTCTACTTCCACAGTTGCTATTTGCATTTTAAGAAGCATGCACATTCAAAGCAAGAATGCGCCATATTTCCCCTAAGTACAGTATTGAAAATGATATTAAGCCATGGGGCCAATCAGATTTTAATGTTACACTGCTTATAATTCTTCACACCACTACATATTTTAATGTCTAGCACTGTGAAGCAAAATCAAGGGTAAACCTATATCTAGATTATATCACATCTGACTGCAGATAGGACGACAGCTTTTGTGCTTGAATATCTCTTCACATGTTTCTCCCTGCCCCTGTCCCCCAAATGTTATATATTATTCCTTTTTGGCACAAATGGCATAACAGCAGTTCATTGTAACAGAAAAAACAATGTCATTAGACCATTTGATGTCAGCAGTAGGACTGTAGTTTAGACTCCCGCAAGACATGCTACATTTTTGCTTGGTAGTAAATTTGGGGGTTCTAGTAAATGAGGTGGATTACTATCTTATTTGTTATTTGTGAGAATAGACTTACTTACTTACTTACTTACTATCCTGCCTTTATTTTTTTTTATAAATAACTCAAGGCGGCAAACATACCAAATACTCCTTCCTCCTCCTATTATATGTGTATGTTACAGCAGTTTTCAGATCACTATTGGAGACATAGCTTATCCAGCAATTTTCCCTTGAAATGCAGAGCAGCAGAAAGAAAACTGAAAATTCTTAAGATGTAATGATGAGAATTCAGACTAAAGAGAATAGGGAAGACCCACAGATCAGTTAGATATGAGCTCACTAATATTCCTAAGGAATATGCAGTGGAGGTGAAGAATAGATTTAAGGGACTAGATTTAGTAGATAGGGTCCCAGAAGAACTATGGACAGAAGTTCACAACATTGTTCAGGAGGCGGCAACAAAAAATGTCCCAAAGAAAAAGAAAACCAAGAAGGCAAGATGGCTGTCTGCTGAGACACTGGAAGTAGCCCAAAAAAGAAGGAAAGCAAAAGGCAACAGTGATAGGGGGAGATATGCCCAATTAAATGCAAAATTCCAGAGGTTAGCCAGAAGAGATAAGGAATTATTTTTAAACAAGCAATGTGCGGAAGTGGAAGAAGACAATAGAATAGGAAGGACAAGAGACCTCTTCCAGAAAATTAGAAACATCGGAGGTAAATTCCAGGCAAAAATGGGTATGATCAAAAACAAAAAAAGATGGTAAGGACCTAACAGAAGCAGAAGAGATCAAGGAAAGGTGGCAAGAATATACGGAAGATCTGTATAGGAAGGATAATAATATTGCAGATAGCTTTGACAGTGTTGGTCAGTGAGTTAGAGGCAGACATCCTGAAGAGTGAGGTTGAATGGGCCTTAAGAAGCATTGCTAATAACAAGGCAGAAGGAGATGACGGTATCCCAGCTGAAATGTTTAAAATCTTGCAAGATGATGCTGTCAAGGTGATGCATGCCATATGCCAGCAAATTTGGAAAACACAAGAATGGCCATCAGATTGGAAAAAATCAACTTATATCCCCATACCAAAAAAGGGAAGCACTAAAGAATGTTCAAACTATCGAACAGTGGCACTTATTTCACATGCCAGTAAGGTAATGCTCAAGATCTTGCAAGGTAGACTCCAGCAATTCATGGAGCGAGAATTGCCAGATGTACAAGCTGGGTTTAGAAAAGGCAGAGGAACTAGAGACCAAATTGCCAATATCTGCTGGATAATGGAGAAAGCCAGGGAGTTTCAGAAAAACATTTATTTCTGTTTTATTGACTATTCTAAAGCCTTTGACTGTGTGGATCATAACAAATTGTGGCAAGTTCTTGGTGGTATGGGGATACCAAGTGATCTTGTCTGCCTCCTGAGGAATCTGTATAACGACCAAGTTGCAACGGTAAGAACAGAGCACGGAACAACGGACTGGTTTAAGATTGGGAAAGGAGTACGGCAGGGTTGTATACTCTCACCCTACCTATTCAACCTGTACGCAGAACACATCATGCGACGTGCTGGGCTTGATGAATCCAAGGCTGGAGTTAAAATCGCTGGAAGAAACATTAACAATCTCAGATATGCAGATGATACCACTTTGATGGCTGAAAGCGAGGAGGAGTTGAGGAGCCTTATGACGAAGGTGAAAGAAGAAAGTGCAAAAGCTGGGTTGCAGTTAAACTTCAAAAAAACCAAGATTATGGCAACCAGCTTGATTGATAACTGGCAAATAGAGGGAGAAAAAGTGGAGGCAGTGACAGACTTTGTATTTCTAGGCGCAAAGATTACTGCAGACGCTGACTGCAGCCAGGAAATCAGAAGACGTCTACTTCTTGGGAGGAGAGCAATGACAAATCTTGATAAAATAGTTAAGAGCAGAGACATCACACTGACAACAAAGGTCCACATAGTTAAAGCAATGGTATTTCCTGTAGTAACCTATGGCTGTGAGAGCTGGACCATAAGGAAGGCTGAGCGAAGGAAGATAGATGCTTTTGAACTGTGGTGTTGGAGGAAAATTCTAAGAGTGCCTTGGACTGCAAGAAGATCAAACCAGTCCATACTCCAGGAAATAAAGCCAGACTGCTCACTTGAGGGAATGATATTAAAGGCAAAACTGAAGTACTTTGGCCACATAATGAGAAGACAGGATACCCTGGAGAAGATGCTGATGCTAGGGAAAGTGGAAGGCAAAAGGAAGAGGGGCCGACCAAGGGCAAGATGGATGGATGACATTCTGGAGGTGACGGACTCAACCATGGGAGAGCTGGGGATGGTGACAGCCGACAGGAAGCTCTAGCGTGGGCTGGTCCATGAAGTCACGAAGAGTCGGAAGCGACTGAACGAATAAACAACAAATGATGAGAATCCACACAATTGAATAGGGGCTGAACAGGCTTCAGCATTCAGATAAGATAGGCAAGGAAATTCTCTTTCTTCTTTCTTTCTTTCTTTCTTTCTTTCTTTCTTTCTTTCTTTCTTTCTTTCTTTCTTTCTTTCTCTTTCTGTAATCTATATGATTATCAATCCTTTTCTTACAGCATCCATCCAATTTTTTAAAATGTGGGCTTTTAAGAATATTACTGGAATTAATATTATTGATAATATTATAATTGATAATATAATTGCCTCTTTTGGAACAGATAAGGTGATGAATATAAAAAATGATATTGGATTCTAAATCCCATTAAACTTGGTAATCAATCATCTAGCAACATTAATTTCAGTTCGTAAAATAGAATCAAGAGTACTTTACTTTAAATGCTTCTTGAAGTAAAAAAAATAAATTGTACCACAATACTGAGTGCTATTTGCTCTTTATTCAGGTTATCTTTACTTGGTTTCCATTAAGCATTCCTTGTGGTCATATATGACATTTACCTGAATGAAAGTTGATCCGGAATTTAAGATTCCCTTCTCACAAGATAGACAAAAAGAAATTCTCTGTATAGACAAAAATCCAACGCAAGGCCTAGAGTTCCCAAACCAAGCTGAAATCAGTCCTGAAGACTTTCTTCTCTCCAAATATATATTCCTGTTACACTTGCATGTGTGTGTGTGCGCATGCATGTGTATACAAACACACATACACAAACATGTAAACATGTACCTGCCAAAAGGCACATGCCAAAAAAGGGCAGAACCCAGAAAAAAACAGAAGTAAAAAGCAATAACTATTTATTAAATTAACTGTCTGCAAAATAAGGCAACCCAGGTACAACAGTAACTGAAGTTGGATTGGCATATATCAGCTACCTGTCCCTTATATATGCAACAAACCATTCCCACAAGTACACAAAAACTCTCCTTCCCTTTTTCCAGCAGAGAAGAAGGGGGAAAAGAACAGGATGGAGATGAGGAAGAAGGGATGGGAAGGAACAATACTGGATGGATGTGATGCATGGAAAAGAGAAAAGAGAGTAGGACAAGACAGAAAAGAAAGAGACCTGTTTAGACATTAAAAAAGAGTTAATTCAGCCAAGAAGTAATCCTTCCCATGACAATTCAACAAGATTCACTCTTCTAGCAGCTTCACTACAGCTTGACTTTGCATATTTTCATTTAAAAAAATGGAAATTGATAATATATACCCACTGCGCATATAGGCTTTTAGTGATTGATAACTATGATTTATAGGGTTGCTTGAACTACAAATAAGACTGCAGATGTGGGTATCTAACTATCAATTTGCCACTGAAGCTCATCATATTAATTCATCTGTGATTAATATGGTATAACCAACAATGCTCTATATTTGACAGGAAAGATCTTTCTGTGCTATTAGAAATGTGTTTGGGTTCTTCCTTGAGATGGGAAATAGACTAGAGAAAGCAACGCTGTATTATTCCAATGCCTGCTTCCTTATTCTGGAAAAATAATTTCTGTTCCTTTAAATCTGTCTGATTTTTTAAAAAAAATATACATTTAATTTACAAAATTTATAAAAAAGTTTTTACAAAAGCTATCATATTAATTTTTATCATCCTTATGGTGACTTTCAAAGCAACATGTTATCTGTTTCTACTAATTATTTTGACCATTATATCAAAGCTGTGCTGGTTGATCCATTGTATCACAATGATCCTATGTCATGAGAACACACAAATTATTAGATAGATAGATAGATAGATAGATAGATAGATAGATAGATAGATAGATAGATAGATATCTGAAAAAAGACTTACTCTCAGCATGTCCCTTGTCTTGAATCTGTCAAGAAGTTGCTGGTAATGTCTGTCAGTCATTTGTCGCAATAATGACAAAAGACATGAAACAAACTCCCCCTAGAAGAAATATAAAAGAAAAGTTTTGCACTCTGAAGAGATGAAAATATATTTTTTTTCTACTGATTACTAGATTTTTTTTAATGGATAAGTAGAAGAAAGCCCCTTTTGATAGATTCTGTTTAATCCAAAATTATTTTCCTATTTTGATGTTCTTAGGCTACACTTCTAAACTGACATATTTATCACTAGGCATATTAAAAGAATACTTTGATTTCCTAGGTACAATTTCTTGTTCAAGAAATATTCATATGTTCTTATAGTCAAGATTTTAAAATAAGATTAGTCTGACATGTATACCAATACTGAGTGAGGTAGTTCAAGAAAAAGCAACTTAAAATAGATTAGACCTTGATTAAGCACCTCAAACTAAGAGCCAGTTTGGTGTAGTGGTTAAGGCATCAGGCTAGAAACTGGGAGACCGTGAGTTCTAGTCCCACCTTGGGCACAAAGCCAGCTGGGTGACCTTGAGCCAGTCACTTTCTCTCAGCCCTAGGAAGAAGGCAATGGCAAACCACTTCCGAAAAACCTTGCCAAGAAAACTGCAGGGACTTGTCCAGGCAGTCGCCAAGAATTGGAATTATTAAATGGATTGGGGGAAAAAAAACCCTCGCAACACTTACTTACTTACTTACTTACTTACTTACTTACTTAATTTATCTTATTTATACCCCGCCTATCCCCTCCCTAATGGAGGACTCTAGGCGGCTTACAATCTCATACATATTTAATTATACATTCATATATATACATTGCAGTGCACCGCGCGCAATTAGGGAGGGGGTAAGGGAACCGACTCTTCTTTTTCAGGCATCGGAACTACAAGCCCCAGAATGCTTTGCTTTCCGAGCCGGCTGCTGACGTCCCGGAAGTTGTAATTGGATCCGTCGTCCTCAGCCTCCGTCCTCAGCCACCATCATGGGCTTCTCCAGATCTTTTGTCTTCGACTCCAAGGGCGACTCATTTACAGGACGCCAGCATATTGCCCCACGTGAGTGGTACCAATTTATCTACTTGCTTATAGCTTTAGAAAATGCTGGGTTGGCATAAGCTGGGGCTAGACTTATTCCAGTATCAGAACCAAATGCAAACCCGGATGATGAACCAGCTAGCTCAACAGATGGGTCAGACTCTGTCATAACCAGTGGTCTTCATACTAATCCTGGCCCATTAACTGCAGCCACTGTTGGAGTTGCCACAGCTCTTGGATGGTAAGTATCCATTTCCTTGCCTGACAATTCTGATAAGAGTCCATGCAAATTTACATCCTTCTTCACTCAACTTGAACTATACATTCAACATGACCCAATAATTGAATTTGAAGATTTAAAATTTATCTAATAACTATTTGGGAGTGTAAAACTGGGCAGTCTTCTCTGATTCAGAATAGCCCAGACATAGACAACTGCATTAATTCTGTGGCATGACTAGGCTGACCATATTTCAGGATGGCAAAACGGGACGAGGTCTTATGTAATATTCCGTATTCATGAAAAAGACAGGGGTCCCCGCCCTGTCTGCACGATTGGCTCCCGCCTGCAAACCCCACCCCCGGTCCACGCGATTGGCTCCCACCAGCAAACACCGCCCCGGTCCGCACGATTGGCTCCTGCCTGCAAACCCCACCCCAGTCCGCACAATTGGCTCCTGCCTGCAAACCCCGCCCCCGGTCCACGCGATTGGCTCCCGCCAGCAAACCCCGCACCCCAGTCCACGCTCCAGCTGGGATCATCCTTCCGTGCCATTCCCGCCGGGTTTGAAAAATGGGACAAAATTGAGATTTTTATGAAAACGACAGGACAGTTGAAAAATGCTTAAAAAACAGGACTGTCCCGTTCAAACAGGACATATGGTCAGCCTAGGCATGACTAAAGGCTAAGTTTGAGAATCCAGTCAAATAAGTAACTGCCAACGATAAAATCCAGTGCCTCCAACAGGGTAAGCATTCAGTATGGGAGAAAGCTCCTGAGTTTCATCTGTTAGATAATTAAATGTTTGCAAGAAAAAAACGTTCAGTGAGCACCAAGATCTCAACATTTTAACCCTGAGCTATGCATATTCTCCAGGGAGATGGGCGGGGAATAAATTGAAATAATAAATAAATAAATAAATAAATAAATAAATAAATAAATAAATAAATTACTATCACACACGGATCTCCAACACTTCAAATGGCACAAAAATGGGAGAAATTCGAATGTAGGCAAATCTTGACCACTTGGAATTCTGGAATGGGGGAGTTCTTGATGAAAAAGTCGAAGGATGGCTGGTGTCAAGAGGAGGGAGGGAGATAAAAGCCTGAAAGGAGAAAGCTGAATAAAAAATGGAACTCCCCCCTCACACACACATTATCTTCAGTCAGGAGGAGAGACCTCAAAGAAGGGAAATCTCATCAGCTCTAGCCAATGAAAAATGTAATGAGGGGCACACTGCCCTTCAGAGAACCACAACCAGAAAGTGGTGTGTATGTGTGCACACGGATGTGCGTGCATGTGTAGAAACACCTCCAGAGAGGGGAAAGAGAAATAGGGAAAGAGGTGGTATAAGGAATGAAACTGGTGATTTCCAGGCTAGACCAAATTGTTAACCCAGAACAAATGCCTTGCAAGGATCTCAAGAAAATGCTCAAATACCTTTTGCCTTGGAAAGGCAGGAGGAAAAATCCTAGAACTGAAATGCAGGAGCACAGATTTACACAAGAGTTTTGATTTCTGTTTACCATTCACATCTATCTTCAATGTACAAATGGCTAGGCTCTTGTCTGCAATAAAGAGGCTAACATTCCTGACTTGTGTTCATGAACCTTCTGCCAAGTAAGCCAACTTCTGAAAATGGGTTTTGTGTCTGGAGAGCTGCCTATGTGAAGCCTGACATCTACTGGTTTTAGGCTCTTTCCGTTATATCTGTATATGTGCTATATTTTGTTATTTTTTTTAGCCTGTAATTCAATGATAAAATATTTACATGATTAAAATGAGTATTTCTCCTATTTGAGATCCCCCCATATAAATGAGAGCTTGTGGGAGAAGAATGCTCATTTCATTATATGCTTTAACCATCATGCTGATATCACTATAAATTATAATACTGTTTATTGAATGGTTTTGGCAGTAGCTAGCTAAATACTTGAACTGCAAATAAACCACACTGGTGTGTTTCTGAGTATACAACTTAGTTCTGTGCTGTTTTCACTGAATATGTGATATAGAGATAAAGTATGTTTAAGAGAGAAACAACATGCAGCTGAACATTATAAAAACTTCTTGTTCCTTAGGCTTCATCCTGTATCACTGGTTTCTGAACTTTGGATGGAGAGTTATTATTTCTGTATACATCCACCTACGTGTCCTGTAAGAGATTTATTTCTCATTTTAACAAACATAGAAAGGTTTCCTGAAAACACATGGAGACAGAACCTGCCACCTACACTCAAACAGAGTGGCATCTTTTTTTCACAAATAATTCAAAAGCATTTGGCTCAGTATGTTGCCATAAGCAACTATAGTACTGCATGAACTTGCTACATAACAGTATATAATTGCCATATGCTGTGCAATGAGTCACATAGAAATTAAGCATTCAATGTGGTAATAGAAACTTTGCCATACAATGGCTTACCCAATATTGTACAAGGACCCCAAGAGCCTATTCTTCTATACTGCAAATAAGACCTTTATGCAACTTTGAAGAAAGTGAATTCAAGTGCAAACTGGGTATCTCAAAAAGAGAATTCCATTAAAATGAAATATGTTCAATTTAAAGCTATACTTAATTCCACAGGTCTTATTTAGAAACACTTTAGGATGTGAATTGTTAAACTAATGTCAACAGTCTTTTTTTGATGAAGTCTTTAAAATGTATTGCACAATCTATCAGCATCACAACTTTTCTTTTAAAAAAGTTGAAAGATCTAGGAATCTTACAACTGCATCTTGGAGTTAGAGCATAATAATTTATATATAACCTAATTTAATTGTTGCTGGTAGAAAAAGATATAATCCAGACCTACAGTATGTCTATAAAATATTTGCTGTCATACTAATGTTTAGAATGCACTGCAGGAATCCATTTCCATTCTAAATTATATATAAAGAACATGGGAAGAGTCAGACTAATAAGATTGCACATCAGAGAATGAGTGTACTAAGTATTTCCCTTAAAACTTTGCTGAATGAACAAAACTGGGTCAACTGCTCTTATGAAGTCTTTATATACTTTTTTTAAAAAATAATACTAATTTTATTAAAAATTACATTTACAATGATCAAAAACTTATGCAAACTAAAAAATAAAAGAATAAAAAGAAAAAATAGAAGTTGCAAGAAAAAAATAGAAAAGAAATAGAAAAGAAAGAAAAAATAAGCATTTAGTAAAGAAAAAGAAAAGAAATATATAAAGAAATGACTTCTTCCTTCATCACAACAAGTATAAACAATTTTAGTAACTTATCACCTTCTCTTATAATACAACAAATGATCTCTTCTTCCCATATCCCATCTTTTATCTATAAACAAATCCTTAAAACCTCATCATTTTAGCCCTGATCAGCAAAAGTCCGTTAAGGATTGCCTGAGATAACAACATATTTACTTTAACCTTGATCAAATAAACCAACTTTATATTTCTTCCTTTTACTTTTAACAATCTTGATCTTTAGTCCTTTCAAATAATGTCCTAGAACTTGATTTCCTTTCCATTTTTCTTTGTCCCTTCTCACAAAATTCTTCAAAGCTTTAACCAGCCTCTTTTGTAAATCCAATATAGGAAAATTATCCAGGTCACTCTCTTGGTTTGTTATTTGTATATCCATTTTAATTATTAAGACATCAGCCAGTTTCTTTTGTATGTCCAGTGTAGCATCTTTTTCCATATCATTCTTGTAGCCTATCATTTTTAAATCCACTCTCAGATCAGTCTCAGTCTTGTCCGGTAAAACTTGTTCTTCTTCCATAACTTCTTTCAAACACACTCTATCTATAGACATACACTCTTAAAATTAACTTCTGGGTTGATTGTTCAAAAATATCCTTCAATATGTCCAATGTTAAAATATTTTGCTCCATTCTGTATTAGTAAGTCAAAATTAAGTGTTTTTCTCCTTTAATTGTAATCTTTAGTTCCTTCTAGTTCCCTGTAGTGTCCAATCTTCAAAGTCCCATCCTATCATGTTTTTAAAGGAATTCAAAATAAAAGCATTTTCCCATGGGAAGGATTCTTGTAATGAATTCCAAAATCTTATTTCAAATCCATCTGGACCCTTAGTCCATTTGTAACTTTCCAAAATCAAAAGTTCTAATCACCCTTTTGCTGTTTATTCAAAAAAAAAAAGTTTTTTTAAAAAAATCTTAAACTTGTATTTAAAACTTCTTTCACTAAGGATTGAAGGAAACTCACCAGTGTTTTCACATTGTCAATCCAAAGGTTCCTAATAGCTGAAAAGCAGTTAACAAGCAATTTCCAAAAGTGATTAGAAAAGGAAGTATGCGAACCCATGTCCTTTTTAAGGCACCAACCATGGTTTGAGCAAGATGGCTATTCCCTTATCTCCCAGAACTTTAAACCTGCTGGAGACTGCTGTCTTGTGGCCTTCTCGCGAGGAACAACTGTCTGGAGCACTCGTGGATGATCTCAAGTTCTCTCCTTGTCCAGAGAGGAATTACGAAGACACAGTCGACTCACCAGCTCTTCATTCTGCCGCAGTCATCAGCTCTGCTTCAGTTCGCCATTTCTTCCCCAGAAGTCAAAGTCTTTATATACTTCCCACTGTGTGTGATTCATGCCATTTTAACCAAAGCAAAAATACACCCTGGTGTTATTTCACCTACATGAACTTCATGAGACTCCAAGAAATAGTATCTGACACTTCATATTAACTGTTATATATCACTACAACACTACAATATTTACACTACTGATAAACAGTACTTCATATGCAACGTGGGAGATGTTCTTTTGTGGGATGTTTTTTATTGTAATTTTATGGTTATAGGTTTTTAACAGTTGATTTTATTGTAAACTGCCCAGAGTCCCCTGTTGGGGGAGATGGGCGGTGATAAATTTGAATAATAAATAAATAAATAATAAATGTTGCTAGAACAGCAGGAAATGGTACATAACCATTTCCTCTTCTTCCATTTTTTCATCAAAATTTCTCTCTTCCAAGGAAAAAAATATATGGCAGCCTCATATCTTCTTTCATGGACTGAAAAGCAATAAAAAGGACAACAGAGGAAGAAGTCTAAGCATTCCCAATTATAATTTTCAATGCCTCTCTCTTCAATACAACATGCACAATGAGTGGAATGGGAAAATTATTGATACGTTTGTAAGGATTATTAAAGTCAGCCAAAAAAGAGAAAATCATAATTATACAAGACAAGGGAATAAAGTCTGAATCAGTAGCCTGATCCTCATATCTTATTCATACTCAGCTGCCTGGAAAGTGATATGCAATTGGGTGCATGCAGTGCTGTTAGCCTCTTCCCTAAGAGGGAATCCCTTTCCCAAGAGAGAATCCCTTCCCCAAGAGCGCACTGCTGTACCCAAACATTCTGGACAATTTTCTTCCAATCTCCAACCTATTCTAACAAGACTGGTCAGGTAGCAGTTATAGAGGATCTTAGAGGAAACAGATTAGCTGGACCAGTATTTCCCAACCTTGAGGTTTGTGGATTTCAACTCCTAGAATTCTTTGCAATGGCTATGCTGGCTGGGAAATTCTGGGAGTTGAAGTCCACACATTTTGAAGTTGACCAGTTGGGAAACCCTGGTCTGGACCTTGGTTTCAGGTCTGAACCTAGTATGGAGTTGGCACTGTTCACGTTTGTTGATGACCTATGGCATCCTGACACTCCTTGAGCTCTCAGTGGCTTTTGATACCATCAACTATTTTATCCTTCCAGACCAGATGCAGGAAATGGGAGTGTGGGACACATTGTTATGGTGGCTCTCTTCCTTTCTCCACAAAAGCCACTGAGAGCTCAAGGAGGGTCAGTTCCAGTCAGTGTTGATTGGAGAGGAGAGATTAAACCCAAGTCCCTGATTTGTGGGTTCCTAGGGTTCAACATTCTCTCTCTCCTGCTTAACATCTACATGAGGCCATTGGGAGAGGTTGGTTCAGGAATAGGTATCATCAGTACACTAATCAAACCCAATTATACATCTTGATCCCTGGATAAGCAATGCTGTGATGGTCTTTGCCCAATGCCTAGAGGTTACTGAAGACTGGAAGACTGGAAGAACAATCTCAGGCTCAACCCTAGCAATATTGAGTGGCTATGGATGCTCAGTCCTTCCAGTGCTGGAAACCTTCCATCTTTAGTCCTGAACAGGGTTGCACTGCCATGCTTGGAACTGGTGGTTTTCTTGGACTTTCAGTTCCTGCTCAAGGAGCAAATGGCAGCTTTGTACAGGTACAGCTGGTGTGCTAATTATACCTGTTCCTGAATCAAGAGGCCCTGTTCATGGTCACTCATGCCTTAGTCACCCACTTCACAGAGGGACTATAAGCAAAGATGAGCAAGCCTCTCTATGCTCCTATAACACACTATTATCTGGGTTGAGCACTGATTATCAGTTGACTTCCAGGTGAAATTCAAGGTGGTGCTTATCGCCTATAAAATCCTGTATAGCAAAGGGCCTAGCTATTTTAGTAACTCCATGTCCCATAGTGCCTGCTTATCCTGTGCACTCTGACAGAATTGGCTTACTTTGGAGCCTGTCAATTAAGCAATGCCATCTAGCAGGATGCAGGAAGCAGCCTTTTCTGTCACTGCACTTGCCCTTTAGAACAGCATCCCCGCAGAAATATGTATGGCCTCCACCTTGGCAGCCTTCAAGCATTTTTTAAAAACCTAGCTCTTGGACTTAAGTTAATATGTTTAGAGGGGCCCTTCTAAGCTGGAAGGGGTATGGAAAGATGATTTTGTTCCCTTGGACAGCGTTGTTCTATGGATATTGTTGTTTTTATGCAAGTGTTGTTCTTTTAACTTTGTGAAGCTCCACAGAAGCTTGGCAGCCTGCAAATAAAGTGTGGGTGGGTGGGTGCATATACACACATGCATACTGGACTTTCATTTAAACTCACCAAAATCTTTTCATTCTAGAAAGCAAATATGACAAACAGCTTGAAAATAAACTATATCTGGTAAGAGATATGGCATGAAATGTAACGTCACATAACCCCTTCTTTTTTCCCCAACTTCAATCATTCCAACCATTTAAGCATTCTAAGAACTCAAAAGCTCGCAATACCTGTACTTATGGTTGTACTAATAAAAGCATTACCTCTATGGAGGGTTGAAATGAGAAAGACTTTTCTGGAGATAGTATCGATCAATTCATATTTTTCTGCAAATCTTTTTTCATAAAAAGCTTCCAAACTTTCTGGAAGCCTGGATAACCTATCAGTCCTAACACTAACCTAAAACCATACTCTGTACACTCTTGACAGATAGCTAATAGGTCTTTAACTTGAAGAAGCAAATTTATGTTTATTTGCATCTCATGTTAGATCCATCATGACAAATTAGCAATACACTGTACACTTTTTAGGCAACTTACTATCAGTGCTTTAGTCAATGAAAGTACTACAAACTGGGTACTACAAATGCCCTAACATTTCAGTGTGGAGTAATCACACACACGTTAGCTGAGTTTAATCTCTGATCAATCCCCAAATACAGATGTGGATTTTCCCAACATTTTAATCTAAGAGGAACCCTGCTATTTTCTTCAATTGCAAACTGGAGCAATTTCTTTATTTAAAAAAAACATAGGAGGAAGGAGATAAATCAATGGTTCAACATTCATGACAAGGTATTTCTGTTGTAATACTCACTGTAACATCCTGAAATTGAAGCCGCATGGTAGAACCTGCTGCTTGTGGGCAGCTTGTGATCTCCAAGATGGTTCTGAGTAGCACATCTAGCAGACTATTCACAATTACATCTATTTCTTCCAATACAGACTTATCCTTTGATTTGTTTAAAAAAGAAAAACAAAAGATCATACATGTTGGTGTACTGAAAAATAAATACAATAATCTCATTTTGTTGTAAACCAAATCATACTATTAACGGGGAGAATTAGATACTGGATGCTCGACGTACCAATTTATGAGATATTTATTTACTTAACCTTTTTATATCATTTCCTATGCAAATACTTTCATGGATAAAATCTATGTGGTCGCAAGGAGTCAAAAACAATTTGATGCCACATCATCCATCCATCCATCCATCCATCCATCCATCCATCCATCCATCCATCCATCCATCCAAATACATTTACATTTATTTAAAATATTTGTATGGCCACCCATCTAAAAACTCTGGGCAGCTCCCTACAACAATAAAACCCAGAACTATAAAAACCATAAAACCATAAAACCAAAACAAACCCCAGCCCTTCGTTCATCCCCTTGACATGCCCCACAACCAACTCCAGACATCCTCACTTGTATATACAATATGTGTGTTTATGCATGTGCACAGGGGAGGGAGGGAGGGAGGTATACTGCTCCCAACTTATTTAGAGACCTTTATGTCTTAAGAAAAACACTGAACATTGCTTGGTAGCTATTTGGCAGTCAGTTGCTTCAACAAAAGGATAATATATGCCTAGACAGATACCCAATACAGCAAACTGGATACTGCATTCAGTACCAGCTGTAGCTTCTGAGCCAACCCAAGAGTATCTCCACATAAACCCTGTTATAGTAACACAAGCAGATTGGAACTTAATAGAGAACCATGTAAAGTTCTTTACTTATGAAAAAGAAATCAGACACACAGGAATGGATGGGAGGTAAATGGTTTGGTAATAATATGTTTGAAAAAGATATTGAATTGTAGTTGATCAGAAAGTAAATGTAGTAAGACATAGCAACTAAAAAAAGTGAACGCTATATTAGGTTATATGCAAGGGATGTATATTTTCAAATTATCAGAAGTAATAGTTTCATTACAGGTGATACTGGTCAGACTTCACCTCAAGTATTATAAGAGAGCCATGTTAGTCTACGGTAGCTAAAAGTCAGGAGGAATCTGGTAGCACCTTTTCGGACTAACAAATTTTATTACAAGGCATTTAAGTTTTTATGAACTTCAGCTCACTTAATCAGACTCCTCTGATAATATGCTGAGTCTGATGAAGTGAGCTGAAGTCAGTTGATCAAGTGAAGCTGAAGCAAGCTGATAAAATAAATGCTATTTTAAATTAATAATTTATTCCCCTCTTCTAAAGATATTATGCATTTTCAATATTTCTGAACCATACTTTTTTTTGAAAATCAATACTATTTCATTTTTCCAAACAGTTGATGAGATATCTAAGCCAGGTATCAACCCCCCAAAAGTATCACTTTCTAATCACTTTGGTCTAGTGGTTAAGGCAATGGGCTAGAAACCAGGAGACTGAGAGTTCTAGTCCCGCCTTAGGCATGAAAGCCGGCTGGGTGACCTTGGACCAGCCCAACTTACCTTACAGGGTTGTTGTTGTGGGGATAATAGGAGGAAGGAGTATTAGGTATGTTCGCCGCCTTGAATTATTTATAAAAATAATAAAGGTGGGATAGAAAATAAATAAATAAATAAAAATAAAAAATAATAACACGATAACATTTTTGCTAGTTCTCTCTTTATGCACAGATACAGTCTGAAATAATAAATAACAAACCATGAAGCATATTAAAGAACCATCTTAATAATACAGTTTAACCTTACTTTCCTTTGAGACAGACTTCTTAACAATTAAAAGCCTATTCTCTGTGATGTTCCTTCTACTTACAGAACTATTTTTCTTAACGAAGCAAAATATGTTGCTAAGGATACGCGCACACATGATCAGATCCTTTTGCTCTTGCAGATGCACGTAGAGGTGATGCAGAACTACTGGTAGTAAAATATACCGGGATTCTGGAAGGGCAAATAGATACCATGAATGCTCTGTTTCTATGGCTATTGTTTCTTTTATCCTTCAAAGTAATTGTGGAACAATTCAATGATCCAGTCCTTTCACTGGTTAAGGATGCACACAGATATCTCAAAAGACTACACTAATTCAGTTTTGACATAATTAATTGCTTCACTAAATGTGCTTACACAGAAAAAATATACCAGTATCTACCAACTCAGAAATAATAGAATGGGTAGGTTCTGTATTCAAAAAATAATTTCAGCCCCCTCCCCCTTCCTTTTATAGCATCACTAATGTGGAATCTTTCACTCCTATTGACCATTTGTTCAAACCAAGACAGAGTTGTCCAAACTAAGATAAATTATTTTTAATCTCAATTACAATAGATGGAAAACCAGCCAACAATAGCTCATATGCAACTGACTTTTAAAAATTAATGATAGCTAAAATTAATCACAATTTAAGATTTCAGGGGCATGGTAATTTGTGATTAAATAAAATAGAAAAATAAATTCAGGTCTTATTGCCATGGCAAAGGACAATGGAAAAAACATGTGAACTAGACTTATTAATGCAACTCTAAACCATTGTTTAAATTTGTATCTGATCATTGCTACAAACTTAACACATCCATACCCATTCTAGAAAGAAGTAGCTTTGTAAGCTGAAAAAGGGGAAAAAATTTTTTTACACTTTCTTCAATAATTTTAATTTTATTAACATATATTGATAAAACACTATTCTATTTTAGCAATTTCCAGCTGAATATATTCCTTTTTAAATGTGATATACTAGCTATTTAGGTATAAATATTTTAATAATGAGAATATTGCCTCGATGAGTACATCCTTCACATGACTACAACACACTAAAAAATAAATTTCACTATTGCTTATAGTCTTTGGGCTTCATTATGGAACATGCCCAGTACCTTCAAAAGAATATTTATAAACATTTGAGTTTTGAGCATGTACTGTAGTAAATCCAGTCAAATCTAATGGGGAACCATAAATCAATTTGGCAGCAGTGCAAAGCCAGCTTGGTGCTGTGACAAAGAACATCAAATGCTATGCCCTACAGCTCTATTTGTCTCTACACTTGTGGCAAAAAACCCCCAAAACATGTTCCCCTCCCCTCCAGTGCTATACAAGTCTGACTGGCAGATAAAGAGTTTAAGAACAGAAAGATGTTTGTCACAAAAAGCTTCTTTTCTCTTGAGTGTTTGATCAGTCTGCAAATGTACTCATCCACGTATGTGCACACGTATTGCCTCTACGTGTGTGTTTCTGCACTTTGTGCCGAGTCTGTATCTTTTCTGCAAATGTGCACATTGGAAAGCGCAGGGAAGGCTGCATAAGCTCCACTTGGGCCTTATGAACAGAAAAGAGGAGGGAGGGAGGCAGCTCAGAAGTTGGCAGCATTCTGGGATGCTCTCTGTTAGGGCTGCACAGAGGATGTATATATTTTTTATCCACAGCCCCTGGCCAAACCTGGCCCATTTTCAAATTTGATCTTTTTTGTCCTGGCTTCTCCCACCACACCAAATCTGGCTCCTTTCTGTTTGGAGAGTTATCCTGCTGACAGACAGCCAGGCAGACAGAGCCCCAAGCCCCTTTCTATAATTAATTGGACTGATTCAAGGGCTTCATGCAGGTTATTCATCCCTACTTTAGTGTAAAGTCCAAATGTAACTACATTTTACCAATTTTACACATAATCAGTGTGTGTCAAGAGCTATTTTAATATCAGTTAATTAGCTACGGTCTTTGCTCTTGTACCTGGATTGGTGTACAGTTGGCTTTCCACTGTTTTTCCAATGCACTGAAGTTTCACTGCTTGAAGAGAGTCATCTGCATTTGTAATGATTGGCAAGCTCCCTAGAGTATCTCGCACCAAATTTGCTACTTCTCTCACATCAAAGAGCTTTAGCAATTCTGAATATACAGCTGGGAAGGAGCTGAGAAAGACTGCCTAAGAATGAACCCAGAGAAACTGAATTATATTACTAATCTTCAAACAGATGCAAAAAGGAATGTAAACTTTATTTGAATTTACTTTTAAAGATTATATTTTTTTTCTCTTTTCCAAGAACAACACATATAGGGAATTTTCTCTTACTAGTTTTTAATCTTTTCAAAGGAAAAAAAAAGAATATAAATAAGATTATTATAATATGCAGTTTTAAAGTGAATATGAGAAATCCTGTTGAAGATGGACAAGAAGAAGTAGCATTAAAAAACAAAACAAAAAATAGCCAACTGCAAAAGCTGCATCTGAATCAATATTCATGGAAGACAACTGGAAACAAAACAAATCCATAGCTTGTTAATTTAGCCAAAGGCTTGATATAGAAAAACAGTACTGTCAGATGTTTGATCCAATTTTTGTTACCAATATGTCAATGAAATAAAATGTCATTACAGCTGAAAGTAGTTCAGAAGCATTAACATATCACATTTAAACACCAAGACTATATTCTTATGTTTCAGTTACCATACACAGAAGCAATGTAAAAAACAGAAGTAACAGTGTAAGGCAGTATTTTTGCACAACTTACTTGGGCCTGAGATAAAGCACTAGTTCCTTTAGTTTCTTGGGAAAGGAAGAATCGTACTGACATCAAAAGCTCTTGAATACAACAGCAGAATTCCTCCTCATTTTGTCCACCAGTAGCAATAGAGAATAGCTTCCGAGACTGAACTATATATTTAAATATATATTCTTGTGCCTTTAAATGTTAAATAAAAAATTGTGATATTATATCATTCCCCCTTTAAAATAAATAATAAACTTTTTTTTTCTGACAGCACTAGTTGGATAGCATATAGCCTAAAAGAGGATAGAAAATGAATAGCTCATACCACAAAAGGGCAACTCTTCATGTTTACTTTTTGTTAAATTCACTAACTTTTTTTAATGTGCATTCTTTCTAAACTAAGGGGAATTGGAAGCCAGCTCCTATCACTAGCGAAGATGTCTTTTTATTGCGGTCATTTTATTACATTGGGCCACATAACCATATAACCAATTACATTGGTTCCAATATGAAACCATTTGCAGCAGCATCCAAGATATGCTGCATTAATACAGAAATAAATATTACAGTTGGAGATCCTTCATGCAAACAGCCTGTGCCTTCACAATTAACCAAATAATCTTCATTAGGATAGTGAGTGCCAATTTCCTAAAGTGATGACAATCTAATAAATTCTCAAATGAAAAATGTAGGCCTATTGTCAGAATATGAATATTTTTAATACAAATCTGAACCCGTATTTTAAAACCCAGACTTTATCATAGTAGAGTGTAATGTTATCCATCACTGTTTAGAAGTAAGGCCCTTTAAATTCATTGTGTCTTACTCATGGGTTAGTCAACAGATGATATCTGTCTTAATCACAAGTGCTATTTCCCAAACTACTTTCACAATAATATCCATATGCTATTATCAGAGATATTAATCAGATGTTTTGTTCCTAATTCTTTGATATCTTCATAGCTACTCAACAGACTTTTTAGCAAGACCAAGGAAAAATTATTAATATTTACTAGTTCCCAAAAGTGTGAAAAGGTGGGCTTTTTCTCTTGCCATCACTATAACTTAAGCAGTAAATGCTACATATCACATCAGTTATCTCTAATCTTCTATTTGTATTGCTTTCTCTATCAGATTCCAATATGAATACAAACTATTATCTTTGTGAATATCATCTTGTTGTTGCTGCTGTTCTTTACACTGTCACATTCTAAACAGGACTGATTCATTTTTTGCACATATTGAGTATATATCATGTGCTCATATAGTTCTTTGCACAGTTACAATCTCACTCACCCAAACTTCAGGGTGAATTGATGGGACAGTAGGTTTGAGGAAAGCTAATAAAAATACTCTTGCACAAGAGATGCAACTTCACTCTACTCTGGATGCATGTCATGGTAAATTCATTTGCCATAAATTAGTATTTGTATTTTGTTGTTTATTCGTTCAGTCGCTTCCGACTCTTCGTGACTTCATGGACCAGCCCACGCCAGAGCTTCCTGTCAGCTGTCGTCACCCCCAGCTCCTCCAAGGTCAAATCCGTCACCTCCAGAATATCATCCATCCATCTTGCCCTTGGTCGGCCTCTCTTCCTTTTGCCTTCCACTTTCCCTAGCATCAGCTTCTTCTCCAGGGTATCCTGTCTTCTCATTCTGTGGCCAAAGTACTTCAGTTTTGCTGTTAATATCATTCCCTCAAGTGAACCGTCTGGCTTTATTTCCTGGAGTATGGACTGGTTTGATCTTCTTGCAGTCCAAGGCACTTAAATATTTGTATATTTAAATATTTGTATATTTATATACAAACAATATTAACAATGATATTAAATCAGCTTCTTCAATATTGTGTCAGATGCATCAGTCTAATGGAGCAATGCTAACTGGAAATTATAAGAACTGTAATCCAGTAAAAGCTTCTGAATTGAAGCAGGTTGGAAAAAGCTAGGTGAGATTATATTGTCTCTGTCAGTTTTATTACCTTTAATACTTCCTGATTGTGTGCTTGCCTTTCTACTTCAGTAATTCGATCAACGTGCCACTTCAATACCTTTATGAGATCTCTAAAATATAAAACAAAACTTAGTTCTACACTGAAGTCTTAATTCATGTTAAGTAGCCTAATGACTGACATGAAGAACAATTCACAATTTAATCAGTACATATATCTACTGAAAATTAAGCCTAAATAAGCAGAGAAATGAGCAGAGAATTGCAGCTACTGCAGAGCAATTCAAATAAAATGTCATGAAAAGAAAACTATGAGTGAATAATCTTCTGTTTTTTTCCTTAACTATATTTAGACTGCCTAATTATGAATATAGAGAATATAACACTATTGTTGGCATATATATTCACAAATCTAATAAAGTTTGGGTTGCTTTTAAGATACAAATATGCCTCGCTTTCTAACAAAAGGAAAGGAAAGCTCATTAGTCAGTTTCATTCCTCCCCCTGCAAGGTCACTGAACTCTTCGAAAAGATGGCTCTTCAAACACTGAGACTCCTCCATTGCATTAAATTTTGGCTGAGTCTGGCATGACTCATAAACATCTTGCACCACATTTTTCGCTTTCATCTCCAGACTTTAAAAATTCAAACATTTTCAAGAATCCTTGCTCTCACAGTCTGAATAGGATACGATTCTCCTCACTCAATATTTTCAGTCAATCCATGCTGCCCAATCAACGCCTGCACATCGCCTATCTCTCCATTCCCATCATATGATCTCATCATATATCTGAAATTATGTAATTTGGCTTTGAACTGGGGCAGAAGTTATCACAGCTATATGTACCATTCATATAAATAATACTCTAACCTGAAGCAATGGTTCAGGCATAACCAATGGCAATGGGCCAATGGTCTGATTCGGTATATAGCAGATATTTCTTTAATGAATATGCTCCATTAGCTATGAAAATTTGCAGACATTCCTAGAGAGAAAATTTTCAGCCAATACAATGCTGGGTTCAATGAAAGATCTCAAGTGGAAATCAATGGAGAGATTCCCAAAATCCTTGATAATTCTACCATATCACTAACTTTGAAGGAGGCAGTTTAGACTGAACAAAGTCAGACCAAATGAGGACTTGGAAGATGTATTATTCTGTGAGAATAACCACTCCATGAGTGCTTCTTATATGGAGAAGAAAGAAAGATGTATTTCATTGTTCCAGCATAGGTATAACAACCATGGCCCATTAAAGCATACTATAAGGAAGGACTTTCCAAAGTGCCGCCGCTGGCGACACACCAGCGGCGGTGGCGGCGGCGCGGGGGGGCGCACGTGCACAGCGGCGGCGCGCGTGTGCACGGTGGAGGCGCGGGGGGGCGTGCGGTGGTGTGTGTGTGCATGGCAGTGGCGGCAGCGGTGGAAGCCTCCTCTAAAACGCGGAAGCCGCGCTGCTGCCACGGCCGCCGTGCACACGCGCGCCACCTCTTCCGGGTGGTGTGGTGACACACCACACTGTGTGTGGCGACACACTTTTGTGTCGTGACACACAGTTTGGAAAGCTCTGCTATAAGGCCATAACTGGTCATGTATCCATTACGGCAGTGCAGCACTTCAGATTCAAAGGCGAAAATGTCCATCACCACACATGGAATACAAATACAGTACCTTTCTGCAACTCCTTAAAGCAGCCACAACTTTTTCCAGATTCAAACAGGTACTTTCCACAGCTGCTGTATGATCCCAAGAAGAGCAGTGTTTGGTTTAAGACAGACACTATGTGAGCACTACCCAAGTTCCAAGCTTTCAAATTCAAAGTTTTGCACTTGTCTAGTTACTAAATTCTTTCCTTGATCCTTCACTAGTCCTTTTGTACTCTCAGATTTGGTTGTGCTGTGATTTGTTCATCCATATTCAAACCATCTGGTTTAAGGGCCACCAATAAATCCTTTCGGAATTAGAGGGAAACCTCATTGAATTTGGTTTAATATTAAGCATTTCCCAAACTCAGAAAACAATTAGAGACACATATGAACTCATGCTTATAAGAAAGCAAAATAATATGTGACAGATACAGTAACTGATTTAGTACTGCTAACTGAATGTAATAGTCCAGATCAATTTTTACTAACAAAGTACAATTAATTTAAAGTATCAGTTTATCGCATTGATTTTGATCACACAGGCTGCAATACATTTGAACTAAAGTTGCTGTCAGTTGTCAATCATCTGATTACATATCTATTCAAAGCATTGAAACCATTCTACCTGTATGCAAGAGCTCCTGCAAAATGACTTTGAATGTAGGTATCCATAACTGGCCTAAAATGATGAAACTTGCTGTCCTGCAGCAAATTAATTATGTGAACCTAAGGGGGGAAAATGCATATTAGTGCATTTTAGCCAATTTCAAAAATTAAAATAAACACAATGAATAATGAAATATGCCTTACCAAACAGTCAAATACTTGAGAGCCATACTTTTGAGAATTTTCATCTAAAATCCCAAATAAAGTGTCTAGCGTATCTTGGAGAAACTAGGTGAAGGAAGACATATTTAAGAGCTATAGCCTTTGGAAAAGTTACTGTTATATTTTGTCTTGGTGAGAAAAATAAACAGTGCCAATCGTATTCACCTTCACTATTTCGGAACCATCAATTTCTTTCAGTTTTGAGAGGCAACCTGCAATTTTTTCTGGATGGGCTCGCCATTTAAGAAGGTCAAGCATATCTCCTACAAAATAAATATAAAGTTTAGCAGAAATACTACAATTGTAAATAAACAATTTACTATATATACATTAATTTTAGAAATAGCCAAAAGAAAAAGGTTGTATACCTAAGTTCCCTTAAGTCAAGCCCGAGTTTTAGGCTGCAGATCTGTACATGCTATCAAATAAATTATGGCACCTGAAAAGTAACATTCATTGTATTTGTTCACCGGTAGTTCCCTAAAAATGTAATGAATTTTACTTCTGAGTACAGAAACAAAATTGCACTGTTAAACATTTAACTGTGCTTTTTTGCTCCATTCATTTAAATGTGTGTCATGCATTATATTCAATGTCAAAAAGAATTACTATCCTAATAATACTCCTCAGAAGTCCTCATATCTATCAGAATATTTTATCATTTGGGACAATAAACTGAAAAACACATTAAAGGAATTTTTTAAAAATCAGAAAGCATTAACTGGTAATTTTAAAAAGATATTGCATAGCTGTGCTACTTAAAAATATACTGTCACATTAAAACTGTCAGTTTTTTAGTCTGCTTACAAACAGATCAACAAATCATTTATTCATATGTTGATCCAATCAATAGTTTATTAGGTACCATTCAGCATCAATATTGCTAATATTAAATTATAAAGCATGTTTGTAATACTGTATATACTCGCAGATAAACCTATCTGCGGATAAGCTGACCCTCAAATTATTAACCAAAATACCATGAAAATGTGTAACCCGCAGATAAGCTGACCCACATTTTTCATGGTATTTTGGTTAAAAATGTGACGGTCAGCTTATCCGCAGATGGCCTCATATGCGAGTATATATGGAAAATAGATGTACTAAGAAAGTATTACCATATATACAGTACTCATGGATCCATCCGTGGATAAGCCGAACCCGATTTTTTGGGTGTATTAGGGTGCACCTAAAATTCTCAATTTTATCCATGAGTATATATGGTATGTCCTGGTATTAATAAGGCCATCTATTATATTGCATTATGCATTTCACTTTACCGTTTTGTGTGAGTTTAGTTGAACACAGGAAAGATGTAATCCAGAATGATTCCTTTGTAGATTTTACTGCTTGGTGGTTGTTTGCAAGGAGATGCCCTTTTGAAAAGGTTAATTTGAGGTAGCGACTAGAATCCTGAAGGCTTATATTTTCTTCACACTGAGAGAAGAATTAAATTTGCATTTTAACTCACTATACCTAATGAAATAAAATGCAGCATAGAACTGCCATCTAAAGTCATTAGAAAAACAATCTGCACTGCTAATCATCTCTATTTTCTTCCTATGTACTTTCTAGGTAACCTCATTATTTCCTTTGCTTTCAGTATACTTAAATACTGATAACACCTGTTATCTAAACCACATCCCATACTCAGAAATTTCCACTTTGATATTTGACTCATGTCACAAGTTTGATAGGTACAAGATTATCATTCACCTTTTTCCTCCCAATTCTCTTCTGCTGTTCTTATCATATTTTGCATATCCACTAACTTTACCATCCATCTTGCTGAACAGGCATAGTGCCATAGTTTTAACATTTACACACACAAATCTCTGTCTCTTCCATATTCAGTCACAGGCCAAATCAATGTAACAAAATTATGCTCATTTCTGACAATGCTGCTGCACATTCTCCCATTCCAAGTATGCTGGGGTTTTTAAAATTTATTGTTTCTTTTTATGCTGTACACTGCCCAGAGTCACACTGTTTAAGTTGGGTAGCCTTACCAATCTTATAAACAAATAAATAAATCCTTTCTCAAAACGTAGCTTTTCTATTAAGCTCTGACACTACCATAGTTGCCATCCAGTGGAACAACTAAGCAATGGAATTAAAAGCAAATTTAGACCCTGAACATAACTATCTTGTTTATCAGTGTCATATGTGTAGGAAGGGACCCTTTGAATAGTTATAATAGTATTATTTCACTATTTTCCATCTTTGTTAAGTCTTTTAAAAGTTATTTAGCATATATAGGATAGGATAAGGTATTTAAATGAATGAATGGTGTCGTACAAAGTCATCATTTAAGATTATGTTTTGTAAGGTAATGGAGGAATTTATTCCAAAATAATTATCTGATTTAATCTGGACAGAGAACTAAATGCTAATATATATGCAGATATAAATAACCTATCTGTATGTATGTGTGTGAGAGAGCCAGTTTGATTTATGACGTGTGCATGTGTGTGATATGAAGAACCAGCAACATAAGTTGGAAAGCATATACAGTAATGAAAGGACATGTTACACAATGACAAATCTAGCATTCTTCTGACAGTTGAATCAATCTGTCTGAATATAAGGTCAGCTCTAGGATATTTTTCTGAATAAGCTATGTTTTTTCTGGCTTCTTTTTGAAAATACCTTGTGCACAATGAGCTCATGAGTGCCATCTGGCAGGGTCCTTCCATTTTCCTGCATCAGAGGGACGAAAGAAAAACCAAACAACTTCTTCTCTCCCTTCTCTTTTGCTGAAACACACATACATATCAAAAATACACCATGTTCTAGTCTAGAAATGCAAATGCATAAATTAAAAGAAAGTAAAATTACATATATATTTGCAACTAAAGGCCAGAATGCTATATAGTCAACAGGTTTTCCTGTAGTGAGCAATGACATACCTCAACTATAATCTAGAAAAATAATTACAGCATGCAGTCCAGCACCCAAGAGTTACAAATAAAATGTACAGATAATCACACAATACAATTTAGGCATGATCAATTTGATTTCTATTGACTTCAATTAAGTTTGAGATTGCTACCATCAGCATGAGAACCAGTTTGGTGTAGCCAGCTGGGGGACCTTGGGCCAGTCACTCTCTCTCAGCCCTAGAAAGAAGAAGGCAAGGGCAAACCACTTCTGAAAATCTTGCTATGAAAATTGCATGGATTTGTCCAGGCAGTTGCTAGGAGTCAAGACTGTAAGGCTATACATCCATATCACACAATTATACCTATAATTTAACAAATACTTACATCTTGTTTCTACATGCATATGCAGTGGAACAACACCCAATTTACTTCAGGATAACTTATTTTAAAGTTAGAATGCATAGGAAAAGCACACTGCTACCAGCCTAATTATTAATTAAATATATTAATATTTATATTTGTGACCTTTTTTCATTAAAAAAGATACATTAAAACTATAATGGCCAAACTAGAAATTACTTCAAATTTAGTTACTGGGTTCACTGAAATAGTTTAATGATCCTAGCTGCCTAGGGGATTCTAAACAAACCCTTCCCATAACTGTGGTAAATAAGAGATCAAAAAGGGAAAGGAAGGTAAATCCACCAACCATTTCCCCCCACCCACACTAAAAACCAGCAGGAAATTTTTGAAGAAAAGAAGCCATGATCTTCTAACAACTCACTGTAACTTCATTTTAGCAACATTTTTCTCTGCTCAGGATAAAAATGGCAAGAGATTCTTATCCAGTATCAGTTATTCTTCCATTTCTCTCACTCTACAATTCAGCCTATGACTCAGCAGCCCTGAACTTCCATCTTTTCTTCTCACATTTTTTGAAAGCAGCAACATTTTAATTTACAGAGCTTCAGATTTGGTTTGATAAGATTATCATTTGTATCTGGAATTAAGTGCAAACTTTTAAGAAAATGAATACCAATTCATAGTGCAAAAGCTATGAAAAAACTTTACAGCGACATTTGTCTCTTGGATCATTAGTGTTTAAAAGCATAATTAATTTTCAGTTACAGATGACCAAACATTTATTTTTGAAGGATATTGCTTATGCAAAACTGCTATTGTCAGTGGATACTTGTTTTTTTCCTCATTGTGATGCCTGTATGAGATCCTTTCCTCCCCCACATACTAGGAGCTCATTTATAAGGTAGCACCCAGCAGGCATGAAGAACATTTGAAAAGAGAGCGTTGACTGTAATTTCAAAGCACTACCGCTTTTGAATAGGTCTTACTGGAACAGTGGCGGAATTCAAACCGAAGGTGTGCTCCCCTGAATTTATCCACTGGAATAGGAAGTTTCAGCAGCTCAGCCCACCTGGGACTGTTGTTATGATACAACACAAAGGAATGGAATTCAGAGGCTGGTGGCTCTCCAGAGCCGAAGGAGATAAAATCCTTAAAAAGAAAGCATTAAAAAAAACCCAAATTACTTGAGTTGTACAATGAATGGTCAGTATCTTGAAAGATCTAAACAAAAGAATCTTGTTTTCCAAAGATTCTTTGGAAGGCACAACCCAGCTGTGGGGTAAGAAAGAGACTGAGGTAGGTTTAGCTTAGGACATGGGGCAGGAAAAATGCTTATTGCTCACCCAGTAAGAAAGCATGAAGGGATTCCTTTATCATGGTATGTGGTACTATCTAATTCATCAACCTACTGTCCTCAATATTTCCTTTAGGCATGGACATGTATTATCTCAGTTTTACTGTTTTTAAAATGTTGACTCATTTTTCTCATTTTACATTAATTTTGCCTTATCATTTGTCTGCAACTTCAGTATCAGTTTGCAATTACATGGTTATATTTTGTATGCAATTTTTTATGCAAAGGGATTATGTAAAAAAAATTATATCAGATTTTCCAATTGTCATGGGGAGCATATTCATTCATTCATTCATTCATGCATTCATTCAATATATATAGCCACCCACCTCACAGCACTAACTCTATAATGATTCTGGGTATTTCACTGAAATTCACTACACTACAATAGTTCAATTTTTTCATTTATTCAAAATACTGACAAGGCAAACTCTAGAAAACAGCAAATCCTTTTGTGTGTGTGTGAGAGAGAGCAATTTGTCTAATATAATGTGCTTCTAAACTTTGTGGAACAGTTACTTAACATTTCATTTCAGGTTTCATTTAAATACCATCCTTCCCTTTGAAAGAGTCCAGAGCTGGAGAGAACATCTTGTGGATGATAAAGACATGCCAGAATGAAATGAAGCAATCATATGAACACTGTCAGTCTTTGATCCTTTTGGAGTACATATTTAGCATTCTTCAGAGATCCAGCTTGTGCCAATGTTGCTCTAAGGCAATGGTTGGATGTGGGCAGAAGACTGGTAGGTTGTGCCCTTTGGAAAGTGGAGTTCACATTGGGTATGCATGTGGGATTTGTGTGTAAGACCACAGAGTGGATATGATCACAGAGTTCTTCACTGGATGATAAGACTGCCAGCTTCAAAGACATACTTGGATAATGTTATGGCTATGAGGAAGGTCATTTTCCAGGAAATATATTTACATCCACTGGACTGATAGACTTGAAGGGGTGAATTGGCTAACATTTTCAGAATCAGGTGAAAACCTCAGAAGGGGACATTAAATGGGAAAGGACTCCAGTAACATGTTGACCCACTTAAAATTCAGGATGGTTCTCCAATCCCTCCTCTTTTTGGGCACAATGAAGAAAATTTAATAGCACTTTGAAACATTATCAGCCAGTGGCACTTATTCTATGGCCTTCCCAGCTAGTAAATGATCAATGGCTTTTCAAGATCTCCCTTTGTGTCTCTGGCCTAGGTTGAGGATAGAAAGAGCAAAAAAAATGAATTTGGATCTAGACAGGCCATTTGTCTTACCTTTTGGTAGAGGTGGCCAGAAGAGCTTTCTTTTGTTCTTTGTTTGGACCAGAGCTTTGGGTAGGGGCCAAAAGATCTGTCACTTGTGAAGATACTGGAGGCTAGTATTGAACTGGGCTTGGTATCTATGTTCCAGGACATGATCCAAGAATGTATGGCTGCCTCTGCAGCCCTGGCCAAGAATTGTAATTAATTTAGGTCAGAGTCAGCCATGAAGGCCTGATCTTTGCCAGTTTGTTAATGCTCTGGAATACTGGCTTTAGACTCTGGGAATCATTCATTCAGTTTGGATCACAGTATCACTCCTTAGATATCAGTGATGAGCTGCATTCTTTTGCCATATTAAAGAGAATTTCATTAAGTTTGTCATCAGGAAGTTTGGGTATATCATCCCCATCTTTTAAGATTACACTTGGAAACCAGGGAAGCTACTAGGATGTCCATCAATGGTTTAGGCCTTGGATACGGCTTAGAATGTCTGCAACAGACTGATCCTCGGTGTACAAGAAGGTCTACTTGTTCTTCATGAGCCTACTTAGGGCATCTTGGAATAAGAAGCTGATAATTGCATCTAGAGCTCTTGGGAAAACTTCAGACAGATCCAACAGCAGCTTAACAGGTCCAGTCGAATATCAACATAACTCATGATCTCTTTTCAGCTTCATTACATTAATTATGCAGGCCTAACAACAAATTGTTTGAAATTAATGTTATGATATCATCAGTACCTAGCAGATAGATTTCTCTTTAGTGAATATTAGAGTGCAGTGCTTAATTCAGACATTAACAAATCCTAATATTACTAATCTAGGAACATAATCTCTGGGTTCTTCCTCATTATAAAAGACTGCCATTTCAAATAGTATTTATAATAAGAAAAGAAGTTAAGCAGAAGTTACATTCAAAATTTGTCCACCGCAGTCCACAATGTACATTGTGACTTCCACATTTCTGGCCACACTTTTTCCTCCTTTTTCAAATTCTCCTCTTTCTATTGTGATATATAAATCATTTCTCATTTCCCCTATGGGAGAGAAAACATAGCAGGTTAACCAAAACAAAAATATCACCTCAACAACAACAATAATAACAGCAACAGCAGCAACATCATAAACTCATTAGGAAGGTGAACTTGATTCAACAATTTTAAAATGGAATTAAGTATTACTATGCAGAAACAATAAAAATTTTATAGCAAACTTGTACAAATTGAACAAGGTCAGCAATGTGCAAGAACAAAATCACGCTGATATACTTACTGATAGTTCTGAAGTTGTAGGAAAAAACAAGGCAAATGACATTTCTAGTTATATGAATATGGTGGTGTGAAACTGGGATTTGAATATAAAGTCATTGAGCAAATCATACTTCAACTCTATGTAGAAATGATCTCTTAATAAGAAGAAAGAATGGAAAGAAGAAAAACTTAGACACTTTTAGTCATCTATCCAATTCTTTTTTAAAAAAATCTCACTTAGAAAATTATCAATGAGTTCCATTAACTGAACTGTTCAGATGAGAGAGAGAGAGAGAGAGAGCGCTAGTTAAATATCCTCATAACTGAACACATTCTCCTAAAATAATCTTCTAATCTGGTGTTTCTGGTTTCTTCCTCGAGTTTATCAGGCAGATTTAAGACTGAATAACAATGCAGAATAAAATGAGAATCTACACATCCACACTCCATGATTACTTTTCATATGTGGTTTGTATGTGTTTGAAAAACTTGGAAATAAAAACTGATTCTGCAAGTCCATCTCTTTGTCAAAGTTTTAATGAGAAAGATAACTCACGCCTTTATCATTGTTAACAAACCAAATGCACCACAATTTGAAGCTTTGGGAAAATATTGTGGGAGACCTTTATTGTACAGTACCTAGGAACACATGAAGTTTTTATTCTTACTACAGCCTCAGATGGCTCATGTAATAAACTGCAACTAACAAGAGAAAAAGCTTATTCCAGGTAATCAGTGGTACATAACTAACCATTTTAGCAATGTATAGAATGTGCACAAGTTTTTAAAAGTTATTAAAATGTTTGTTCTGTAAACACTACTTCCAAGTCACTAGTGGTATGTGTGAGCAAATGAGCAAATGTGGAACACTTATTTCCATCCAGAAATCAACAATGACAGCAAGGATTTATCCAGTTGTTTGACTCTGGTGTCATTTGGACATCATAGTGAACAATTATGTCTGATCAGCTCCCAGAATACATCAGGGGTATGCAATTTATCCTGAGGAGACAGATCATCACTCATCAGTTAGTATTTAGACCAACTCATCTGGTCCTTACAACTGCTAACTTTTGAATCTTCTGTTTCTATCTGTCAAGAGGAATTCTATCTCCATACTGAACCCTCCCAACCATTTTTTTAAATTGTCTGTACTGCCCAGAGTCACAACTATGAGATTGGCAGCTATATAAACTTAATAAATTGATAAATAAATTTAATTCAAATGAAAATGTGTAAATGTCTGTGTGTGTGCCTGTGTGAGTTATTGCATACATGCACATATTTTCTTTTTTAATTTGGATAGATGAGACTATAGTTGTCCTGGTGTTCCAATGGTAACAAGTGGATCCTGTTTCTTGGGCAAATGGTCAAGACTGTCTCCTCTTTCAATGAACCCTGTACAGCTAAATGCTATTCTATAAATATTAGCATATGTGTCAGCTTTGATAAGAATCACTGATGTTTCACAAAACTTTGGCAAGAATTTGCACAAAAAGGAACATAGCACTGCTAAATTAGTTTAACTCTTATTTCTCATTCTAGGGTTTATATTAATCCCACTGAATTTTCTTTCAGAATGGAAAAATATCACTGATACCTATCCATTTAAAGCAATTTAATTTAAATGTGCAATTTAAGTATTGGTTAAGTAACTTCTTTAAATTGACTTCAAAGGAATATTCAAATGTAACAATTCCAAATCTGACATCATGTGTGAATCTCCAGGTGTATCAACTCTTCCATAATATATTTATAACAGGGCTCTTTTTAAAAAAGGCTTTACAGCTTTTACACTGTGTATCAGCAAAGTGTATTCAGAATCTGAAGAAATGTGAAGGTAACACATGTGGTCAAAATACCAATATTACTTAGTTTAGGTTCAAGTCATGTTTCTCAGAATAACAACAAGCAGTACAGTAATTTACATTTAAATTTCCTATGTTTATCAAATTGTGATAGAAAACACGCAGTGCCTCAAATAGGAAGGAAGGAAGGAAGGAAGGAAGGAAGGAAGGAAGGAAGGAAGGAAGGAAGGAAGGAAGGAAGGAAGGAAGGAAGGAAGGAAGGAATTGAACTTTCTGAATCATGTATGAATAATAATATATTGGGCTATACTGTATATTGAGGAGAGGAGGAAAACAGTATCTGAAATACAGGAAACATTATTGACAGACTAGACTGCAACAATTGTACCGTCAGTTACAGGCTTGATTTACTTAACTGTGTTTCTCCTTAAACTTATTTCTCAAAAGCTAACACAATCAAAAAGGCCTCTGGTAAGATGGAGCAGAGGACTCCAATTTTAAAGACTTTGCAAGCAGCAAAAAATTTACTGACTCTTAAAGATGAGGATGGAAAGAGATTACTATTATGGGAATACTACTGGATTAGATCAAAAGAGATTATTTCCTCAGGGCCCTTGTTCAATTGATTGCTGTATAATTATTTTGAAGCTGGTGGGTACTTGGTATTGGAATTTGTGACAACTTACTAGGTAGGGAAAATGCTGAAACTAGCATTTTCCCATTATGCATTTGTGTGAGAGGAAAGAATATCTTTTAGCTTTCAAACTGGTCAGCAAATGAAAAAGAATCCTCAAGTTTTGCAACTCACAAGCGAGAAGATGCCCTGAAGGAAGTTACAAATGCATGCCATTCCTTCTGGGTATTACAATTCCTTATTAGCTATTCTATCTGTATATGGGTGCTACACTCCTAAACTCAGCCCTTAAGTTTGCAATCAGATGTTAGAAATATCCCATTACTTTCCAGTATTATCTCCCCATGCACACAGACACAAAAGCATGACCTACAAGCAGTAGTTTTATTCCCTACTGTGGATATGACTGGCATTTGAAATGGTTAAGGACAACCTACATATCCCCCTCTTTATGTAATCTGAGGATTAGAATCTGTGTTTCTCCATTAATTCAGAAGGTCCAGAGAATAAAAGTTTACTTCAGGAGACTCCAGAAAGTATCTGATTTAAGCTTCTGTATTTTCTGTATTTTGATTTCAAGAAGATGCAAACTGAGAAAATATCAGAAAAGTGATATTTTTGTAATTTGAAACGGGTGGGGAGGAGACAAAGCAAATGAATTCTGAGATAGACAAATTGGAAAATGTTTTGTGATAGGAAGAATAAACATTTAATTGGATATCTTATTGGAATCTGTTTGAAGTTTGTAGTGTCTATCTAAGAACATTAGTTTATAATTTATATTACCATTTATTAATTTTATACAAAACAATATAATTATACAGTATAATGTATATGTATGGGTTTTTAAAAAGGGCTTTTTGTTGTTACGAAGTGGAATTACACTATTCTTATGGAGGAAAAAAATCAGATTTAATTGTACATTAATTCTGAAAGATCTAGTGATTCCTATTTTAATTGGGGCTACCCATGCATAAGTAAAGAAGCATGTATAGCTGTGTATGATCTCTGAACGAGGTGGTTGTAATATAATTGATATATTTAGGCCAGAGACCTAGTTGTGCTACTCTGAAATTGGACCAAAGCCAGTGGGGGTTGCCTTGGTTACAGCAATTTGGAACAGAAGCTTCAGGCCGAGAGAGACAACAAACGTGGATTGGTTGTTAGAAACCAAAAGCTATATAACTGCTCAGCTTTGGAATCCTTAGGAAGGATTGTGAAACAATAGCTCAGTTTGACATGCAGAGAGCAAATATTGGTAAACTACGGGTGGGGGGGACAGTTAAGAGTGAGGGGTAAGTTGGCTTGTGGCTAAAGAGACAGAGTTGAGAGGTGAACCAACTGTCCAACCTGAGAAGAAGAAATTTAGCAGAGACCCTGAATGAAGTGACCTTGGAAGCCAACATCAAAAAGGCAGAAGGCAACATCTGTTTTGATTCTGGTGGAATTGATCATGGAGGACTAAAGAAAGCCTAGTCAGAGGGGAAAATGCTGAAAATGTATTTGCAAAGAAGACTTTAAGTTATTAAAAATAAATACAGTCAAGCTATCTCTTCCAACTATTTAAAACTATTACTTAATTCATTCCCTCTTGTAAAGAATTCCCTTAACAAATGCTTGTCCAATGCACTGTCGATCCCATGCCTACACCACTGAATTGGACAACCAAGATTCTGTAAAGGTGGGGAGGGATGCCGCTTTTTTTTTTCCAACTAAGATCTGCTAGAGAATTTCATTAAAAAAACAGAAGCAAGGAGTTTTATAGACATAGCTTGGTGCTGAAAGTGGAAATGTCTAGGCCAGGGCTTTCCAAACTGTGTGTCGCGACACAGTACTGTGTTCTCTGGGGGCCCCAAGTATGTCGCGTGACAACCTGGAAGCGCTGATGGTGCACCGCCACCACGCGTGGCAGCGCATGCAGCGCTTCCGGGTTGTCGCGAAGCACACCAGGACACCGCCGCTGCCGCCGCCACAGCACACAAAAACCCGAAAGTGCAGCGGTGGCAACCTGGGGGTTTCTGTGCTGCGGCGGCAATTCCGGGTTTTTGTGCAGCAGCCGTTGGTGTGTCGCCAACGGCAAAAGTTTGGAAAGCCCTGGTCTAGGCATTGTGTGTGTCATCCACTAAAGTGTGCATCAATAGATGCACAGAACTCCTTCACATGAAACAGAACCCCCACTGAGTCAAAAGTCTTTCAGTGCTTGGAGTACTATATATATTTATGAACAGGCACATAATATGTTCCAAATACATAGAGAATGGGTCTTCTGCGTGCAGCAGATGGGGAAAATGTCTAACACAAATAGTTCTATGTCCACCCTTACATGATATTTCAGAGTATGCAAGGGGTGTACAAATCTCACTTTTAAACTTAATCAGGACAATTCTGTTCCAGGGATTTCCCTTTCTGGAGTTGCAATTAACTGCTACTGAGAGCAGAATTTTAGGAGGGGGTGTAGGGATCTTTATTCCCTTTCAAGAAGTTAAATTATATGTTACTTGGCCTCCTAGAGGATACATGTGAAACCTTATTTATTAAATGTATCTGACAATTGTTTGTTCTGTGGAGTCCTTGGTGCTCTCTGAGCCTTGTTGTTTTCTTGCAGACATTTCACTGCCAGGCTAGGCAACATCTTCAGTGCGAAAAGGGAGTGGGACTTGCTCTCTGTTTATATACCCTGGCTTGTCCTGCCTGTGTTGGTGGGGGTGTTGTACTCTCCTTGTTTTTTTCTATTGTTTGTTCTATTTGGACTTATAAGATTTTTTGTTCTATTTGTTTGTTCTATTTGGACTTATAAGATTTTTTTTTACATTAAACACATATGCTTTGCATTTGTTTAGGAACAGGAGTTTGTACCAAGGTATAAAGAGTTTGTACCAAGGTATAAAGTAAGTAGTAGAAATAAAGGATTATAAAATATAACAAAGAATATAATTCCCCCTTGTTCCCAAGTACTAGAGCAACTTTATTACAATTCAACCCTATGTTATGGATTGTTGCTTTGAATATGTGCACAGGATCACAGCAACAGACATAGGGTTGAAAAATATATGATATGATAACACTACATACAATAAGATAGCAGACAATTACTTGAAAACGTATTAATCTCACTTGCACTCAAGCTTTGACTCAGTCTCAAAATCATAAAGTTGCTAAAGCAAATAGCAGCAATCATGTTAAACCTGCCTAATAAAGCACCTTTATTTTGCCTTTTCAATTATGTAGAACCACAGATTATAGGACTACTCAAATGTCACATGATTTCATTTGCTGAGAAGTCTCTTTTTCCTCATGAAAATGTTTCCCTGTAGATGGTGCTCACATCCAACATCTAAATTTGTCATGTTAATTAATAACACAAATTACTAAGCAGCATGACACAGAGATGTGAACATCTATAATGAGCTGGAAACTGATTTGAAACTCCTGATATCTGAAAGAATTAATTCAATGTTAACTTCTTGGTAATTGATTATGCACATTGACACTTGAATCTCTGGTGTGGGCTTCAAATGTTTTCAGCATATTCTCTCTCTCTATCTAGATAGATAGATAGATAGACAGACACACACACCACTATTATGCAGGTTGAAATTGCTGAGACTTGACACTTCTTATTCCTGATAGATTGTGCATACATTTTATGTAAGGTCAAGAAAGACTCTTTTTTGCCACTTTTCCCTTTTACTAGTTTCCTGAAAAAAATATGCATATAAATTCTTTTCTCAATAAGGCTAAAGGCTATAGAAGCTACTTTATAGACTCAAATGCCTATTTCTTCCTTTCTATCAACTTGATCACATACCAGGTACTGTAGGGAGTGAGAGGTGTCAACACGTGTGCCGTATCCCCAATCCATTCCTCTATCATTTGCTCACAGAAAATGATTCAAAACTTGAATCTCAAATAACTTATATACCATGGTGCATATATTCCCAGAAAATCATCATCATCATCATCATCATCATCATCATCATCATCTTGTGATTGTTAGGAGCCATGCTGTCTCAGTGCTTAAGGGATATATATTGAACAAAAATACATCTTTTTGCTTTTTTATTTTCTGAAACAGCTGATTAGCTTCATAATTATTAAGGTAAGAATGCCCCGACCAGTAAAAATTTCATTTACACCACTGATGATAGGACAAAAGTTGTACAGTAGCCAAACAAAAGCATGAAGCCAGTTACTGAGCTAATGAAATACAATGTTGAAATTTATATTCAGAAAAATTGCTGGCAGTTAAACAAACAGAACCCTTACAACTCAAGTCCCTTAGTGACTCAATATTTCTCAATTGTAATGTGCATTTTCACAACATCACTGCACAGTACTCTATCTCCTAATGTGAAGTCAAAAGAATAAAATGCATGTATAGGAGTCAGAGAAAAATGTGACAGTGCACAGAAGAGAGTTGCTAGATAAAGCATCATAACAAAGAATGGGATGGAGCAATTGGGAATGTCTGACATTTAATAAAAGCTGTTACTTTGTAGAATTACTAATATCAGTTTGCAGTGCACTTGATAATATTACCAGCTGTATATACTGTACAGAGCTTTAAAACAGTAACTGGTATACCAGCAAGATTAAGAAGAGGGTATGAACTGAAATTCATAATATCATTCTATGCAAATCTATTCAGAAATAAATCCCCATGAAGTTCAATTGGTCATTCCTCAGTAAGTAGGTATAAAAAGACAACAACCTCCATGTGTTATATTTGGTTTAATTCCTAATGCTTTAAAAAAATGAACAAAGATTTTGGTATAGAGATTAGATGCTGGGCCTTTCAGGTTGAGCATAATTATGATAGTAGATGAGTGAACATAAACTTTTATTAATATAGTGATTAAGGACTACTGGTATGAAATGAACTTTAAGTTTCTATTTCTGACTAGTATAGTATTTTTGTGTCATCCTCATGGTATTCCAGGTAGAATCAGGACATGACAGAAGATTGCTAATGATCCTCTGCTGCTATTTGCAATAGGCATAACACCAAACAAGAAAGAATAGGGAAGAACCTATGCAATTTATGAAAGGACTCCTTTTTGGTTGTTGCAACTTAAAAATCAATCTATTTGCAAATATTGATATTAGCTTTAATGATATGCTGTTGTTGTTGTTCAGTCGTTTAGTCGTGTCCGACTCTTCGTGACCTCATGGACCATAGCACGCCAGGCCTTCCTGTCCTCCACTGTCTCTCGGAGTTTACTCAAATTCATGTTCATTACATCGGTGATGCTATCTAACCATCTCATCCTCTGCCGTCCCCTTCTCCTTTTGCCTTCAGTCTTTCCCAGCATCAGGGTCTTTTCCAGTGAGTCCTCTCTTTGCATTAGGTGGCCAAAGTATTTGAGCTTCAGCTTCAGCATCTGTCCTTCCAATGAGCAGTCAGGGTTGATTTCCTTTAGGATTGACTGGTTTGACCTCCTTGCAGTCCAAGGGACTCTCAAGAGTCTTCTCCAGCATTGGCGATCACTCGTAGCCGAGTAAGATCGAAAGCATCAATTCTTCGGCGCTCAGCCTTCCTTATGGTCCAACTCTCACAGCCATACATTACTACTGGAAAAACCATAGCTTTAACTATACGGACCTTTGTCGGCAAGTTAATGATATGTACAGTAGCTCTAAATATCCAAATGCTAATCTCCTGGAAATAACGGCTGACTATTAACTACCTTCAATTCAATTCCCATAGGTAAAAAGGTCAGAATTCCAGAATTCACACATGCCAACTGCTGTCAACCTCTTAAATCAAAGTGCTTTGATGCTCAGTCTTTCTACTTCCTGACATACTAATCTTTATTTCTTTACTTTGCCTTGCAATTGCACAAATGTTTGTTTAATATATATTTAGTAAAGGTAAAGGTTTTCCCCTGCACAGTCGTGTCCGACTCTAGGGGGAGGTGCTCATCTCCGTTTCTTAGCCGAAGAACCAGCGCTGTCCGAAGACGCTTCCGCAGTCCTGTGGCCGGCATGATGCGCATGGAACGCTGTTACCATCCCACCGAAGTGGTACGTAATTATCTACTTGCATTTGCATGCTTTTGAATAGCTAGGTTGGCAAGAGCTGGGGCGAGTGCGGGAGCTCACTCCGTCACATGGCACTCGGGTCTTGAACCGCCGACCTTCCGATCGACAAGCCTGGCGTCTTAACCGCTGAGCCAATATTCAAAAGAAGCACACTAACAGATATTTAAAAATGGGAATGATGGGGAACACATGATCAGCAATTTGGAATACAACTTCCGTGAACTGAAAACAATTCAAAAGATTTAGCCAATAGAGACATTTATAAGCCATCTCTTTGCTGAAGAAGAGTTGATAAAGTCATATGCATATTGGACTATTTAGTGGACCAATTAACAACTTTTCTCAAATAGTTATTTTTGAGAACACTTAATTGAAATAGAATTTACCCACTTAAAACATGCCTGCAGATAATTCCTTATGCGATTCCCCAGCCCCCACAAGGTACAATGGGAGGATACTTGTAAATGAGCATTTTCTGCAGGAGCAACTCTTATGGAATGCCCTTCCACTATGCGCTTTCATAGCATGGAAGACCTTGGGTAGCCATCCATTAATATCTTTGCTGCTGGTATTTAAGATGATTTTTAAAACCTGGCTACAAAGATAATTTGGCTACTGAAATGGTTGTTAGTAGTGCCTGGAACAATTGCAGGCACTGGTAATATGTATCACTAATATTTATTATGATTATTTGGTTATTATTTTATACTTATTTAGGGTTACTGCATTTTTTTACTCTATCATGTACTGTATTTTCCTGCTTGCAAGCCACTTGAAGTTGCAACTGAAGTGGCATAAAAGCCTTCATAAATAAATAAACAAACTTATTCACACTGAAACATCCATTTTAAGACAGGATTTTTCTTAAAACGTACCTGGCATAATAATATTGGAAAAGCCCAGCTTCCTTGTTATCGATACTCCATGGGCAAACATGGATGTGTAGTCTCTCCTGATTTGTTCAATGTCTCCATGGAGCAGCTGAAGAGAGACAGCTAGGCCTACAAACAGGAAGGGAAAACTAGATGACAACAGTGGGATTCAAACACTATACATGTTAATCAACTACCATAGGAACAGAAGAAACTCAAACAAATTAAAGCTACATTCAGCATAATGAATATGACCAGCATCCATGCCGTTAGAGTCTTCCCATTCTCAAGTAAACAGTCCATAGAGTAGAAGTCGATGAAGGTTCTCAGTCATCCAGGTGGAACAGTCTGTGGCTTGAATCATGTCAACTGGATTTCTGTTTTCTCAGTGGAAACGTTTCACTCCTTATCCAAGGAGCTTCTTCAGTCTGAGTAAAGTTAGTAAGGGAATCCTTAAATATGTTTCTAGGGTGGCTGTGTGACCTTGCACCTGGGGCTAGGTCATGGTTATTTTGAGATGTTTATTTCTAAGTCCCTTTATCATCTAAAGGAGGATCGTTAAGATTACCCTGCTGCTGTTGAGCTTGCGAAATGGTCTTAATCTTCCTAGGCACAGAAGACAAAGCAGGAAGGAAGATAGGGGAAAGGTTGTGCCTGAGGCCCCCACCTCTATTCAAGGAAGGATTTTCCAAGTTGGCATATTAGCCAGCAATTAAAACATATAAAAATTTATAAAATAGAGTACATAATTTAATTAAATATATAAAATCCAAGAGGCTCTGATGTTAGGCTTTAAGGAACCCTATGGAGCAAGCCAATCCCAAGAGGAGCTATTTCTCCCCCCATCCCAAGCGATCTAAAGGAAAAAGGACACTCATTTGAGGACATTAATGTTCACATTTTAGACAGAGAAGATAGGTGGTTTGAGAGAAGGGTCAAGGAATCCATTTATGCCAACTTGGAAAATCCTTCCTTGAATAGAGGTGGGGGCCTCAGGCACAACCTTTCCCCTATCTTCCTTCCTGCTTTGTCTTCTGTGCCTAGGAAGATTAAGACCATTTCGCAAGCTCAACAGCAGCAGGGTAATCTTAACGATCCTCCTTTAGATGATAAAGGGACTTAGAAATAAACATCTCAAAATAACCATGACCTAGCCCCAGGTGCAAGGTCACACAGCCACCCTAGAAACATATTTAAGGATTCCCTTACTAACTTTACTCAGACTGAAGAAGCTCCTTGGATAAGGAGTGAAACGTTTCTACTGAGAAAATAGAAATCCAGTTGACATGATTCAAGCCACAGACATAGAGTAGAAGGTTATTTTGCTACCTAAATAGACCACAAAGGTGTTTGGTATTTGTACATAAAGTTGAGACTATTCAGAAATAAGAATTTCCAATTGTTACTCAATTAGAGCTGATGAATTACATAAAAAAGAGATGTATATGATCATCTCATCCCTATCACATCAACCCGTCCCACCCGGTCCTGCAGAGAGGGCATGCTAAGAGCCCCGTCTGTAAGAGAGTTCCATCTGATGGGGTCCAGGATGCGGGCCTTCTCTGCAGTAGCCCCCGCCCTTTGGAATATTCTTCCCCCTGAAATAAGATCGGCCCCCTCTCTCCTGGACTTTAGAAAAAATCTAAAGACCTGGTTTTGCCATCATGCTTGGGGAGGGGAGGGGAATAGCCAGTCTTGGGGTTGGCTGATCGCTTAGATCTACTTTGACCAACCTTTCTGATCATGAGATAGTAAGAACTACCATTCTTGGATCAAATTGTATTAGATATTTTATTGAATTTTTTGTAGTATTTATGTTTTTATTGATTTTAAACTTATGCTGTGAACCGCCCAGGGTCCCTCCTTCCGGGGGAGATGAGTGGGATATAAATATGATGATAAATAAAATAAATTTTAAAATGTAGTATACATACTATGTTCTTTAACTACTTCAAAATATCTGAAAGAAACTATTATGCATTTCCCAGTCCCTTGCAATATTGTTTTTCTTCTGAAAATGTTTAAGGTTGAAAACTTCACATTTAGTTAGGACTTAAATTATTTCTTGAACCTCTTTTTTCATGCTTCAGATTTTGGGGAGAGTATTAGTTTGTCAAGAAAGCAGGAGAATGCCATCTATAAAAGCACTTTTTTAACAAAATCCAAAGTAATTGTTTCTTTACCATGTTAAACTAAAGCTATTTTTACTTGTTCAAATTTAGCACTCAGTGAATATGCCTTCAATGGGTGGAGACAGGGCAGCTTCATTTTGATTCTGCCCCATTTCTAGAGATGGACAAAAACTTGTTGCATGAGAACATATAGAGCAGAGCTTTCCAAACTGTGTGTTGCGACACAAAAGTGTGTTGCCACACACAGCGTGGTGTGTCGCCACACCACCCGGAAGCGGCGGCGCGTGCGTGCATGGCAGCAGCGGCAGCGGCGCAGCATCAGTCCTTCCGTGTTTTAGCGGAGGCTGCAGCCGCTTCTGCCGCGCACACATGTGCCGCCGCACGCCCCCCGCGCCACCACTGTGCACGCGCGCGCCACCGCACACCCCCCCCGTGCCGCCACCACGCACGTGCGCCCCCCCTGCCACCGCTGTGCACGCGCGCGCCGCCGCCACCACTGCTGTGTCGCCAGCGGCGGCACTTTGGAAAGCTCTGATATAGAGATTTGATACATGCATTTGAACAATTTAAAAAGGTTAAATCCTTGGTGCTCTCTGAGCTTGGTTGTTTGCTTGCAGACATTTCATTCATCAGTCCCCTGATGATACTACCTAGTCGGGTAATGAAACATCTGAAAGCAAACAACCAAGCTCAGAGAGCACCAAGGACTTCACAGTTCAACCCTGAGCTACATATATTCTCTTCTATTGGAAAAAAGGTTAAATTTAGAGCATGATTTGTTTTTACATGGAGCATTCATGAACAGTCAAATATCACAAGGAACAAAATTATCAGAATGGCTGCAGTTGAACTGTGAAGGGAAAGAAAATTATATGTTTGTCTGGGTTTTAAATCTATTTTTATAGACAGGCAAGACCACCTTTGTAAGAAGATTCAGAATGTGGTAGAAATGTTCAAGATTGTCTGTATGGAAGGATGAGCAGATAGCAAATGATAAAGGAAAAAAAATTAAAAGGCTATGTTTAGGAGAAGCACTCAGGAGACGAAACACACACATACAAACACAAATGGAAATATCTACTTATTAATGTCTGTAGGTTGAGTCATGGCAACTGGATTTCTTTCTTTTGGTTGAAACGTTTCGCTGCTTATCCAAGTAGCTTCTTCAATCTGGGCAAAAGTTGGTGAGGGGACCCCATATATGTCTTCCAGGGTGGCTGTATTGACCTTACACCTGATTGGCTTGTTAATTGGGCAATTGAGGTGTAGATAGTCTTTAGGATGTCTTACTCCTTTAAATAAAATAAATAAATAAATAAAAGTTTTAGGAGTAAGACATCCTAAAGACTATCTATACCTCAATTGCCCAATTAACAAGCCAATCAGGTGTAAGGTCAATACAGCCACCCTGGAAGACATATATGGGGTCCCCTCACCAACTTTTGCCCAGACTGAAGAAGCTACTTGGATAAGCAGCGAAACGTTTCAACCAAAAGAAAGAAATCCAGTTGCCATGACTCAACCTACAGACAATTCCACCTGGATGACTGAGAATCTTCATTGACATATCTACATATTAACTTGCACTAACAATTCAAAACTATTAACTGCAGGCTTCCAGTCTCAAATAGTGGACAAACCTTCAGTATATAAAAATTAAGATGGCAGTTTTGAGAGCATTTGCAGCACAGAAAATATCACAAAACTTTCTTGATTGGCCAGTATATGGTATAATACTTTCATAGAAATAATGTGGGGAGGGAAAGACATCTAATAGAAATATGAAAAAGATCAGACAGAAGTGAAAATAAAAAGAATTGGTGCAACAACATGAAAATAAAATTGAAGAATAAAAAGATGATCAACAATTTAGGATTATTACTAATTTTAAATGCACTTAATACATCTTGAGCTGCTGTAATAAAAAAGAAGTGAAGTTTATGCTACAAAATAAACAATAAAAATGATTGTGTAAGAAATTATTTCTACCATACCAGTAATGTTACATTCAACCCATTGTCACTTAAATTAACTAATCAAAATTACAAAAAATAAGCAGAAAAATGAACAAAGATATATAGCAACATTTGAGTAATAATAGCAATTAAAATTACACTTTTAGAGCTCTCTAGACGTTACTGTTTCTTCAAGTAGCACTAACCACAGCTGTAAGGTTCATCACATAATTCAATAGTGAGTAATTAAGTAATTTCAGCAAACAAGAAGTTTTTGCATACAAGAGTAATCATTGTAACAGGACCAAACAGCAGCTCCAATAATAGAATTTTAGGCATAAGGCAAGTTCCATATCACACATAGACAAAATTATAGAGAAACAACTCTTAATGGCATTTTTTAAAAGCTTCATTCTTAAGTCATAGCTGCAAGCTTTTACAGTATGCTTAGCCAACATGTAATTCTCTGCTTCTTTAGGAGCTATCAGAACCCTGTAACTGGAGATCGCTGGACAAGAAGGAGGGGGCGCTTTCCAGGGTGAGAAGCACTTTCATAGCATGGAAGACCTTGGGTAGCCATCCAAGAGAATCAGGCCAGGCCCGCCTTAGCGAGCTTGTGGTTTTTTCCCAGTGAACTGTTCTGGTGGCTTAGTTTGGTAAGATTCTGTGTAAGGTAGAAAATAAAGATCTAGAGTGTATCTCTGGGGCTCAACGTCATTCTTCACCTAGCCACAACAGTAACAATAATATGAAACACTTTTCTAATCCAGCAGGATTTAATTCCATTAGAATGTAAACAAAATATAAACTAGCATAGGAAGATAATTAGTTGAGTATCTAGCAGCAAAGATAACAGTTTGAATAAACTACTGTGTTAGATTATTGCAGACAGTGTATATACCGAGGCAGAAAACAATACAGTGTATTGCAGTTAGTGGAAATGAGTGAAAATTTCTGACAAACAAATCCAATGTTCAGACTGAAAAATACTGGTATAGCTTGTCTGCAGTATCTTAACACACAATGAAAGGAGTTTTCTGTTAGCAAAGTCACACAATAACAAGACAATAAAAATACATTTTACCTCTGTCCCAAAATTGCTCCCAGGTACAATATTTTCCTTTCTTAATTATTTTTATTTCTTACTCTTTATGTAACACTATTATTATGCTTTATAGAGGGAGGCAACATGTTGTCTTTCAAATCTAGGATTGATCGCAGTTCTCACCATCCTTCCCTGTTGCCATGTTGGCTAGGCTTGATAGCAGTTAGAATTTAGCTCTTATTCCCAAAGAAAGACATTCTTGAGATACATATTGCAATTTGGGACCAGAACCTACAAATGCCTCTATTTCTTCTGAACTCAGCAAGAAACCTTCTCCTTATGAGGATCAAAACCTGGATCAATGTTTCCTGAACCTGTTTTCTAGAATAACTCATAAATGTTTACAAAATGTTGCAAATTTTTATCTACTTCTATGCATCAGATAAATTTCTTATAGTTATTCAAAACCCCTTCAGACAGCCATGGAAGATAAAACAGCGCTTGTCAACCATTGGAGGCCAGATTTCATTAGATGGCAACGTTATGACCTCTGCTGTGAATACCTGGAGTAATAGCTAATTCAAAATCCTGAATCAGTGCTGAATATATTAACTACATTGGCTTAAGGTTCATGAATCTTTTAAAAATTGTAATTTTATTTATATTAAACAATGAACCATGTATGCATGTACTGCATAATTTACAAGTTTAACCTTTTAAAATTATATAAATATAATTATATAAATTAAATAAATAAAATAAAATATAAATAAATAAAATTAATCAATAATCTACAACATTCAATTATAAATCAAAATTCAAGATATCAGAAAGAATAAACTGGGTTTCCTATAGAGTGACACCTTCATCCATAATATTAACAGGAGCTTATCTCCTGGCATATACTGGTTGCATTTAAGCATACTGTAATTATATGCAATATGGTGACCATTTGGCTCATAGACTCACCCTGTCTTCTATTTTTCCACCATGGGCACAAAAGACCTTTTAGTAGTTTTATGTTTTCAGCTAATTGTGGTTAGCTGTTATACCCAAAACCAGACAAATAGAGGTTAATTTCAAATATAGGTTTTGGGCAAATTGATTACACATGAGTGACAAAAAGAGATTAATTCAAAACAGCAAAACTTTACAATATTTTTCAGTCTACCAGTTAAAAAAAAGTGTTTATTTGCATAAACCATACTTTATGTCTAAATCTAGCCACTGGTTGAGAATATTAAGGCTTTTGGTGGCTTCTTTCCTTGTGATTTGGTATACAAGGTCACATAACTGTATCTACACAAGCAATTGCTTTTTGTTAGTAGGCTAGAACCCTCTTTTTTCAACCTTTTAAAACTTATAAAATACTACTTAATATTTTCCAAGTAGGTTTATGGATATTTACTTTGACAGAACACTTGAACTTCAAAATACATTTTTCCACTGTTAAACTCTGATTAAAATTAACTGAGCAATACTTGCTGAGCAAAAACCCTACCAAATTTCCATTGTCCTGGCCTTTGATTTACTGAAATGCTTTATGCTGTGCTTATGCTGATTCACAAGAGCCCAGTTTCATTTCCACTTTCTTTTAGAAAGTACTGTGCACTGACAATTAATTCTCATGAAGAGCTGCTGTTTGCTAATATTTACCAAGGCACAACAGACAAATCAACATTATAATATACAATTTGCCACATTTGGATACCCTGGCACATAGATACTTGGCACGGAGATGCTCTGGGAATTTTTTTTAATAAAGTGAAACACACACCATCCTGGTAATATATTATCCTCAAGTTGAAGACGTGCCAGGTAATATAGCCTGTGGTTGTTATTGTTTATTCATTCAGTCGCTTCCAACTCTTCGGGACTTCATGGACCAGCCCACGCCAGAGCTTCCTGTCGTCCGTCGCCACCCCCAGCTCCCCCAAGGTCGAGTCCGTCACCTCCAGAATATCATCCATCCATCTTGCCCTTGGTCGGCCCCTCTTCCTTTTGCCTTCCACTTTCCCTAGCATCAGCTTCTTCTCCAGGGTATCCTGTCTTCTCATTATGTGGCCAAAGTACTTCAGTTTTGCCTTTAATATCATTCCCTCAAGTGAGCAGTCTGGCTTTATTTCCTGGAGTATGGACTGGTTTGATCTTCTTGCAGTCCAAGGCACTCTCAGAATTTTCCTCCAACACCACAGTTCAAAAGCATCTATCTTCCTATCTACTGTGTGGTAGCCTATGGTACCATACAGTAATCTTTTAGCTACCTCATCCCAATAACCATCATGCTTAGTGTTGTAGAAAGGCCTATAAAAGTTTACTAAAATATAATCTTTTAGTCGAACAAAAGTCAACCAAAACACCCCACAGTGTACTATTTTTCTAAACTATGACATGGAGGGAAGACTGTGAGAGAGTTTTATAAACTCAAAGGGCACAAAAAATCTCTGAAGAAAACTACATCTTTTAAAAAGAATAAAGTTTACAGGATAAAGTTACAAATTTCTCAAATTGTTTACCAGGAACAGAGGTTCCCTACCTGTCATGGGTAGGTGAAGAACGATGCTGAGCCCCAAGAGATAAGCTCCAGCTCTTTATTCTCTACCTTACACAGAATCTTACCAAACTACTGTAAGCTACCAGAACAGTTTACAGGGAAAAAACCTCAAGCACACTAAGGTGGGCCCAGCCGGATTCTCTTGGATGGGTGCCCAAGGTCTTCCATGCTATGGAAGCGCTTCTCCCCCTGGAAGGCACCCCCTCCTTCTTGTCCAGCAATCTCCATAACACTAAAAAAAAAGGTAAAGGTACCCCCCGCACATTTGTGCATTCGTGTCCAACTCTAGGGGCCGGTGCTCATCTCCGTTTGTTAGCCAAAGAGCCAGCGTTGTCCGAAGACGCTTCCACAGTCATGTGGCCGCATGACACGCGCGGAACGCTGTTACCTTCCCACCGAAGTGGTACCTATTAATCTACTTGCATTTGCATGCTTTCGAATTGCTAGGTTGGCAAGAGCTGGAGCTAGTGCAGGAGCTCACTCTGCACGCAGGGCTAGGGATTCGAACCTCCGAACTTGCATCTTCCGATCAACAAGCCTGGCGTCTTATCCGCTGAGCCACCACGCTCCATAACACTACCTACTGTAAATGTTCCCTAAACAGCTTCCAAGCTGAACAGGGGTTGAAACCAGGTTTTGTAACACAAGTGCTGTCTGCAACAGTAAATTATACCAAACAAAACTAGAAAACAAATTTACCAGCATTGGATCCTGTCAGGTTATAGCGTGCATTTAGTTTTTTGATGATGTTTTCATGAATCTGATACCAGTCACTCTCTGTGTTACACCTGTAAAAGAAGTAACATTGTAAAAGCTAAATAAGAGAGCAAGTGTTTCCCATTGCCAGTTCAGAGGATTTCTCACCAAATAAGAAATGTATGCAAGCATTGTTTCCACCTGTAATATGTGAACATCCACTGGCACCTGAAGTCTTATGAAAATGAATTTAAGACACTCTGATACAGAAGTAATGCTGTATCAACAGGAAAAGTAAGAATGCATCAGCTCCAGGTTTAAGGAACCCCCAGCAAAATTGCCCTCTGTTGTAGCTATTCAAATTTCAGCAGTAACTTTGATATAATTCACTCACCCACCATCATTTTACAGGACTTATCAGCTCAGACAGCAGCAGCAGCAGCAGCAGCAGCAGCACAAGTTCTATTGTCTATTTACATGTTAATGACCAAAAAACCTTGACACAGTATTGTTTCATGACATTGTGCACAATTCTAATTGGCAAATGACTTGTTGCTGCTATTAGGCAAGCTTGCACATGAGGACTCAGCCCCATGTCAGTTGCTAGTGCCACCAATGGGATATGTCTGGTGTTGAGCTTAGGTTGAGTGCATCTAATGTATAATCTTGGTAAGTCTGGGATGTTTTAAGTTGGATTTCTGCAATGAGCAGGGGGTTGGACTTTATGGCTTGACATGGTCCCTTCCAACTTCATGATTCTAGGTCTTATTCTCTGCTTTAAAGAAACAACTATAACTAAAATGTATGACCTCAATAGAGAACACAGTTGGAAAGTAAACTTGTCCCCTGCTATCAGCAGGGAACACTTCCAACTGAATTTTAACAAAAGTAAAGAAAAATCTACTACACGACTACCCCATCACTTTGCTGTAATTTCTTCTCAAGTCCATTGCTTCCAACAGCTCTAATTCAGGATCCTGGGGGCCACGGCTAGAGAAACGTTGCCCTTGAGACACATAACTCATTCCTAATCCAAGAACTAACTTTAAAAATAACAAATGTTCCCAGAACTTAGCTGACAAATAAAAGCCATAGAATAAGATCTCAATTTTTCCTTCATTTTGGCTTTCCCAAAATACAAACCTGCATATCACTAGCAAGACTGCAATTTTTATATCAAAGACCATTTTGAAGAGGACAGACTACCTAGAAGAGATTGGGGTTGACTGCAGGGATGAAGATGTCCTACTGTTTTTCCTGTACTGTTTTTATAACTTTTTGATATGGTCAGATGACTAATCAATACAATTTATTGTATTATAGCAGATTTGCTAAGGATGGCCTGGAGGGAAGACAAGATTAAAGCCTTTCTCTTCCTCCCAGTGTCAGATTTCAGACTGCTTTGAATCTTTACTCTTCTAGAAACATAACCCACATTCAGGAACTAGATAAAAGTAGAAACTTCCCATTCTTTTCTCAACCTCCGGACTGGAATGCATATATTCTATGTTTGCACAGTTGTTCTGTCTGGCTGAGCTGTGATGGTTATCATCTTACTAACCTCACCTCTTATACTAAATAATCCTTAGCAAATCCTTGCTGCAGATGGTGGGGAAGCATGGAAAGAGAACTCTCTTCTCAGTTGTTACCAAGATTGCTGTTCCCTGTCAGAACTACAATTGATCCATGACCCCCACCTGATGGCTGATCAGAAGGGTAGACGGGTTCCTAGGATTCTAATGTGCGGGAGCAAGAACCTCATAGGATTGCATATGCTTAGTGAGTTGCTCATATGTATCTTTCAGAATAACTGTCCAGACCAGGCCACAATTTCTTAATTTTCTTTACAAGGGAGTATGAATTTCTATATATACTTTAAGATAAAAATCTATTAATTCATTTATCTATAGGCACTTGTAAGGGGAAAAAAATTCATGGATTATATTTCATTGATAAAATGTGATCTAACCTTTCTTCCCAAATAATGTTGTAATATATTACAAAATATCTATATTCTTACATATATACTTTTAAAATAAGGTCATCTTTTGTATCGCCGGCCAGTAAATCTGCTATACTGAGGACTGCACAACCAAAAGGTCGTCGATACTGTATATTGCAAGCATTTTTCTTTTCACCTGCTCCCATTCGGCCTGTCAAAACAAAATATATTATAAAAGAAAAAAGCATGAGACACTAAATAGCATATTTCCAAATGTATGCAGAAGGAAAAAAATCTGCTACCACCTGTAGTTAATTTAATAATCTTATTGGATTGCAACTGTGTAAACATATTTAAGAACACCTTCAGTCTGTCTCCTTCTGGAATTGCTCTAAAAGTGTGAAAAATGCCTACATTAAATGCCTACATTAAACCCATGTGGAGCCAGCACTCTATCTTTGACTTTTCTTAGGAGCATCCACAATTCCCTATAAGCCCCTCTAATACTGACATCAAGGAGGAACCAGCATTAAATTTCTTAAGCTCCAGCTGCATATATTGGCTAAAACTTTTCTCAGGAGAAGAGGTTGGCAATTTTCATATAGGAATCTAGTAATTCAGATTTCTCATATTTCTGTGATCAAAATCTAAAAAGATAAAAAAACCATGATACCAAACTCCTTACCTTATATATTCCTTCCAATATTAGCTTAGGTATGTGGGTCCTAATAGGTATTTGTCTGATTATGCAACTCTGGGATTTTGTCATTATCAAAGTAAACTTTAGAATTCATAGAGTTATCCATGGTGCCGTATCCATTCCTTACTATGCTGCAGATCTTACAGTTTTAATCTGGCTACCAAGTACTGCTCCAGCAAAGGAGATCGTTACCTTGTCGTGGTGCTGGAGCTTGAGCACCTCAATGAAACCATGAGCTAAACCGTGAAGGGACACCCAAGACGGGAAGGTCGTGGCAGAGAGGTCAGACTAAATACGATCCCTGGGGAAGGTAATGGCAACCCACCCCAGTATTCTTGCCATGAAAACTAAATGGATCAGTACAACCAAAGTTGTACTGATGGTGACGGCCGACAGAAAGCTCTGGCGTGGACTGGTCCATGAAGTCACGAAGAGTCGGAAACGACTGAACGAATAAACAACAAACCAAGTACTGTACCTCCACTTACAATCTATTGTTTCTCTGGTGGGGCTTCTAAATCAATAATCAACCTGATAATTTTTTAATCAACCTGTTGCTTTTTGGTCTTGCCAAAAACATGAGATATGCAAAATAATAAAAACAAGAGGTGAAAAACAAAGAAGGAAAAATATTACAAACAAAAGATTCTTGGAATAACCAACAAGGATTTAAGTAAAATGGAACAATTTTATAAGTTATCTCTTGTGTAAGAATATATGGAGACATGTGATTATTTTCACCTACAGTATATGTTGTTGAAATCCACAATTCCATTTTATTTCTACTATTTCAACAAATTGTCAGTGGCTCGTGTGCCACTGCCTTTCAATCTCTGTCTTAAATCCACATGAGGTATATATTTAATTTATAGAGCAACAAAAGGCACATTCTTACTAATAGTCTACAAAATTTATGGAACAACAAAAGGCTGGCTGGGGAATTCTGGGAGTTGAAGTCCACATATCTGAAAGTTGCCAAGATTGAGAAACACTGGTCTACATGCTTGATTGTTGCTGTCAAATCTTCTTTGTTTTAAAATAACCTGTGCTCCTTGCCCTTAAAACTGCATTGGAATTTGTCTGGTAAAATGGAAATAAACAATATCCCCGGGATCTATTCTTGGCTTTGCAAGACAGAAACCATAGGCAACTGAACAGATGCAACTCAAATAGGAAATGTAGTCAACAGAATACTAACTATTCCATTTAACATTCATGGCTACATTTCTAGAAACATAAACTTCAAACAAAGCATAGATTTACACTATATACTCCACACACACATATGTATACATACACAAACACACATACAAACATACATACAAATTATATCTTCCTGCAACCATCTTATCTTGTTTCCCATGGAGGAGTTCTTATTTGAGGACAATACAAGATTTCAGAAATAAAATCTTCCTGAGTAGCTGGCTTAGCTGAGAATTTAATCATTTTTTTCTGCCTATACAAACAGTTCAGTGTTTTAAAAGAGTAGCAGTAGTAGTAATATAACAATAGTAATAATAACTTGTCAATTCATGTGACTCATCCCTGTAGTTTGATAGGGTAGCAAACTGTTTGTTTACATCTGCCCTAAAAAGGGTTTGAGACTGACAAGTAATAAGTTTAATATATTCATGTGAATTCTTAACAACAGCAATTGCTGTAGAATTAAAAGCTTTTCCTTCTTTTGTTACCTAGCATCTTCTATGAACAAGCAGGATAAATTAGTATATGCATACCAATGCGTATAATGTGCACAGTAATGTAGATGTCCTTCCTAAGCTCACTGCTTCCCAAATCCTGTGAAGAATCAGAACAATCCAAAATTATCATGTAATATTTATTTTAAGGAATATTATTGATATAAACAATTTAAAATGTCTAAGTGAGCTTCTGTCTAGGATGCTGAATAGCAGTCAAGAAACAATGGAATATGGAGTAGCCAAATATATTTGATTAACACCACTTTTGTACACTTTTGTTCATGGTCCAGAGAAATATTGGTAAAAATTTAACAGAGTGTTTCAAACATGTAAGTAATGTAACCATCTCCTCTTTGGAGGTCTTCAAGCCTCCAAAGCTGTATTAACTCAAGATTCCAAATCAGAGAGCTGGATTAGATGTCTTGGAATGACTACTTCAGTTCTATGCTTCCAGCAAATATAAGTCCCACTGCGCAGTTAGGGTTGCAGCCTTGAGCATCAAAAGCTTATTATCCGCTTTCAGTTTTATTATAGTGCTGCCATGAGTATCATCCAGGTTTTTGAAACTAGATGGAGTCCTAGTTTATCAGATGTGAATAATCACAATATGACTCATATTAAACCATACAATCTGATTCTATCCATGAAAATAAATTCCATTCTGCTCATTCTTAAAACATAATTTAGAAATTGTTTCTCACAAAGTCCAATTGAAATGTTAAATACCATGTTTCATATTGGAAAGCAAAAGACTTCTTTAATTCTGGAGCTATAATACACCTCAGAAGCAAACACTAAAGCTATCTTTGTGCCTATCATATCTAAATATAAAATTGCTCACAACAAGTACAGAGATACTAGGCCAAATGGACAGTTAAGTGCATTATTATGTTGTTTTGTTCTTATAAACCTCTTAGATATTAGTCTGATACATCTCTATTGCCTGCACTCTGGTCATGCATTTGGATTACTGAACCAAACCTTTTTTTTTAAAAGTCATTAAAATACAGCAAATGGGGACAAATACATATAAAACAACTCACCACAAAAAGAGAGCAATATCTTTCTGGCTTCTCTGGACATTTTGGCAAACCATTCCGATTCAGTTTTAAAAAGAATCTCTCACTGTAAGATAAATATTATGGTATAATTGGAACAGTAAGGTAAGCTTATCTGTCACAGCCACATGCAAAAAAAAATCTATTCAGTACATTTGGGTAAACAGTACACTTTTGTCACTTTTTCCAAAGGAATCTTTTCTAAAATTCCAGGACAAGGATGCAAAACCTGCCATTTTTCATCTATTTAACAGAGTAACTTTAATCCTTTTGCTACAAAAGCCAGCTCATTCTAGGTAAAAATGCAGAATTCCATCAGGTTGTGAAAGAGCCACTGACATGGAATCAAAGCCAGATGGGTCTTTAAAATAACACATTGAATGAAGCAGCAACTCCTTAATCATATTTCTCATGATTGAAGAGTTGCTGCTTAAGTCAATGAATTATTTTAAATTAATTTCGCAACTAAAATGTTACTGAACTTAAGAGATAATTTGTCATAGCACCTCAGCAAAGGTTCATCCATCATTATATTATAAGGTTACTGGTAGAAAAATAATACTTGTTTTTTTAGCCCAAATCAGCAACAAATCATAGTTGTATGGTGAGGAGAAGAAAGGACAAATAATTTACAAAATCATTTTAGATAAAAATTGATTGTGATACTCGGTCAGATGTTCAAATTTTGTTTTAGCAAACAAAAAAGTAAAAATCAAAAAGGGGGTTCTTTATTATTTGCTCTGTTTTTTAACTAAGAATTCCATTCCCATTCCAGCTGATTTGTGCTCTATACAGGATAAAATGTGTAATGTGGCATTCGTAACTTTTCTTGCAGGATAAAAACAAAAAAGAGGAAAAAGTTTGAAACAGTACATTCTACTTAATATGCAGTTTCTTTTCTTATATTTAATTTTTTAAAAGGGACAAATTATAAGTGACTGAGTACTCAATCATCAACTTTTCAGTCAAGAGCATCAGTTAGAAACTTAACATGCAGTTTTAAGCTGCTATCAGAGGAAATTGCAATCAACAGAAAAAATACCGATAGGGTTAAATGTATAAATTGGGGAATGAACAAGGCTTCCCTTTCTGTGCCTTCTAATCATTTTATTTCAAAATTTTGCCATAAATAAGAGATCACTCGGTGCATTCTTTTTAAACTAAGCTTTCTCAGCTGTTTCTTCAGCTTTTCTCAAGGGCAAGTGATTTGTCACCCATATGTTCTTTTCCATATGCAACAGTAAAAATAGCAGCTGGAACATCTATTCAAGTCTTTTAAAAGGCAGAATAAAAGGGCTAATATTAACAGCTGTATCTTGTATATTTTCCCAACCTTCCATAAGGTTGAACAGTCTATAATGGAGATTGCATTCTTGACACTGACATTCTGATGAAATGCTTTAATTAGTTCACATTCCATATTAGACATGCATAGATATCTGAAATACTCTATTTTCTACCCAGGTTCTAACCTTTGGTGTCAAAATTCAGAGTCTGCTGGGAAGTCAGAGTTTGCAGGAAAGGAAAGTGATTTTCATGCTGATAAGGACAGATGAACAAAGTAACCTGCTCTAAAGTATTGTTCAAGAGTCAAATTCTTCTAGAAAAAGCCAAACTGCAACCCAAGACAGATAGGTAGATCAGGCAGATGAATTCTTTAATGTGAAAAACTCTTAGCCTTGCATGGGGAGAAAATTCATTGGAGTGGAGAATTCTAGATTTGATAGGATCCTGTCTCCACAATTGCTACATAAACACATTAGGTCTACAGACAAGAGGGTCCACTAAATAATACCAAATAAGCCCATGGCCCTTCTATCAGGAGTCCTTTTATCAGTAGATCTTAAGGGCTTATGTAGCAGCTCTAGAGACAACTGTTATTTAATTTCTCACAATGTCTCAGTGGCAATGGTATACCAAGGGAATTATGGGAAATGAAAACAGTATATAGCTAGTTTGGTCTAGTGGTTAAGGTGCTGGGCTGGAAACCAGGAGTCTGTGAGTTCTAGTCCCACCTTAGGCATGAAAGCCAACTGGGTGACCTTGGGCCAGTCACTTTCTCTCAGCCCAACTCACCTCACAGGGTTGTTGTGGGGGAAATAGGAGGAGGAAGGAGTATTAGGTATGTTTGCTACCTTGAGTTATTTAGAAAAAAAATAAAAGGCGGGATAAAAGGAAAGGAAAGGAAATAATGAAATAAATATAGACAGAGACCTGGTGCTGTTCATGGCAGTGGTTTTTTTTTAAAGCATGACACAAAGCTTTTACAGAGACCCACAATTCATGATCACCCATCTCAGTTCTTAACAACAAATAATAATTTTACATCAAGCATGCCTAGAATTGATTTGATATTCCAATATTGATGTTAATTATTGTATACTATTGAGCAGACAGCAAATTTGAGCTTTTCTCTTCAAACCTCTGCATAGTACCATGATATCTGTTGGATGCAATTTATAAACTTTGTTGGAATTTGTGACACAGTAATCTCTCACAGGAGATTCAATGGAATCACCTCAGGTATTTGATAATGATTTATAATCAATCACCAGTAATCCAGCTCTAGAAACCAGGTCTAAGCAGTCCAATACAATTTGTGAAATAAAAGCATTTTACTCCTAATATTTTGTTGCCATGGGATCAGGGGTACAAAATGGACAATATACAGTGTAATGGAATCCAATTTCTAGAGTGTTTCTGGTTCCTCAGCAATAGTTCTGACAGATGTACAGTACAAATTTTGGGAGTGTCTGGTCATTAAAAATTTCACGCCTAGCTGATATTTAGAAAAAAAGCAATTTGTAACTAATTTCATATATTTAGTTTTGTGAACACTTCCTACATACTCTCCTTGACTATGCTTCCGGGAACACAGACACAGACACACATATCTTTCAATTTTACACACATATCTGTATGTAAACATGGATATTATCATGCTTGTTGATCATATTAATTTTACAATGATGAACCAGGATAAAAATGCTTCAGCTGTCACATTTTTAGGCTGTCACCTTTCAATATCCAGACCATAGTAACTTAATGAGTAGAGATCCCATTTGGAGAGGGGTATGAATGTGAACCAGGTCATTTGTTAATTATAATTTGGCTTTTAATTCAATATGTTATTTTATTAGGTTTTCTTTGGTTGTTGTAAGCTGCCCAGAGTCACAATATCCAAATTGGGCAGCCATATACATTCTATAAATAAATAAGTAGTGGGATTGACAGAAAAAGTGGTGACAGCTGAGACCTGAAAGTTATGTGCAAGTAAGGAGAAATAGTCTACAGTCCATCTTCTATCTCAAAGGTGACACACCCATCTGCAATCTCAATGAGAGAGAGAAATAAACAGAACTACTAGGACATGAAGAGTTCCTAGCCAGTAGACTAAGAAATTATTACAGTATGTAAAAATTCTGGGTAAAGAGACTGCGAAAAAGAAACCAGCTTAAAGAGAAGGGAATTTAAAAACAAAGACAAAAAACTTTTCAGCCCTTAAAGGAGCAGAGTCAGAAATAAAAGTACAGACTGTGTGCTATTTGAACTCAAGCCAGAAGCTAAGACAAAACACAGAAAACTCTGTAAATAAGGTAATAAAAAAGCTTATAGAAGAATATCTGGGTATAGGTGAACTATAGGACTAGGTGAAAAGTTTGTGCTATTAAAACGTAAGCACCACCAATGTATCTGTGAGGCAATAAACAGATCCTTTGAGGATGAAACCTGTGGTGGATGTCAGAGCTGCTGCTCTTTCCCCGGAGGGAGGGGGCGCAGTCCAGGGAGATAAATGTGTTTCACAGTCCGGATTCCGTTGGTGGGAAAGTCAAGAGGTTCAAGGTGACTCCGCCTTAGAGCCCTCGCTGAGTATTTTACCCATAGATTGGTTAGAGTGCTTTTAGTCTGGCTAGATTCTATCTTGTAGGGCAAGAACAATAAACAACTAGAGTTGCAATGGAGGCTCAGTGTGGTTCTTCGCCTACTTTTCCTGACAAAACCTATACTTATTTCTTTGTCTTGCCTATGCCTAAACCATCCAAAAATGAACCCATGACACCCACAATCCTGGGGTATATTTTAAAAAAACTTGTTTCAGATCCATTGCTTTGGTTCATATTACAGTGGATCACTGTTTCTTCCACAATACTACATTTCTGAGAGATAGGGGGAAATCAAAGCAGAATCCTTATCTGTCTAATCAGAAATAACTGCTGCTGAACTGGCTGCTCTCCCAGCCTTTCTCAACCTTCTGACCCTGGAGGAACCCTTGCAATATTTTTCAGGACTTTGGGAACCCCTGCACATTCAGGCTCAAATATAGGCCAGACGTTACAAAATTATTATATTCGTCTCATGTGTAGGCCTGTATATATGCATTAACAGTGTTCTTAAACTAAAAATAAAGAATGAAACTTACCTCTTTAATGTGAAGTTGCCCGAATTTGAAATAATTTTGTAAATAAATTGTGATCTCCCAGGGAACCCCCCGTGACCTCTCATGGAACCCTGGTTGAGAAACCCTGCTCCAGTAAGTGGGTACAGGATTGCATCCTTAACTTATGTGGAGTTGAAGCTCTGCATAAAACTCCCAAGAGCAAAACAAAATACAAATGCTTCTTCTTCTGTAATTCTCTACACTGAATCACCTTTTCCTCTTCCCAAGATGATATTAACTGAAAGAACAAGTTGTTTCCTTTGCAGTCATGTCATTTGGTTTTCTTTAAGATGCCTAAATCCATGACAGCTGAAATATGCTACACCAGTCTGGTTTGAGTGCCATGAATAGGGAAAGAAAAGGGACAGATCCCCCAGAGGAGATTAGTAAGAGGTCAGTAATGGATATTGAATATTAAAAATTTGCTCCTATTGCTAAAACAACAGTGTACTTCTGGTATGGAATATACCTAATGCTCCTTCATATCAATTCTGCAGCTCCTATTTCCAATCACTCTTTTTTTATACAAAAGACTGCTTCTACACTGCCAAAACAACAGGATAGATCAGGCTTCTCTTAAAGACATCTGTTACACAAAACATTTATATCACAAATAACATCAAAACACTCGCAATATTTTCCATTAAAAATGCCCCGTATTCAAATATTCCAACCCAAATGGAATCTAGTCTATCTACCTATCTCCTCTTTCATGCTCTATAAATCACGTCTGCTTACGCTACAGTTCCTGACACTACTGAAAGAGCTGCCAGAAATAGCTTACCTGCCAGTTAGTAAACAAAACAGAACTTTCACACCATTCCTACACACACGCCCACACACACACACACAATTTCAGCTGAGTCCTGACATTCAGAGTTACCACTCAGGTAGAAACCTGATGGATTACAGCTTGCACACCTGTTGCATTGATACAAGCTTCTCACAGTAAATGTGTGAAATATGAACAACATACATAAAAGCATAACCATCCCTAAAGGGTTTGTGTGTATATCAATGGTACCCTGATTTTAGTAAGAGACTTGTGCTTGTACTTACATGATGCACTGTAAGTGTGAAGCTTCAACTTCTAAACATTGTTTTGTGCAATAGCTGGTTTGCTATTGCCTACTTCCAGAAAGTTTTGTGAATTCTCTGATCAGTCTACAGCTTTTCTGAAATCAGCCAAGGTCAGCTAAGTGCTGCCAACCTGCAGAGGTTTATAAACATGAACTCACACTGAAGCCACATCAGCTATCCAAAACGGACAGCTCAGTTCTTTCTTCCTTTCACATGGCTTAGATATACATGTTAACCAAATACTTTACAAGACCTGGTGTAGTGATGAAATTGTGAATGAATGATGCACCATGTGAAACTAACTGTATAATCTTTTTGTATGTTTTCCTGTAATAGAAATTCAAGGAGAGTGAGGGAGAGAGAGAGAGAAATGTATGTCCTCAGGGAAGTTTGAGGTATACTTCAAAAGCTCTTAAGTATGTCTGGTAACTGTTAAAACTAATGGCTTACATAAAATATAGGCATAGAAAGGATTTTTGAATAAAATACAATAGAATGAAGATTGCCTATGATTAAAGAAAGTAGTCTGAAAAGTCAGAGAGATAGCAAGCATGTTCTATTTTTGGTTTAACAATAAATATCATTGTTCTATATACCAATGGCAAAAATTAAAAAATTAAAAATTAAAAGGAAGCAAGTCAGCTTGCAAGAATATTGACCTAATTTATGGTCCAGGTGCATTATATAGAACACATCTGTACTGTTTAAAGGTCACTTACATTTTCTAGCATGCCTATAACTAAGCTGCATGTTGTAAATCACTTCTTGGCAGGGTCAAGGATTCCTGAAAACACAGTTGCATTCTACATATGTGAGGGTGAAACTGGCAAGTTAGTTTATTGTGGTATAAACATGTTTTATTTCAGCATTGATCATCATTTTTTGTCACACACACACTATGTATGTATGTATATACTATTTATTGATACATACTAGAACAATAGAATAATATTTTTTCCTCAATCTGATCCCTTTTGCTCTGTTTATGCATAGAAACCTGTCCTGCTCCTTTTTAGGAGCATTTTAGGAGACAAGGCAGCTAAATGTCCCACCACAATTTTATTGTCTCCCTTTTGTCTCCATGTTATAGAGATCCATTTCTGTTAACAGTACATTTCTATAGGATAGACATTCTGTTTTGGCATTTCACCTGTGATTAGCTGAGGGAAATAGATGTGCCACATGCGACATTCCCATTGCTCAGCCCAGTTTCCACGGGGCAGAAAGGAACCTTCTGAAATGGCAAGTTGACTCTGAGAGCTATGCAATCAGAGTTCTAGACAAGCAGGAGACCTGCATGGTAAGCAATTTGGTTACTAGTGAAGCTTCTTTTCCAACCCCTGGAAAGTAACCAGACTAAGCAACAAGTACACAGCATAGAGTTAGGGGACAAAAAATGTAGCCCTGTCTTCTTTCCCTGTCATATTTATAGCCACATTTGGAGGGCGGGGGGGAGGAGATGCCCAAACAGGGCTTAAGTGGACTCTGCAAAAATACTTTGCCTTTTCTTTACCTCCAAAACATTTCTAGTAGTACTGCCATCGCCCCAATTATTGAATACTGCTCAGAGAATAGGCATATTCAACTCCTACTCTAACATACTGGTTACAAATTTCATAATTGTGGTTGAAATTTCAGATCATTAAGGCAGCAAAAAGAGAAAACAGGCACCAGCCAATGGAAAGAATGCCACACTTTCTAGCTAGGATATAAAACTTTGCTTCCTTCACCACAGCATGTGCCATTTTCCCTGCAAGAACATTAGTTATTCTGCTCAGAGCTCTAAATCATTAAAAAATTCAAAGACTGTTTTCATTCAGACAATTCCATTCTACAAGAGCTGGATGGAGAAGTTCCACAGTGTACACAGTTCAAGTCATATCCAGTTTCACAAATCTGTAGGGTGTTTTCCAGTACCCTCTTCCTCTCTTCTTATTGAGATTTTTCTAGGACCACTGGGAATCAGAATGACAAAAACAGCAAAACACCACCTTCAAAGTATTTGGGCCATATGTGACTTAAGACACATTTACTTTTTCTGAGGAAAGTTAACACAGAATTGTAATCAGAGTAATTAAAAAACAATGTTGCGTAACCATTTCAACATTGTTGGTTTCTTTCTTTATTTTTTAATTGTCAGCTGGAGACACCGTCAAATATTTTTTTTAAAAATTGTTATGTGACTTCATTGTGGTCAGATCTTCATGAAATGCTACCTCCAAAGTAAGGCTTTGCTTTTCAAGCAAAAGCTCCTCCAGATATCAGTATGGGCCAAAGCTTTTCCTCCATTGGCACACTGAATCCAGATCCTAGGTTCACAGAATTGGACTCATGCTGGAGCATATAAAAAATCCCACAGTTGGAGAACAAATTAATTGGCTGCTGGCAAAGGTAATGCCACCGAGGAATGTCTAATAGTGAATGTTAGCCATGATTCATTCTCCTCACTTCAGTTTCTTTGCTTCTTGCTCTTGGAAGCAAATGACCAGGGCTCTTGAGAAGTCATATCCTGAGTTCCAGCCAAAACTAAAGCAATCATGTAAATCAATGTGGTTCTAAAAAATCAATGTGGTTCTTTCTAAAATGGGGCTATAATCACATGCTAAAATATTTGAATGGGAATGACCTAATTTCTTCAGAACTCTAAATAAACAAAGTTTTAAATAGAAGACCCCAAACCAACAGAGTTACAGGTAGCTCTTTGAGATGGAAGAAAACGAGTTTTATGTAGCCATGATCAATCTTACATGGATGATGTGTGGATGTTCATTTAGGGAAATGCCACCAAAGGAACCAAGAACTGTCAGTCAGCTGTAAGGCAACTCTTACTATATTGCTAGAAATCTGGAACATACACGTAAGATCATAACATCTTATCTTAGCAACATCTTTTATGTGCAATGCATGAGAATTTCCAAGCCTGTATCTCTCTAAACTAGGACAAAATGTATTTTGTCTTTTAATCACTTGTGAATATTTTTTTCCTACAAAATGCAAGCAAAAGCCACTTCATATATCCCAGTATAACTTAACACAGAGCAATGTAGATAATAACTAAGTTCTGGGTTTTCAGTTAGGTAACTGCAGTTCCATGGTGTGCCAGTAGTTTTATAGAAGGGCTTTACTGAACTGTTTCTGGGTGGTTAGTGTGTTTAGGATTCTGCAATCCACTTTTGAATGCTCTTAAAAGAATCCAGTATAAAAAACAGATCAGGGAAGTATATGATATTCCTATAGTATATAGTATATTGCCACCACAAAAATATGTTATAAGGAAAAATTAAAATAAGCTATAACTCTTTTAAGTATAACTATTTCAAGTGTTCATCATTTTATAGGTTTTCTAAAATAACATTGATTTAATATGGCACCTATTAGCAAGCATAATCAATACAGTTTCTCAGGTTGTCCTGAACTTGTGACAAACAAGATCTCTCTCTTAAAATGCAGAAGTATCTCAATCCGTGTGGAAGCAGTATTGTAACGCGCTCTGTAGCTTGGATTAAAACATGTGGTGGTTTTCGGCGGTGCCGCTGGTTCTCAGGAAGGAGGGAGCACATTCCAAGGAGGTGGAGGAGATACAGTAAGAGGAGGCAAAGTCCGGGAGGCAGTGGTGGGAGAAGGAAGAGGTTCAGGATAGCCCGGCCTTGAGTCTCCCAGGTTATTTCTCCTTAGGTTAGTTAGAGTAGCTTTAGTCTGGCAAGATTCTGTCTATACGGTATGAGCAAATAAAAAACTGGAGTTTGAATGGACGGACTCTTCGTTGTTCTTGGGCTGAGCCTGACAAACATGAACTGTAATAGTTTAATGTTAATGATCTCCAAAATTAGGGTTTTCTTTCCAATTAAATGTAACATATGCTTGAAACATATGTTGCTGATCCATTAGACCCATTAGACAATTGCCTTTTAATGACTGAAGAGTGGTTATAATAGGGGAGGGGGAGCCTGAATTATATCAACCAGCTACCATTACTTCGCTGAGCGAAGGAAGATAGATGCTTTTGAACCGTGGTGTTGGAGGAAAATTCTGAGAGTGCCTTGGACTGCAAGAAGATCAAAGCAGTCCATACTCCAGGAAATCAAGCCAGACTGCTCACTTGAGGGAATGATATTAAAGGCAAAACTGAAGTACTTTGGCCACATAATGAGAAGACAGGATACCCTGGAGAAGAAGCTGATGCTAGGGAAAGTGGAAGGCAAAAGGAAGAGGGGCCGACCAAGGGCAAGATGGATGGATGATATTCTGGAGGTGACAGACTCAACCATGGGGGAGCTGGGGATGGTGACGGCCGACAGGAAGCTCTGGCGTGGGCTGGTCCATGAAGTCACGAAGAGTCGGAAGCGACTGAACAAATAAACAACAACCACCATTACAGGAAATAACATCATCTACCAGGAATGTCTTTTCCAAGCTTTCAGTGTTGCACAGTGTCACACATTTTCAAGCAAGCCAAGTACTATCCAGAACTAAGTTGACCTGCCTTTGTTTTTGCTTTCTACATTGGACCTGGGCAGCAACAATTAAGGTGATAAATATCTCAAGCTCCTGGTCCTATGACAGGCTTCTCTGCTATAATACTTCTGACACAAAACACAACGATATTAGGTTTTCATGGTAGAACATCAAAGCACTTCACTAAAAAAGAATACTAGCCTCTATCCAGACCAGAGCTTCTAAAAAACTTAGTACTACTTAAAATATCTTCAGTCCATTTTTTAGTTGAGGCTTGATTTAATTATTATTTATCAAGCCATTATTTAATAATAATGGCTTGATTTAAAATATCAATAGCAGGATAGATTCTATCCTCAGCTTTATAACCTGAAAGAAATAATATACAAAGGATAGGAATGAGGAGGAATGAGAGAAAAACCAAGTTCACACTCTAGTTCAAAGAGCATGATGGAACAACTGCTGGCAAAGTGACAACTGAGAAGATCACAAACCAGCTGGCATACCTTCAAAGATGACTCAATAGCCCTGTCTCTTTCCCTCAATCTGTTGAAATGTCTGTCACAGATTGTATCCTAACTCTTGAATACTATTTTTAACTTTATGGAAGAATGACACAAATTTATTTTCCATAACATGCATGGATTTATTTCTATCATGTCTCTCCCTAGCTACTTTTATTCCAAGCCAAAAATGTAGTCTTTTCTCATGGTGGAATTGCTTTGCCAAAGACATTTTTAAGTCCAAATATACAATGGTATACAATATTTATTGAGTCATTTGTCCTTATATTGTTGTTGTTGTTGTTCAGTCGTTCAGTCGTGTCTGACTCTTCGTGAGCTCATGGACCATAGCTCGCCAGGCCTTCCTGTCCTCCACTGTCTCTCGGAGTTTACTCAAATTCATGTTCATTACATCGGTGATGCTATCTAACCATCTCATCCTCTGCCGTCCCTTTCTCCTTTTGCCTTCAGTCTTCCCCAGCATCAGGGTCTTTTCCAGTGAGTCCTCTCTTCGCATTAGGTGGCCAAAGTATTTGAGCTTCAGCTTCAGTATCTGTCCTTCCAATGAGCAGTCAGGGTTGATTTCCTTTAGGATTGACTGATTTGACCTCCTTGCAGTCCAAAGGACTCTTAGGAGTCTTCTCCAGCACCACAGTTTGAAAGCATCAATTCTTCGGCACTCAGCCTTCCTTATGGTCCAACTCTCACAGCCATACATTACTACTGGGAAAACCATAGCTTTAACTATACGAACCTTTGTTGGCAAGGTGATGTCTCTGCTTTTTAATATGCTGTCTAGGTTTGCCATAGCTTTCCTCCCAAGGAGCAACCGTCTTTTAATTTCATGGCTGCAGTCACCGTCTGCGGTGATCTTGGAGCCCAAGAAAATAAAATCTGTCACTGCTTCCATGTCTTCCCCTTCTATTTGCCAGGAAGTGATGGGACCAGATGCCATGATCTGAGTTTTTTTAATGTTGAGCTTCAAGCCAGCTTTTGCACTCTCCTCTTTCACCCTCATCAAGAGGCTCTTTAGTTCCTCTTCGCTTTCTGCCATTAGGGTGGTATCATCTGCATATCTGAGGTTGTTGATATTTCTCCCGGCAATCTTAACTCCGGCTTGTGATTCATCCAGCCCAGCATTTCTCATGAGTCAATATACATTGACTCAAAAGTGTCTAGAAGGTTAGTGAGGCAAGCTTTACCCTTGTAGAAGGCAAGTTGGTTCCTTTCTAGTAAGCCTCCTTGCTATATAAAATAATACTTTATTATTTTCTTTTAATAATAATTTCTACCATTTTACCTGAAACTGACTTTAAGCTAACCAGCCTATATTTTTATCTATCTCCTCTTAATCCCTTTTAAAAAAATAGTTATGTGGGCTATTTTATAATAATATTTTCAGTATGCCAACTGAGAAGAAAAGAAGCACCATGTTGTGTTTCCCTCCATTTGCAACACAAACACAGTCATTCTAACTATGGAAAGTATAACTAGCACACTTTGAGATGCCACTAAATTTCATTAGCAGATGGCTCCAGTGCCACCACAATACACTTTCTGAGGGCTGCATTCATTCCACATACCATAGGCTACATGCCTTCTCCTGCCCTAAATGTTCATCAAAGAAAATGTATTGAACAGAAAACTTCAACCTCTGGATCTTAGCTTTATATTCTTCTGATCAATACTTTTCCTCATTAACAAGTCATTTATAGTAGGACCATGTAATGCTTTAGACTTGATTCCAAAAAGCACTGGAGTATGGGTATGGGACATAGCACCTATCTGTATCTCATCAAAGAGGCTGTGTACTTTTATAGAGAAGTATTATGTGAGCATCCCCATACTCTCCAAAACACCTTTTTGTGCTCAAATCATAAACCCACTCAACACCAGTATTTGTGCCCTACAGAACTGGCATTCTGTCTTCTATTTCAATGATCAACACAGAAACTAACACTGATTCAGTCTTTTTTTGTGTGTGGGGGGGAGAGAGGGAGAGTGAAAGAATATATTACTTGGAAATGCTATGAGTGCAAGCACACTAAAACGATTACCCTATGCTGAATGTTAAGAAGTGCTATGGATATGATAATTCTAACACCAAACCATAGCACAATCAATGACCTTAGTTCTTGCCCATGGTGATGTCATTTTGACTTTGCTTCCTGTGGGAATTCTGAAAATTCGCAGATAAGGGGAATGTGTTCAAGATTGGATTTAAAAAGATCAATATTGCTTTGATTAAGGAATCTGCCTTATCTGAAAAAACTACAATTGAGCCTCCCAGGAATCTGAGGTTAAACTGCCTCAGTATAGTTTTACTGACAGTTAATAAAGCAAAGAAAAAGTCTTCAGGTTCAAACAGCAGTTTATTTTTATATATTGGTACTTTATTAAAGGCAACAGCCATATATTTATATTTTATAATGTTAGTATTTTTCCATCCTTATTCTGAGGAAGCATAGAGAAACAAATATCATGTCATCTGCCCACAAGCCAACTGATAACATAAAATATTCAGTTCAAAAGAACTACATTTGTCACACCAGAAGGTTAACAGACATTATGTCTTTATGACCATGGATCCTTCAGTTCTTTTGTAGGAAAGAACAAAGATTGCTGCACTTTACTGAATTGATTTGAAGTCTATAGTCATGAAATTTAAGAGCACATAAATCCCTTTCACTGTTTTTCATATAACTATGTCCCAATTGTGATTTAAAAGGTAAACTGAGGATACTCTGTCTTACAACATGAACATACATAGATGCCAATCTTACTAATCCTTTTAAGGATAAACGAAGCATAGAAAAAGAGCAAGTAGTAGTGGGCAAAAGAACTTAAAAGCAGTAAATAAAAGAAAATGTAACTAAATGTAGTTTACACCTACATTAATCATTATGCCTTTCCATACCATTCTATTCTTGCAAATGATATTCACTTCCTCTCTGTCCATAGATTGCTTCATACATCACCTTTTACCCTTTAAACTTTTCATCTGTCTTTGAGATTCTCACCAAGCCTACCCAACCATGAATTTCTCTGTCTTCCCCCTCCTAATTCATTCTTCCTTCATATATTTCTTCAGCAATTCAGTACTTATTCACTTCCTCTGTGTGAGCAAACCATGTCAATGTATTATATTATAATCCCCTCCATTAGGAAATAACCTGTGCATCATGCAGGAAATAATCTGCATCTTTTCTTTTCTTTTCATTACATGTGATGCAAAGTTAATAACTTTATATACTTTATACCTCTGAGAAAAATTATAACTTGGCAGTAAATAAAACAGACATTAAGAAGGGTTTTACAGTATCAAATGAAACCATGCAAAGCATTCAAATCAATCACAGAATGTAAAGGTTGGGAGGGAATTTAAAGACCACCTAGTCCAACTCCCTGTCCAGTACAGGAATCTACTGCTACAGCATCTCTAGAGATGAACATCCTGCCTCTGTTTAAACATCTCCCACTTCTTTGCCACTATTGAACAGCTCTCACCATTCCTCTTAAGTTTTTCCTTCCAAGACCTTTATCATCTTGGTTGCTCTTCTCTGGATATGCTTCAGCTTGTCAACATCCCTCTTAAACTGCAATACCCAGAACTGGATGCAATATTTTAGATGTCATTTAGATGCCAATGCAGAATAAAGAGGAACCATGGCTTCCTTGATCTATCAAGTACCTTTACTTTAACCAATAAAGCAGGTGTGTCTTTTTCCAGGCAAAGAAGCAAAGTTGCTGTCCATGCAGAGACAGCCAGGCACAGCTTTCTAAGTAGCCATGTGAGCCTTGTAAGTGTTGCTGCTGTCCATCCAGCCACTGTAAAAGGACAGGCATAGCAGCAAAAAAGAAGGGAGATTGGCAAGGTGCAGCTAGCCAGGCCTAGTATTTTGTGTATATATTTTCTAGGATCCATGTTCATTGGTTTGATTTGTTCTTACCATAACTTAACTTAACCTGCCTTTGATGATAGCACATAGCCAAATTTATATAATGCTGCAATAGCATTCCATTTATGGCCTCTGATTAGCCACACTCATCTTCGTGGTTGCTATTATTCCAGGGTTTAAGTTGTAAAAACTGCAACTCATTTTTCTGAAACCACATTATCCAGCCGTATCTAGCGTTTGAAAGAACTCTGGTTCACTTCAACAAGGTTCATTTGCTATGAGGAAGAGAGGAGGCCACCACAGGATAGCTAATTTTGCTTGGCATGAAAAGAAAGAATCTCAACATGAAGAGATGTGCTCAATTGCTGAGGGGGACTAATCTCATATTAAAAAATAGATCATTAAGAAAATGGAAAAAGTATGACACTATTCAAAATTGCTTCTCTATTTCCTTGCCATCCATTATTTTTTTTAAAGAAACATGACACCCTTCCTAGAAAATAATAAAAAATGTAGAAGGAAAAACTGTGTATTATTATAAGTGACGTCACTGGCAATATTTAATCAGATTATAAAGTCCGCAACCATTTTATTTATTTACAGCTTATTCTGTAGAAACTATGGTGTGAGCTAAAGGGAAATTTACTATTTTACCAGGTTTCTCTAGCCACAATACAGCTGAGTTCACACATCACGCTAAGCTATTGTTAGATTTAGCCATTATTTATTGAACAATCCATCATTATTAGGACCCTAGGTCATAAACCATTGTCTATTATAAGCCACAATGGTTGTTCTCATTCTAAATCAAAACCAAGCAAAATATATTATGGCTTAACACACTATGTGAACATCCCTGTCTTTACCAACTGCCTCCATTAGTTAACACTTCTGTGCTCTCCAATTTGGTGAATAAGTATTTTCTATATCCACATACAGTATCAATTGAACCCACATGTCCAGTGGCCCAGAGCCAGATGCAAAGTATTCAACAACAACAACAACAACAACAAAATACATATGGGACCATATTTATAGACTTCCTAAGATTCAGTGTTAAAAGGTCAAAATTATGTTTTTATCCAAGTAAAAGCAAGAACTGATGAAGCTGTACACTTCTGCATTCTTCATGAAAAAGGCAGAGCTACCTGATTGGTCGATTCTCTTTACTATCGAAAAGTGAGAAGATAACTTCCAGTTCTTCTCCCAGATTGGAACACATCAAACTCTTCATCTGCACAAAGAGGTGGTGGCTGCTTGCTGGGACCGGTGTGTCTTTCTTGCGATGACGATGCTCCATCTAAGTATAGACCACCACACAAAGATCAAGCCAGTCTACACTTGTTTTCATTCATGAAATGTAAACATACAGAGAGGTGTTTTCTTGCTCATCACTTTATTTTTGTCAACCACTTGTGATTGCTTAAATCAAACATTTGAAGGTGTTCATCTGTTTTCTTGTGAGGCAATATGGGAAAAGATCTTGTTTCTAGATTCAGTAGCCAATCATTATTTCAGATAAACACGAAGGTCACTTTTTTCACACCTCATATTAATTACATTTTTATACCACCCTTTCTCAGAGACCTCAGGGTAGCTTAAATGGTTTTCTTTCTGCATGGCAATCTTGTAAATTAGTTAGCAGGGAGAGAGAAAAACCCACAGCAAACAGAGAAGCTTCACAACTGAATGGACATCTGAATCTGGAACTTTTTGATCTTTACTAGATATTTTAATATTACACTAAAATTTAAATTTGAACATTGTTTCATGTAGATAAAAATAAATAAATAACGGTAACTTTATTGTAGTTCTTTCCCTAAAGGGGTCAAAAGCTGTTTGGAAATGATGGGATTGTAGTGAAGAACAAAGAAATTAGGGAGTTATTAAAGAGGCTCCTTTTTAAAAACTTATTTTAAAACATAATTGACCTCATTCCATTCTGGAGATATCAGTCCAATGCCATATAGTTTCTTCTCCTATTTCTGTTAGGTACAATGCACATATACTAATGTGTTTCTTACTCGTTAAAGGTATTTAATTACACCAGTAATCTATCCCATATGCAGGAGAATTTGTCACATGCACTCAGAATTCCTGAACATTCTTGGTCTATTCACTTGTATTTCTAAGCTGTGGTCAGAGTAACTCTAAAGTCATTGGATTGGGCAGGAAATAAATTGGATAAATTTCAAAAGCCCTCTAGAATGTGCCTATAATGATAAGAGGCAGCAAAAGAGAAAAGAAGAACATGTACTGCACCAAACGCCCAATCTGAATTTATTGACTGAGTTGCAACTGCAAAGACTATCCTTGTGCTCCCAGCGGTCCCCAACCTTTTTGGCACCAGGGACCGGTTTTGTGGAAGTCAATTTATCCACAGACCGGGGTGGGGGGGATGGTTTCATAAGGAGCGTGCAACCTAGATCCCTCGCATGTGCAGTTTACAGTAGGGTTCGCGCTCCCATGAGAATCTAATGCCGCTGCTGATCTGACAGGAGGCGGAGCTCAGGCGGTAATGCGAGCGATGGGGAGCGGCTGTAAATACAGATGAAGCTTCGCTCACTCGCCCACTGCTCACCTCCTGCTGCGTGGCCCGGTTCCTAACAGGGTTGGGGACCCCTGCTCTAAGCAAATGTGGAAGTTTCAACCAACTTAACAGAATTGGGGTAAAGTGAGTTATTTGCTTACCAATCTGTACAACTCTGTAATACTGATTTCCTCTGGATCTACCATTGCATATTCTTTTCTTGGAACCAAATCTAACCCTAGCTGTCTGCAAATGAATACAGAAAGTCTTGTTAGAAGAACAGTTTAAAATCCTTAGTTAAAATCTACATACAACACATAGAGATCAAATCTGAAGCAATCTGTCATTATTGTTACCATTATCCCAGTGCACTTAACAGGAAAAGTATGTAATGTACCTTTTGCTCTATGATTACTGCAAATTACAGTTAATCAAAAAAGCAGTATTAATAGAAGTCATATTTCTGCCATTTCTATTGCATGATTCTATTCTTTATTCACTCTCTACCTACTATCTAACTTTAAAAAATTATGTGCTAAGACAGCAGTAAGGGATTAATAGCAAATAACTCACATTGTTGACAACACAGTCCAGGAAAAGAAGAGCTTAGGAAAGCAAAATAGAAAGGCTATGTTTTTATCCTGAAATCAATATAAAAGTCTAGAATTAAAATAGAAAAATAGAAAAAGAGCTGCTTTCAACTAAAACCCTCACCCTTGTCAGTTTCCAATATTCAGAAGGGCTGTGCAAAAGCTTCCAAAAAAGCTTATTTGCAACATATGGAGCAACTGAATCTTCTTCCAGGCTAGCGTGGCACCTCAAAAGCCAGGCACTTCCTGGCTGTGTGTGTGTGTGTGTGTGTGTGTGTGTGTGTGTGTGTGTGTGTGTGTGCATGGCTTTGTGTCCCTTTTTTCCTAGCTAGCTGACCTTGGATGATCTCAAACAGCTAAACAGGGTTGAACCTTGAACGCAAGACCATCAGAAAATCCCAGGGCTGTGGGCTAGACTACGATTTTTAAAAAATATATATTTATCTTGGAAGAAGTCAGTGGTAGACATTCTGGATTGCATGTTTCTGAAGTAGAGATTTATCCATATGACATGGTTCATTTTCTAAGATCTGCCCAATTATCTGTCAGAAAATATATGTCAAGGATACATAAAACAAGGTCCTAATATACTGTACTTGGCACTTTTGAAGAATGAGCCAGAAGAACTGTACATCCCATCAACTTACTGCTGGAATGTAGCTCTTGAAAGGGAATGAAAGCACCAAAATGTTTTATAGTCAGCTCTTTTTCCAAATGCTACCAACTATGAGAAACCCACTGTTTTTATTCTTTCTGACAAGTTACATCTCTATTCTATTCTAGAGATGTGCTGGTTAGTCTTTCAAGCTCAGTAAGGTAGTGTCAAGATCAGCAGGAGCTATGCCTGGCAGCATTCAAAATATATTCAGCAAAACATTGTTCTATGAATTCTTCACTTTCCAAAACGTTTAACAGTGTTATGTATTTAGTAATAAGCAAAGTGAAAGACTTTGATATGGCATACATTTAGTAAGCACAAACACATGAAGAAATACCTGTCTGTCATAAAAATTCTAATACAGTATGTTGATTTACTCAAGGCTTTCAAGCAAATATTCAGATAACATCAAAGACACAGATTTCTTGAATGCTTTAAGCCAGTAGGTATTTTACTTTTTTGTAAATATTCTTGACTCTGTCCAAATAGAAACTGATCTGACTCAGTTTTAGCAGAACAAATAAAATCTTGATGCAATGTCAGCCAAAGGCAACAGAGTCAAAGTGAAGCAGTAATGATATTTATTTTTGAAAATTAAATAGCAAGTCTTTGAGGCAGCTCTAACAGAGTGTTCCTCCATACCTTCATCTAGGGACATCTAAGGAGCCTTTTGCCCTTGGTGCAATTCCATATTATTGGGAATGTATGCAAACTTCTTATACTATTTTATAGAGCAGACATGATGATCTTTTGGGATTTCCTGGTATGGTATCAATATGGTGGGAGAGGTCTACATCAGGGCTTTCCAAACTGTGTGTCGCGACACACTAGTGTGTCGCCTAGGGACCCCAAGTGTGTTGCGCGACAACCCGGAAGCGCTGATGGAGCACTGCCGCCGCTGAGCTGGGCGGGCCATCAGTGCTTCCGGGTTCCAGGATGACACTGCTGCCGCCGCCACAACACACAAAAAAACGATAGCACGGCGGCAACCCGGAAGCGCCGCCGCCGGCACTTCCAAGGTCTTGCACGCGGTGGTGGCACTTCCGGGTTTTTGCGCACCGACCGTTGGTGTGTCACCAACGGCAAAAGTTTGGAAAGCCCTGGTCTACATGCTTAGCACCTACTACCTGACTGGAACGTTTAAGCCATAAAACAGTGCCATCCTTTGTTACTGGACAAAGGCGGCTATAAATGCGGGTAACTGGCAGTATTCAAAGAACCACAGGGCTTTCCTTATCATTTGAGGTGAGGTAAGTGATGCAGTGACCGCCCTCTCTCAGTGCCTGGAGGCTGTGGGGGTCTGGATGGGGAACAACAGGCTTCAACTGAACCCTGGTAAGACGGAGTGGCTGTGGATTGATGGTTCTTCCGGATCCGGGAAATTATCATCTTTGGTTCTGAATGGGGTTGCACTACCCCATTTGGAATCAGTGCGGAACCTGGGGGTCCTCCTGGCCTCACGACTCCTGCTTGAAGAGCAGGTGGCAGTCGTGGCCAGAAGGGCCTTTGCACAACTTCGTGTTGTGCGCCAGTTACGCCCTTTCCTGGATAAGGAGTCCCTCCGTACAGTCACTCATGCCCTGGTCATCTCCCATATAGATTACTGCAATGCGCTCTATATGGGGCTACACTTGAAGAGTATCCGGAAGCTTCAACTGGTCCAAGATGCGGCTGTGCGCGCAGTTATTGGTGCCCCTAGATCGGTTCATGTGACACCTCTGCTGCGCCAGCTGCACTGGGTGCCAGTGTGCTTCCGGGTGCAATTCAAGGTGTTGGTTATGACCTTTAAAGCCCTACATGGCATGGGACCAGGCTACTTGAGGGACCGTCTCATCCCCATAACTTTAAACCGTCCCACTCGTTCATGTAGAGAGGACATGCTTCGGACCCCGTCGTCAAGGGAGTTTCATTTGGCGGGGTCCAGAAGGCGGGCCTTTTCCGTGGTGGCACCTACTCTCTGGAACATTCTGCCCCCGGAGGTGAGGCAGGCCCCATCGCTCCTGTCCTTCTGGAAGAATTTAAAGACCTGGTTTTGCCGCCTCGCGTGGGATGGGAATGGGAACAGTTCCTCCTGGGAATGGCTGGTGCCATAGAGCCCTTTTAAAATAACATCTATCGCCTACTGGATTTTATATTTAATTTATTAGTATTGTAACGGTTAGAGTTGTATTTTATATTGTAGTTATATTTATAAATTTTAATTGTTGTATTGTAAACCGCCCAGAGTCCCCTTGGGGGAGATGGTGCGGTGATAAAAGTTGATGGATAAATAAATAAATAAATAAAATTTGCTTTTCCCTGTAGCCTTCACAATTCAAGACAAACCTCTTCTGAGCATCTACAGAATTATCTGAAACAGAGGACAGAGCACTGGAACTGTCCCTTTGGCAAGTAAAGAATTGTCTTCCACTTAAACAAGAGGTTTTACTAGAAATACTCTGTTTATTGAATATAAACAATCTAAGGACATCAATAAAGGTTGTTTAAACCTTCTTACAGAAAAGCTGCCTATTCTTCATGTCATAGCCCACTTGGAACATGCTATCACCACTCAGCAAAATCAGCTACCTTTTTGTTATCTTGCTATAAACACTAGAACAGCAATGAATGACAACCAATGTAAACAGTTTTATCAATTGATTCTTACTCACTCATTGCCCCAGTCCAAGCGAGCAGTAATGTGCCTTTTGACATCCTTCATCCGATCATGGGTCAGATGGCCCACGAGCACCTGCCGCCGCAGATCTAGGATTTCATTCATTATGTGCCACAGTCGGTGAAAGAGATCACCTTCATTTCTCTGTCAAATACAGAAGCTAGTTCTCAGATTATCAAAATCATGTAGTTTATTCAAAACTGTTGCTGTTCCAGAAATTAAGAAGTATAACCCAGGAAAAGGGGAAAGTCATGTTTGTTGAGATGGAAATATTCAAACTAAGTTAAAATTTTCTTTAAAAAATGAGTTTATTCTTATTCTTATACAAATAAAACGCAGGCTATTCCACAAGTAAGGCCCCTTTTTTCCCCCTTTCCTCCTCACCACCTTAAAAACTTACCACTCATTCATTGACTTCTGGAGATATCAAATTACTATAGGGGATGACAAGTATTTTAAGCATTACAACTTTCAATGGCAAAGAAAAATAATGTATTTCTCAGTTCACAGTTCAGAGGAACAGCACATGCCTTGAAGGTAAAAGGTACTGAATAAAGTCTGTATGAAAGAAGAGCTGGGAAAGACTCCTGCTTGGAACTGAGCCAATATAGTGAATGCCAAGCTAGATAAATAACTGATCTAACAATGGAATAAGGCACCCTTCTACATTTCTTTGTTCTTTGAAAGTGGATAAACATATTAGTATGTTGGGTTCATTACTATGTTCACATGTCTAGCATCTCCTCAAAGGTGAGACAGTTCTAAATTATAAGCTCTTGACTGAGAACACTGTGATAAAAATCTAGCATTATTTCTAGTTTAACAGCAGTCAAGAGATGGGGGCAGATTATTGTGATTGCAGCAACTCAATCTCAGTCTTAAAACTGAACCAATATACAGTCTCCCAGGCACAGCCCATATGCAGCCAGTATCTTTGAGATAACTATTGTACCATTTTGCATATAAAGAAGTGTGATCCATAATGTCACACAAATGGCTGCATATTAAAAGTTTGATCTACAGGCATGACCTCGTCTTCTTCTACATATAATCTCAGGCACTGGCAACATCAAAATGTCTCTAATCATCCAGATCAGTGGAAGAAATGCTTATCATACTATCACATAAAAGATTGATCGAAATCCATGTGTATTATTCACATATGGATGGTGATCATTATGGTGGCATTCTCAGTTTTGCTTTCTGGACTAAGAATATACATGCTATTCCCCAAAAAACTGTAGGCTGCTTTCACTGCAACCACTACTTGTTATAGAAATCAGAGGTCAATCCAGGAGCCTTCCTTACTCCTCTCATTCCACCATCAGGTCACTAACAACTTCCCACCATCAGGTTGCTGCCAGCAACTACCTATAGGAACATTCATAACTCACCTTGTGAACTGCTTTCTAAAGTTAGAGTATTTTTAATTAACAACCTGGAAATTTGTTTGGACAGGAGCTAAATGCAAAAATCTACTGTAAGGAATGTGTGAGTGTGCATGTAAACTCGTACAGTATGTACTTAAACTTCTATGTATCTTTGGATTAAGACCTTGATTTAGAAACTCTGAATAAGGAGGGTGATCAAAACATCCCTGCTGACAAAAACAATATTCCAATAAAGGTTACAATTTATTCATTTATAGGTTCCTGCCACATTTTAAAGGAGTGGGTAAAACTGAGTGGAGCTGTGTATCACACCCAATGTTACCCCTGAAGTAAGAAAACCAGTAAACTAACCCCACATCAAAAATATTTAACACATGAATAAATGTTTTAGTCATACCTCTTAAGAAATTTATCTTGAATATCCCTCCCCCTAAAACTTCCTAGACAAGGCATAATCTTTTCTAAAACAAATTTATTTTTTTAAAAATGGATTTTTTAAAAGTTGGATCCCCAAAGAATCATGGAGAAAACTCTGATATTTAATGATCGTTATTGATCACCATCTATGCCAAGGGCATTTCAGCCTTTTCTTCCAGCCCTTGAATCTGAAACTTATTTTGCTGCACTCTAAGGCTCTTTAAAAGATCTTATAATGGTTGCCCTTTGCCATTGTTATTCATTCTATTGATATTATATATTGCATGTTTCTTCCTTAGCACAGATAAGATTACATTGTTTTCTTATGTGCCATATTCTGTTATAAAATACTGTGAACGTATTGTGGAAAGCAGTATACACCAATACAGCATATTGTCTATAGAAAAATAATATGATCTATTTACCACATAAAGCTGTTTCCACATTGTCCCCCAGTCTCTTAAGGTGGATGTCATCTCTGTGATAACAGAATCTTCTGTTGGAACAATAATTTCAAACTGCCTGTTAAAATCAGAAGAAAAAGGTGTCAAACAAAAATCCAAAGAAACATTTTTATTCAATTAAAACACAGCATTCAAATTGACTTGGATGACTGAATATGGAATTTTCTTCAACTAGCCAATTAATGGCATCATCAACAAATATTTAAGAATGTCTTGAAGAGGCTATTACATGACAACTAAGGAGCGAGTACTCACTGCACCCAGTACATCAATGGTATGCAACCATTTGGGACCCAGAGTCCTACAAATGGCATGCTCAAAAAAGTAATGGGGTCAGGTTAAAAAAAATAACATTTGACTTCATTAAAATATAATGAAGTAATTTAATTAAATATAGATAAAGTATTCCCCATATAATTAATTGTTTATCTATCACATTGAATATGATATTGTCTCTCCATCAGGAATACTATAAGATCCCAAACCTTTTCCCTTATCTTTTGCTAAAATTTAGAGCTTCAGAATTTCCACCTACCCTTTGTTCTTAACACATGCATTTTTCAAGTGAATAAAGCTGGATGGGAAGATACCCTGAAAAAAAGAAAGTGAAATAAATACAATAAACCATCAACCTCCATACAGTCACTCATGCCCTTGTCATCTCCCATATAGACTATTGCAATGCACTCTACATGGGGCTACCCTTGAAGAGTATCCGGAAGCTTCAGCTGGTCCAGAAGGTGGCTGCACGCGCAGTTATTGGTGCCCCAAGATCGACACATGTGACACCTCTGCTGCATGAGCTGCATTGGTTACCAGTTTGCTTCCGGGTCCAATTCAAGGTGTTGGTTTTCACCTTTAAAGCCCTTAAATGGCATAGGACCAGGTTACCTGAGGGACCGTCTCATCCCCAGAACATCGACCCACCCCACCCGATCATGCAGAGAGGGCATGCTATGGACCCCGTTGGTAAGGGAGTTTCACTTGACGGGGTCCAGGAGGCGGGCCTTCTCTGCAGTGATGCCAGCCCCTTGGAACATTCTGCCCCTGGAGGTGAGGCAGGCCCCCATACTCCTGACCTTCCGGAAACAATTGAAGACCTGGCTCTGCCACCTTGCCTGGGATGGGAAGGGTAATAGCTCCTCTTGGGGTTGGCTTGCGCCGTAGAGCTCTTTTAAATATAACCTCATTGCCTCTTGGATTTTATATTTATATCTAATTTATTTTTTAGGGTTGTTATATTGTATTTTATATGTTTTAATTATCGACTTTATTGTAAACCGCCCAGAGTCCCCCTTTTGGGGGGAGATGGGCGGTGATAGAAGTTGGATAAATAAATAAAATAAAAAGTAATTTAAACATGTATATTTTTTAAAAAGGCAATACTTTCTAGACAGCAAACCCTGTGCATCTTTATGTATTCAGACAGTCCAAGAGATATGAAAAATGCCTGGATAAACAAAATTTTGAAAGCAATGATACATTTGTTTTTAGTTGCTGTTATAGGGATGGAACAAATGATGTCTGAGAGTGTGATCAGTCAAATTTTCAAGCTTAGCTTTGAAGCAACAGCAACACTTAAGTACCCCAGAACAGAAGTTCTCATTTGCAGCTTAAGCACTGCTCATAAAGCTGGAAAAAAAATCCAGAATCTTTCTGGAATCTTTTTTTGCTCTGAAGGCCTTCTCGCAGCCATTTATAATCTGCTTTCCCAAATACAACTATTAACTGCAATAAGCTACTTTTTTCTAGACTCCCGATGCTTAGCATATTTCATCCCTTGACAGCAAGTTCCACTCCCTTTTCGCACTGAAGATGTTTCCTAGCCTGGCAATGAAACGTCTGCATGAAAACAACAAGGCTCAGAGAGCACCAAAGACTCCCCATATTTCATCCCTTTTCCCCCTGCTCCCTAGAGACAGGATCTGCAATAGCTGATGCCACATCCCCTCACTCAGTACTGAACTGTATTATACTGTTACTATATGGCCGGAGTTACAGCTAGAGAAAAAGGTTGCTTCGTTTCCACATTCTCCCTATCATATGGTGGATTTGTCTTCATATGTGAAATCTTGTAAGTTTTGATTATTTCACCCATTTTCAATTTTAAAAGTGAGTGGGCACCATTTAATAATGTCTCAAGTGGCATGGCATCCATTCTGGGATATATTGCCAACCCCGCTTTAACAAGGGTAAGTAACAGATGAGACTGGAGCCCACACCTTTATAAAATCAGACTTCCAAGCAAGAATGTGGTGGAGGTGTACTGACATCACCAATGGTAAAAAGGCTGAAATTTTCCATTTTGAGTGGGGAGGGTTTCACATTATGCCTCAATAGCCTTATTTGAGCCTTATTTTGTAAAACATGCACAATATTAAAAATTGCACTACATGAACTGAGTATTCATGGCTAAAATCCAACAGGAGACCTGGGGGGGTTCTAGGTGCAGCAACAATGGAGTTGGGAGACACATGCAGTTAGGGTTTTCTTAATGCATCTAGCATAGTCCACAGTGATCTACAGCTTTATGTTTAAAGAGTCTTGTCAAATAATTATCCCAGTAACCATACATTTTGTATGACTGTTCAATAAACTGTACCTTTACTTTTTATATGAATACCTCAACAAGGTTTTACATGTATTTTATTTTAGAAACAAAAGTTATTTTACCTTGAGATTTGGGTTTTTTAAGGCAAATCCTCTGTACCACCCTGTAAAGAAATATTTTATTATTTTATTTTACTTTATTTGTAGGGTGCCTGACTCCCAAATGACTCTGGGTAAAAACCAATTTATTAAAAGAAAAATACAACAGAAATACAACAACATTTCAACTTCTATATATATTTAATATGAAAATTTACCTGTATATATCTTACAAAAATAACAAAAATAGGCAGGTGTATTCATACGATACTACTACTGTACCATCAGTTACAAACAGACAAGATTCGTATCTTTCAATAGCATTTCTGCATAAAAAATAATGTTTCCTTCCTACTGTATGTTTTCAACCATCACATGTTATGACACCACACTTAGACAACAATAACCCCCAAAAATGTACTTTCAGTGCTGGTATTTACTAGATGTTGTCCATCCTGCATAACCACAACTTGAACCACCATACATCAAATAATCCTCCAAACAATATAGCAAATTAAACAAAAATCATCAACAACAAAAATGAAACATACAAGCCAACACATCAAACTACATACAGCTGTGGCTCACCAATCACATTACAGTCGTTATGTCTATATGACCCTGAGCAGTGTAAAATGATATAAAAATGAGCATTTGAAAATATATTTTAATATATAGAATGTATATCTTGCTTTTTTCCCAAGCTACATTTATATTGATATTATCCTGATTATTTAATCCTCAACTGAGAGGCATATTAAACTGAGTGTAAATAATTACCCCAAGGTTAACTAGGACAGGATTTCTCTATTTCTATCCACTAAATATGAACATGCATGCCTATTTTCCTTCCTTAACTGTTAAACATTGAATTAAAGAGATTAAACTGTAGGGCTGTACAAGACTTTTCAAACTTTTAAAGCAACTGTGTCGCTCGTGAAACCTGCATCTCTGCTTCAGAAGCTGCTCCTAGCTGTCTGCATGCATGTGACAAAGGCTTAGCAAAACCCTATAAAAGAACTGCAGAGTATCATGTTATTTCTACAGCCCTCCATTTTCTGCCCCACATCTCACTACAACATACAAATGCATGTATCCCCATGCAGTAACTCTCAACCTAACACAATCTTATGAAGTATACTGATATTTCATTCAATACACATAATCTAATCTTCTGGAGGAAAGAGATTAATAGCTCATTGTAAAGAAGTAAGCACTCATGTATACACCAATCAGGTCTTAATGAATAGTTATTGCTAAAACTAAAAATATGTTACCATATACAGAATAATTATTTCCTTGCAATTAGAGCTGCCTTTTTACAGCAACCAACTGGCTAGATTAATTTGAGATATTCTGGATTAGATAAATTTTACTGTTATACAAGCATCTCTGATTTTAATAGCCTTTTGCTCATAGAGAATAAAATTTGGCTATTTTTTTTATTAAACAGGCTTTCATCCTTAGCAAACATTTGTATTTTCCTTTAGCATAATTAGGTGAATTGATTTTGAAGTCTCTTGTCAAGTGACAGTTGCTTGCTTTTTTCAACACTTACCATCACATTTTTCTAGTATTTGAACAGTGTCTCCAATCTCCAACGATAAGCCATGAGGGATAGTTCCTCGAAAACTTGCAATTACTGGAAAAGATATTAAACTCCAATCAATCATATTTTTTTTAAAAAAGGAAAAAAGCCACATGTTCGATATTTAACAGTGTGCTATTTATACACTGTAAGCAAAAGCAATCAGTTAATGAAATCCCCCCCCCGCTAAATTTGCAATGTAACAAGGAGAAATATTACATCACTAGATTTGTGGATACAAGTAACAACCTCCTTTTTAAATCCTCTTTTATGAAAAGGGCAGTTTGTTTAACGGGGGGGGGGGGGGAGAGAGAATTTAGCAAGAAAACAATTTATAATCCACAAAGTATTTTTTTAAATGATATTGCATAAGCTTAAAGAGTACAAAAGGATAAAGAATAAAGATACAAAAGACAAAATGAAAAGTAGAACATAAGTAAAAACATTGTGAAGGGGAATTTTGATGACATTTTTCTCCCCTTCCCTTCCCTTCCCTTCTTTTTTTCCAACCACTAACCACTACTCAAATATTTATGGTATAGTTTTAATATTTAATAATAAATATTGGAAATTTTTGCTTACTTCCAGAATTATTCAAAGTGATAATTAACTATAAAGTCCTACATGGTTTTAGGCCCAAGATAGCTTAGGGACTATCTACTTCCAGATCATCTCACCTGTTTAAGTCATTCCATCCGCCTGCCTAGCATGCTGTCTAGTGATAAGCAACTTGAAGCCATATGCACTCTTGTCTTAGATTGTCGTTAATCTGAACTTAGATTGGATAGCTCTTCAAACAGAAGTATAGCTTCTGATAGCCTGGCCTTTAGATGTAGAGCTGGAAGGTGCCTACCAGTGGTCAATATATTGACAGCAAAACGAGCACGTGGATAGGATTGTATTCTGTACCTAGACTATATGACCATGTTTCTGAGGTTGAAGCCAATTACAAAGGCACAGACAAGGTAGTGTGGCATCCACAGAGAGGGTAGTCAGTCTTGGACGACTCATGGCTATCTTTTGCTGTGTTCTCTTTTAAATTAATTCAATTTCAATATGATTTGTTTACAATTATTTTGAGTTAACTAGCATGTGGCTTCAACTGTGATTTCAACAACATACAAATGTCAGTGCACTTGTGAAAGGGAAACTAACAAAAATTGATGCACATGCAGACATCATGTTCATGGTGAGCTCAAAGCTACATAGCTGATGGGTTCTGTGAGCAAGCTAAGCAAATTTTACGATAAGCTGGCATTCTCCAGCATACCTGAAGGCGACAGGTCAGTTCTGAGAAAGTTAGACAGTCTGTGTGTCATAACAATTCTGCTCCCAGCATGAGAAAACTAGGATGCTGCACCTAATGCCTTCCAGTATCAATTATCCAAGGTGATTTCTCACTCTGCATCATGGTAGGGCATTCCTGGATACAACTCCAAATCTTGAGAGAGACTGATAAGGCATTTAAATGCCATCAAAGCAATGCAAAGAAAAGAAAAGAAAAGAAAAGAAAAGAAAAGAAAAGAAAAGAAAAGAAAAGAAAAGAAAAGAAAAGAAAAGAAAAGAAAAGAAAAAAGAAAAGAACATCCCGATTCTCTTTCTTTACACAAATGAATATTTCAGACTGAATTAACATGCATGGTTTAATGACTTGGGAAAGGAAATGATAAAAAGCTGGAAATAAGTTTAACTGACACACAAGACAGTACATTCATTAACATTTGAACAAAAGCTTATGTTATATTCCATAAACCCAAGATAGAGAAAAGGGCAGAAACTGAGATCAGTAACTGTAAAATATTCAACCAAACAAGACCATGGGTGCAGAAAGAAAGGAAATCCATTAAACTGGCTGAGAAAGCAAGATTCCAATAAGGAGGAAGCAGCTGTGGAATTGCAGATGTTCATGGAGAATTACTTATCAGCCCAATCAAGGAACAGCAATGATATTTCAAGTCCCAGCTACATGACAAATTGCCTTTAGAGTACCAGCTGCTCTCTCACAGATACTGCTTGTAAGTTCCACAATGGAAAGTGGAGGGAGAGGACAGCATGCAAGGTGACAGCCTTAAACAGTAATCCTGAAGGTGCTTCCTCTCAGTTATGATCTGAACAAAACAAGTATATTTATAGAACCCTTTTCAAAGGGAAAAACGTAACATCACCCACTTCTGATATAAGCAAGATTTTTTTTTGTTTTTAATTTTCAGACAGCAGTTTTTCAATGCAACATGTCTATGCATTGAAAAAAGTGAATGCAAAAAATGTATTTCAAAACAGTTGCTGCTATTAAATTAGTGTGATCTGTGTTCCAATGAATAGGCAGATTCACAGACAATATCAAGAAATCTCTATTGATAAAAACTCACAATGTAGTATCACCACTTCAGACTTCAGGGGAATAACTCTGACTGAAGGGCTATTGATTCAAAGAACCTGCTGTTAAGTATGAAACTGCAAAAATACACCAAGACAATAGTGGGTGACATTTTAGGATAAACGAAGAAAGGAAATTTATAGAAGGCAAGTTTTCAATGTTCCAATTATCTTCACCACAACAAAAGTGGCAGGGGCAGCACAACTTTATAAAAAGTTAAAAATCTAAAGGGAAGTTATAGCTTCAAAATGAACAAGTATGTGGCTTGTTTGTAACTTATTCATACTGTAATCATAAGCCTCCAGTTGTTCAGGGAAAGTAAGGTATGCTTTCTGTTTGACCATTCCAATTGGGAGTAATTGGAATAGAAATCCCAACATATTGAAAGACACTGGTTTATGAGAGCGTTGTGGTATGCATGGTTGAAGCACTGAGCGAAAGCCTGTCTTGCCCCTAAATGAAACTCCTGACACACCACAATCTCCTGCTAATCATCTAGCAAACAGGAAAATATCTACTTCACAGTTCCTATTGTGGAAACTTCATTTCCACTGCTAGATTAACTTTCAAGCAGCAGGAGGTTCTTCCCACATTATTTCACTTTTCCTTAAGCTACACAACTAAAACTAGGCTTTGCCTTTCATCCATGCCAGAAGATTCAGGAAAAAAAGACTGGTGATGGCTGAAAACAATAGCTGGCTATTAAACCAAACCAACATTCTGTAGACTGCTGCTACTCATGACAAAACAGAATGGGAGCCATGCCAAAGATTCCTTTCAAAAATATTTCCAAAGATACTGTTATTACTTGAAAAAAATCATATTTACTGACAAGCAGTGAAGAATCTGCTAAATTGGGAAATAACTGAGCCTCCAAAATATGCATCGCTGTCTGTCCACTGATGCATTTTCACACTGAGAAAATAGCTGATGCTGCATACATTCACCTACAGTATATGCAAATCTATGTGCTGTTTTTGCAAAACTCCATGCTTAAGAAGTCAGTAAGCGGATCAAAACTGTCTCATTTGCAGTATAGTTCATTAAGTGTATCTTTTGTCCCAAACAGTAATATACATAAGGAATACAGGTTTGCTGACCCTTTCAATATATATTTGCACTTACAAAAAGAATCTCCTTCCATTCAAATATTTCATAATATTTAAAAGACTTTGCCCTACCATCTTCTTGAAAGCCTAGATATTTTCATGCATGTGCAGTATAGACATCTCTATTTCATTTTTTAAAATAGAGCATTAATCTATAGTTTTTGGAAATATTCACTAGGATCTTACATGTCTGTTTTAAGCCATCCACCTTTCCCCTGGAATCTTCCTGGAACACACAAAACTAGACTCTTACTTCATGCCAACTTAACTAGTACCGTAATTCCCTTTGCCTCACTGAAATCCTGCTTTTTGTTGTTTATTCGTTCAGTCGTTTCCGACTCTTCGTGACTTCATGGACCAGTCCACGCCAGAGCTTTCTGTCGGCCGTCACCATCCCCAGCTCCCCAATGGTTGAGTCCGTCACCTCCAGAATACCATCCATCCATCTTGCCCTTGGTCGGCCCCTCTTCCTTTTGCCTTCCACTTTTCCTAGCATCAGCTTCTTCTCCAGGGTATCCTGTCTTCTCATTATGTGGCCAAAGTACTTCAGTTTTGCCTTTAATATCATTCCCTCAAGTGAGCAGTCTGGCTTTATTTCCTGGAGTATGGACTGGTTTGATCTTCTTGCAGTCCAAGGCACTCTCAGAATTTTCCTCCAACACCACAGTTCAAAAGCATCTATCTTCCTTCGCTCAGCCTTCCTTATGGTCCAGCTCTCGCAGCCATAGGTTACTACAGGGAATACCATTGCTTTAACTATGCGGACCTTTGTTGTCAGTGTGATGTCTCTGCTCTTAACTATTTTATCAAGATTTGCCATTGCTCTCCTCCCAAGAAGTAGACGTCTTCTGATTTCCTGGCTGCAGTCAGCGTCTGCAGTAATCTTTGCGCCTAGAAATACAAAGTCTGTCACTGCCTCCACTTTTTCTCCCTCTATTTGCCAGTCATCAATCAAGCTCGTTGCCATAATCTTGGTTTTTTTGAGGTTTAACTGCAACCCAGCTTTTGCACTTTCTTCTTTCACCTTCGTCATAAGGCTCCTCAACTCCTCCTCACTTTCAGCCATCAAAGTGGTATCATCTGCATATCTGAGATTGTTAATGTTTCTTCCAGCGATTTTAACTCCAGCCTTGGATTCCTCAAGCCCAGCATGTCGCATGATGTGTTCTGCATACAGGTTGAATAGGTAGGGTGAGAGTATACAACCCTGCCGTACTCCTTTCCCAATCTTAAACCAGTCCGTTGTTCCGTGCTCTGTTCTTACCGTTGCTACTTGGTCGTTATACAGATTCCTCAGGAGGCAGACAAGATGACTTGGTATCCCCATACCACCAAGAACTTGCCACAATTTGTTATGATCCACACAGTCAAAGGCTTTAGAATAGTCAATAAAACAGAAATAGATGTTTTTCTGAAATTCCCTGGCTTTCTCCATTATCCAGCGGATATTGGCAATTTGGTCTCTAGTTCCTCTGCCTTTTCTAAACCCAGCTTGTACATCTGGCAATTCTCGCTCCATGAATTGCTGGAGTCTACCTTGCAAGATCTTGAGCATTACCTTACTGGCATGTGAAATAAGTGCCACTGTTCGATAGTTTGAACATTCTTTAGTGCTTCCCTTTTTTGGTATGGGGATATAAGTTGATTTTTTCCAATCTGATGGCCATTCTTGTGTTTTCCAAATTTGCTGGCATATGGCATGCATCACCTTGACAGCATCATCTTGCAAGATTTTAAACAGTTCAGCTGGGATACCATCGTCTCCTGCTGCCTTGTTATTAGCAATGCTTCTTAAGGCCCATTCAACCTCACTCTTCAGGATGTCTGGCTCTAACTCACTGACCACACCGTCAAAGCTATCTCCAATATTATTATCCTTCCTATACAGATCTTCCGTATATTCTTGCCACCTTTTCTTGATCTCTTCTGCTTCTGTTAGGTCCTTACCATCTTTGTTTTTGATCATACCCATTTTTGCCTGGAATTTTCCTCCGATGTTTCTAATTTTCTGGAAGAGGTCTCTTGTCCTTCCTATTCTATTGTCTTCTTCCACTTCCGCACATTGCTTGTTTAAAAATAATTCCTTATCTCTTCTGGCTAACCTCTGGAATTTTGCATTTAATTGGGCATATCTCCCCCTATCACTGTTGCCTTTTGCTTTCCTTCTTTCTTGGGCTACTTCCAGTGTTTCAGCAGACAGCCATCTTGCCTTCTTGGTTTTCTTTTTCTTTGGGACGTTTTTTGTTGCCGCCTCCTGAACAATGTTGCGAACTTCTGTCCATAGTTCTTCCGGGACCCTATCTACTAAATCTAGTCCCTTAAATCTATTCTTCACCTCCACTGCATATTCCTTAGGAATATTAGTGAGCTCATATCTAACTGATCTGTGGGTCTTCCCTATTCTCTTTAGTCTGATTCTAAATTTTGCAATAAGAAGTTCGTGATCTGAACTACAGTCAGCTCCAGGTCTTGTTTTTACCGACTGTATAGATGTCCGCCACCTTTGGCTGCAAAGGATGTAGTCAATCTGATTTCGGTGTCGACCATCTGGTGAAGTCCATGTATAAAGTCGTCTTTTAGGTTGTTGGAAGAGAGTGTTTGTTATGCACAGTGAGTTGTCTTGGCAAAATTCTATCAGCCTATGTCCTGCTTCATTTTGTTCTCCCAGACCATGCTTGCCTGTAATTCCAGGTGTCGTCTGACTACCCACCTTAGCATTCCAGTCTCCTGTAATGAAAATAACATCTCTTTTTGGTGTATTATCTAGTAGGTGCTGCAGATCCTCATAGAACTGATCTACTTCTGCTTCTTCAGCATCTGTGGTTGGGGCGTATATTTGGATCACTGTGATGTTAAATGGCTTACCCTGAATTCGAATTGAGATCATTCTATCGTTTTTTGGATTGTATCCAAGCACTGCTTTAGCCACTTTATTATTAATTATGAAGGCTACTCCATTTCTTCTGTGGTCCTCTTGTCCACAGTAGTAGATCTGGTGGTCATCTGATGTGAAGTGGCCCATTCCAGTCCATTTCAGTTCACTGACACCTAAAATGTCTATATTTAATCTTGACATCTCAGAAATCCTGCTTATCGTGGGTGAAAACAATCACTTTTATTTTTCACAACATTATTTAATATCTCACAGAAATGAACTGAAATGCCCAGGGTACAAACCTCCAAATTGCAGACAGTAGTAATTTGTCACATGTTCTGATATTAAAACAGAACCTTTGGTTTAGTCCAAATTTACAATTAAGAAAGGAAAAATGGAAAATCAATAAAAATTGTAAAAATAATTGATTTAATATTGCTTGTTTAATTTATCTGTGATATATATTTGATAGAGGGATTGATAAATGGCATTTGCATTTATTTTATTGTTCCGCAAGGAGAAATAGGACTTTTAAACTTGACTTGAGGAATGAACTAATTATGGAATTTATATTTGAGCAATATAAGGTGAGTGGTCCTTTTGTGTTATATGGCATAATAGACAGTTGCATCAATCAGCATTTGGACCCTTAAGATGTATTTAAAAGCTATTTCATCTAGTAACTATATTTTTACATTTACACACATGCACACATGCTTTCTGCAATAGAAACTCAAATAAGCAGAAACTAATTATAACATATGTATAAAATACACAAAACTTTAAGAAACTGCATAAACATAGACTGACCATATTTCCTTCAGACGAAAACAGGACTTTGGGGATGGCAAAACGGGACAGGGTCTTATGCCACCATGCCGGCCTCCAAACCCCGCCCCCCAGTCCATGCAATTGGCTCCTGCCTGCAAACCCCGCCCCCGCCCCCACAATTGGTTCCCGCCTGCAAACCCCGCCTTCGAAAGGGCAGGCTCCGGGGACCCCGAAAATGCCCTCAGTCTAGGCAGGGAGGTTGCGCGCACGCGCATGTTGCCAAGCGGCGCTCAGCTGTTCTGCGGGGAGAATTTCCACCCCGGCTCCAGGGCAGCGTGTGCATGTGGGGAGGGGAGGCTTTTGCCTCCCTGCCAGAACCGAGGGCATTTTCGGGGTCCCCGGAGCCTGCCCTTTCGAAGGGGCAGCGGCAGCAGCAGCAGCAGTGCTGCCCCTTCGAAAGGGCAGGCTCTGGGGACCCCGAAAATGCCCTCAGTTTAGGCAGGGAGGCTGCGCGCAAGCGGCGCTCAGCTGTTCTGCGGGGAGAATTTCCACCCCGGCTCCAGGGCAGCATGTGTGTGTGGGGAGGAGGCTTTTGCCTCCCTGCCAGAACCGAGGGCATTTTCGGGGTCCCCGGAGCCTGCCCTTTCGAAGGGGCAGCGGCAGCAGCAGCAGCAGTGCTGCCCCTTCGAAAGGGAAGGCTCCAGGGACCCCGAAAATGCCCTCAGTTTAGGCAGGGAGGCTGCACGCACACGGCGCTCAGCTGTTCTGCGGGGAGAATTTCCACCCCGGCTCCAGGGCAGCGTGTGCGTGCGGGGAGGAGGCTTTTGCCTCCCTGCCAGAACCGAGGGCATTTTCGGGGTCCCCGGAGCCTGCCCTTTTGAAGGGGCAATGGCAGCAGCGGCAACCCAGAAGCACCACCACCGGCACTTCCGTGTTTTTGTTTGGAAAGCCCTGGCCTAGTGTGTGTGTGTGTGTGTGTGCGCGCAATTACGCTGAGCAAGTAATCTGCGCACATGCACACACACACACACACACACACGCACATACACGCACGCACCCTCTTTCCACAACCTTCCCGTGCCTGCTTTCCCTGGCCTCACCACTGCTGGGCAGACAATCTCAGGATCAGGTAAGGAGGCAGGAACCTGGACTGTGGTGCTGCTTCTGCTGCTGGGATCGCACGTGGCAACTGGGCTTCCAGTTGCCGCGCTGATAGGGCCTCTTCCGGGCTGCCTCCAATGGCAAGTCCGGCTCCAGTCCTCCTTCCTGTCTTCCTGTCCTCCTTCCCACCGGGTTTAAAAAAGGGACAAAATTGAGATTTTTATCAAAACGACGGGACGGTTGAAAAATGCTAAAATAACGGGACTGTCCCGTTCAAAACGGGACGTATGGTCACCCTAGCATAAACATAATGATCTGATAGCCTATTAGCAGAAGAGGCTATTGTCCTTTCAATGAACAGAATAGTGGTAGAAATCTATTATCTTTAAAGAACTGACATATGTATCAAATATGCATCTATAGGGGTACCCACTATCACTATTGGTCCAAGTTAAAATGTAGTGTTTCTCCACTCCTGAACAGAGCACAGTTAAAGCTTCAAACACCAACAAGACTCTGGATGTACCGAAAGTTAATGAAGTCTGGCTAGACTTTTATAAAACTAACTTGCTTTCCCCTCAGCAGGGAAAAAGCTATCACACTGTGTATGTGTTTCTATACTGCAAGCCAAATCAACATAATTTACTCTGCTTCCCAAGTATCTTTTGGATGATAGCACAGAATCTACTCATTTAAAACCCAATTCTCATTTATTTCTGAGATGAAAAACTAATTCATTTTCCAAATATTTCTCTTTTGTACTTTTTTGCAATACTATAACAACTGATCACCTAATCGTCAGCTAAAATTTTATATTATTCTTTGATGTACAATTACATTTGAAGGAAGTCATGCCCTGCAATTTAGTATGAACAGTTTAAATAATAATAAAAATAACAGTTTTAATCACCTGCAAAAATCAAACCCCAAAGTGATGGAAATTCAAATGTTTGGAAGGTAAAAAGAATATTCTTGATCCAAATGTTATATTTTAAATACACTTGCAGGATCCAATTCTTAAAAACAAAAATTAAAATTAAAAAAAGCATCATACTATTGCAGCTAGTGTTTATTCCAACTCTAAATTATAAAAATCTATTTGAGCATCAACAAGTTAGTTCTGCCTCATTTCATTCCAACTCTGGTTTTCTAGATACGTAACAAAAAGTATGTCTCAAGGAAAAGCAATCTTACATTATTTTTTCAATACTTTACTGTACAGAGTACACTAAAATAACTCATTTTCCCTAACAACTCTGTGCGAGGTCACTGGGAAGCAAGCAAAGATAAAATACAATTGCCCAAGGCTATCCAGAGGAGTTCATTCATGAGTAACAGAAGCACCAGTCCAGCATCTGTAAAGACTTAGGCAAAAAGACTTTTTACACAGATCAAGCTGGTATGTCAAAGCCTCTATTTTGTAACTGAAATACATGTTATTGATCCAAAAGTGTTTGCATACAAATAGGTGCCTTTTTGCCAAGTCTGAGCCAGACCATAAAAAACAACACTTGCCTTATTCAACTGGAAAGAGTTTATAAAATATTTACAGAAAGATGGTTTTTAAGCAGTACCACTACTTAACAATTTCAATAAAGTCTGAAAAGAGTATTTTCATATTTTGTGTAGCGGTCTGTTTTTATGCAAACCATTTTCCATTACTGAACAGATCCTATATAGCATGGTGATTCCAGTATGTAGGTACTGTATTTTGATCGGATGAAGGTGTCAACAAAATAATATATAGTGGGATCAGAAATCTTTTCAGGCACCAGGCTCTACTGAACAATGATGCAATTTCAATGATGCTCGCTCCCCAGGTGTTCTGCAGGTTTCTTGGCAGTCACAGACATCCCACTGTTGATCCCTGTGTTTAGGATTACAAAGGTTTGTTTGCAATCACACACCCCATCTATGAATGTTGTTTAAAAATAGCTGTATTACTTTGGTATTGTTATTTTATTTCCAGTGGAAGACAGCACATGCTATTGTGAGTCTGAAAACTATTGCTGTTGGTTCGAAATGTAAATATTTTCCCAGATTCTTCTATAGATGTTAATCTTGGTCTAACATACTGCACATTATCAGAATAAGGTTAACTGTTTCTCCATAGCACAAGATTTAATATACATAAGATACAAACCTCTATATGACAATATTTTACAACAAACTTCATCCTAAATTTTTGAAACTGGTTTTCATGATTATTTAATTTTTTATTAATGCATCAAAATATCTCTATTATCTCTTTTATACATTAAAGGTAGCCAGACAATATTGTCATAAATATGAAAATTAAACATGAATTAGATTAGTCGTGTATATTAGAATTAAACGCTTCTTTCTAATTCTGTCAAACTATAAAAATAGAAGGTTTCTCTACCCACCACTCTATATCAAGCTGGCTATCCATAAAAATATGTCAGCTATACACATACAGGTGAGTACACCATTCCGCTTTCCCCCACTTTAGAGCTGCAGCTGCAGCTGAGATAAGCTTATTCTTTCTGCCTATTCCTTTTCATGACTTTTAGTTTAATAAGGCTGCTGTCTTCTTTCCTACTTTTCTGAGACATAAACAAAAAACAAAAAGAAAATATTAAGCTTAGATCAGCTAAAAGTAAAGAAGGGAAAGCAATAAAGCGGAGGTTACCAAGCGTGAAAATTCAGAAGGATTTACCCCAATGTTAGTGATTGATTGATTGATTGATTGAATTTCTCGGCCGCCCATCTCATACACAACGACTCTGGGTGGCTATTCTTTGTGTTTCATATTTGAGATCCCCCATACCCACAAAAGTGGTAGTATTTAACTTGGCCAGATTCATACATCAACTGAATTATTTCTGCCTCTCAACATTTCTCCATGCTGCTATGTCTTCGGCAAAAAAAGTACATGTGCACATTTTGAAAGAAAACCTTTTCCTATGGGATAACACAGGACCTCTTAGCAAGGGAAAAGAGGCAAGAAGAAATATAAAGAATGATTAAAGGGAAAGTCAGATTAGCATTAATGATGGTTTGTGGCATGAAAGCCTATGGATTTTCCAGATAGACTGAAATGAAAAAAATGGTTCCCGGTCTTATCTGTATAGAAAAATCCATTCTACATCCATATGTACCATATGGGTCAGAAGATGGACTGTGGAGGGTGGGGTTTCTCGAAGGGTGAAGTGGTTCCACTCCACCTTCTTCTAACATTCAGCCCACCTTTGTATGATGGGAAAAATCTGACATTTGGGCTAGATTCACTTCCTCACCTCCGTGCTAAACTATGGCATATAATCAGCATAAGAACACTTGATCAATGTCTTTCACAGTATCATGTCATCACCAAGATGGCTTCTCATTTTCTAAGACTTGTAATGCATCCTACAAAAGGTCTAACAGGATTATGCATCACTTCAGATTTGAAGGCAAAAAGGTTTTCCTACATTCCCACTGCTGCTGCAGAAGACAGCTGCATCATCTCAGAAAAAGATATAGGTGCCTTAAGGACTTCTGGACATATGCTATTTTTATTTCTTGTACATTACAAATTATCTTTTTGCCTTTGAATCTGAAGTGCTACATAGTCCTATTAGCTAATTATCCTGGGCTACTTTCCCCAGACTAAATGCTATCTAAATGAACAGTCTTCAAATCACAGAACTTTCACCAATGCTCATGCTAGCTGGGGAATTCTGGGAGTTGAAGTCCAATCTGTGGAAAGGGGCCATTTAAAATATCTCACACTTCTAGGTCTTTTTCCCCTTCCCATCTACAATCTATGTCTCAGCAGGTAGTAGCACCTGACTGCCCCTAACAAGGACTGACTAACTACTACTAACAAGAACTGAGCCAGTTCTTGTAAGTAGTATTTAGATGAGAAATCTCTACAGGGCACCAGGTGGTAAGCTAGAATGGGAAGACGAAAAATTATCGAAAACTTTATGGCAAACCTATTTCATACTGTTGCTAAGAAAGCTACATGGACCTATTTTCTCAAGGAGACTTTGTTTTATACAATCTATACAACAGACAATACAATTACAGTATATAGTAATGGAGCTTTCCCTAACATTTGCCCCTTATGTGTATGGACTAAGTCCAGAATCCCCAGCCAGCTTGCTTATTACCCATGTTGACTGAGAATCTGTAAGGCAGACCAACCTCTTTGGAAGGTCCATGTTGGGAAAAACACCCATAATGTGTCAACAGCTGTAAACCTAGCATTTTCTTTTCACCTTTGCTTAGCAACAGCTTTCTGTTTCCATCACAAGGCCAATGGAATAGATGCAAGTTTGGCATCATTAAGCAAGCTTCACCAATATTACGACTTTCTAAAATGTGAAATTTTGCTAATCATAGTTCTCACTCTGACTGGTATATTACTTTTTATTCGAAAAGGCTGCTGATTATCTCAGCATTTTGTCTTGCTGAGACTGTGAAAGGCAAATGTTGTGTTTTTATTTGTTCTAGCCACAGGGATAACAGCAACTTTCTTTGCATCCCTCAACAATCAAAGAGCCTCTGGAGCCTGGAGGCATGTTGATGAAGCTCATCAGTGAGAAAGTTTTCCCAAGATCAGTTCCATCAAACACAGCAGGTTTCATTCCATAGCTTATCCAAATGTGACTTTCAGAGAGTTAAAAGCCAGGGCATAATGCTGGATGCTGATCTGCTAAGGAAGGTAGAGGTTATTAACATTCAATAGCCTGAATTAGAATACCCCCTGATTATTGTGCTGTAAGCATAATACCTTAAGGGGAAGATATTAAACAACATAATTCATTAGTACTGTGTGATAAATCTACTGATTCTCTTTCCCACTGTAAGATCAGTCAGAATGTCTTGTGGTCCTGGAACCTGGTCTCTTGCATTATCACAAGGAATTAATGTAATTAATTACATCCATCTTTATTCAACCTTTTGTCCTGAGAAAACCTTTTTAAGGAAATTGCAGATGGAAGACTCTTGGCTCTACCAATCAAAAGACACATGTGGTAATTCCATCTTTTCCTCCATTAACAGAATGTTCTTCTAAACTTAAAAACAAAAATCCAGAACAAGTGATTGGATAAGACAGAACTGTTGAAGACAATCCCCCTGCCACTCCAGCCTCCTTAGGAAATATTCATTAATAACACCATCAAACATTTTACTCTTTCTCCCCAACAAATCAGTGAGTTCATAATTTCTGACTCAAAGAGAAGGTGAAAATAGGAGAGCATATGAACTCTCTCAGAGCCATTAAGTAATATAATCAAGTTAAGCAGTAGCAGTTATAAACTATTTCTTTATTGCTTCCTCAGTTAAACAATCCAATAGAAAAGCAGCAAGGAAAAATGCAAAGTGTCTATCTGTAGCTGTTGTGGGTCTTCCGGGCTGTGTGGCCGTGTTCTGGAAGTTGTGGTTCCTAACGTTTCGCCAGCATCTGTGGCCAGCATCTTCAGAGGGCAGGAGCACAGATAGAAGCAAAATCTCTGTGCCCAGGTAGAGTGGCAATGTTCTATTTATAGAGCTAAATTATAGGAGATTAGGTGGGTTTTTTTTGTTGTGTTGAAATGTTAACACGGCCACACAGCCCGGAAGACCCACAACAGCCATTGAACTCCGGCCGTGAAAGCCTTCGACAATACATTGTCTATCTGTAGCTTGAATCATGTCAACTGGATTTCTATTTTCTCAGTGGAAACGTTTCGCTCCTTATCCAAGGAGCTTCTTCAGTCTGAGCAAAGTTGGTAAGGGAATCCTAAATATGTTTCTAGGTAGCTGTGACCTAGAAACATATTTAGGATTCCCTTACCAACTTTGCTCAGACTGAAGAAGCTCCTTGGATAAGGAGCGAAACGTTTCCACTGAGAAAATAGAAATCCAGTTGACATGATTCAAGCTACAGACAATTCCACCTGGATGACTGAGAACCTTCATAGACATATTGCAAAGTGTCTACTTTCTGAAATAAATAGTGGAGAAGAACAGGGAAATACTACAGTATTATTCACTGAAATCCTGTCTTTATCTATTAAATTGTATTCCAATATATAATATCTACACTATAGAAAGCTATGAAATTGCTATCCCAATTTTTTTAAAATGTTTTAATTCAATAGGATTATTGAAAAGGTCAGCATTGCAATTCATTATTCTGAGCAAACACAACTAATAATTGTGCTCAAAAGCATGCCTGAATTTTCCTGGGATGAGGAAGAACCAACCTGTCTTGTCTAATATCTAAAAGTGGATGTATTTGTGTGTGTGTGCACATGCATATACAAGCAAATACCAAGAAAGTAGGCATACCTTTTTAACTTCCTGCATAATGGTAAGAAACCTTGGATTTTAAAAATGAGTATGGATGGACTCTGACAAAGGCTTAGGCCTCCAAATAAGAATGATTATTTCCAACTATGACAATTTAAACTGGTTTTATGCAAATGTGTTATACAAGCTCTACAGCCCTATGTTCCAAGAGTATTAGAGACAGAAAACTGTCATGTTACACTTATTTGCTAGGAAATATGACTGTGGATATTGTTGAAAACATCAGGGGTCAACTCAGCATTGTCTCATAAGCATAAGGGGGGTCCTTTCTAGTAAACGAATCTCTATTGTGCTTGTGGGATGTCACATGGGTCACCTGATTTCCACTTCCTTCTTCTTCTTGAGTTTGGGGGATTAACAACCTCCATTACTCTTTGGGCACACCTGCACAATGCAGCTCTTGTCCATTTCATCTTGCTTGCACGCAGATCTACCATGAATCTACTTAGATCTACCAGATCTACTGAATAAATGTAAGCTATCTCTATTTTTCTTCATCTAACTCAGGGCTTTCCAAAGTTTTCCTGCGGCGACACACCAACTGCCGTTGGTGTGTCGCCGCGGGAAAACCTGGAAGTGCCACCGTTGCGGCAACGCGCAAAAACCCGCAAGCGCTGCTGCCGCTTTCGGTTTTTGCGCGCCACCGTTGGTGTATCGCCGCGGGAAAACCCGGAATCGCTGATGATGATCAGCGCTTCCGGGTTGTGTGGCGACACACCAGACTGTGTGTGGTGACACACTTTTGTGTTGCGACACACAGTTTGGAAAGCTCTGATCTAATGCAGTGCTTTCCAAACTGCCGCCGTTGGCGACACACCAACGGCGGCAGTGGTGGTGGCGGGCGCAGCGGCGGCGCAGGGGGTGTGTGGCGGTGTGCACGGCGGCAGCGGCCTCGCTAAAATGCAGAAGCGCTGGTGGCACGCCACTGCCGTCATCGCTGCCACCGCCACCACACACACACACCACCGCTTCGCGACACACTAAACTGTGTGTTGCGACACACCAAAGTGTTGCGACACACCATTTGGAAAGCTATGAATTAGGGCAGTGCTTTCCAAACTGCCGCCGTTGGCAGCGTGCACGGCGGCGGTGGCAGTGGCCTCGCTAAAACATGGAAGTGCTGATGGTGCGCCGCTGCCGTCATCGTTGCCACCACCGTGCATGCCCCCACCACCGCTTTGCAACACACTAAACATTGTGGTGCGACACACAGTTTGGAAAGCTATGAACTTCAGTTTCATTTCTGCTGGCAATAAAGCTCAGAAGGTTAGATTAAGTAGAATTCTGCTCTCAAAGAAAGCCCACATTGGGACCACTAGTGGCACATCTAAATAATCTAAGCTGTCTGTTCTGAAACGCATTATATTAAATAACATCAACATCATTTCCAAGGTGCTTAAGAGAATGGAATACATCCAAAGCCTTTTCCTAATACATTCTATATACCTCTAGGAATTCCAACATGATGCCTACAGACACCAATATTCCCATTGATATCTTCATTAGCAATCTCCAGACTGCTGTAACTGGGCATCTGTTCCACAACAGCCATGATGTGAATGGACAAACTCCTATGGTAGCCATTTTGTGAGACCACTTACTGCATGGTATCAAAATTTCAAAGATACCCATTAGCCAAAATGTTTGGGGAACCCTGCAATATTTGTAGTGCCATTTTTATTACTTGTAAGTGGTCCACTGACTTACCTTCTTGTATTTTCTAGTCCTGGCTGTCTGAAAAGATTGGAGGGAAGAGTTGGCAGCTCAGCATGTTGGAACAAACTGCATATAATATCAAATTTAAATGTGAAGGGCGGATTTGAAAAAAAAAAATCTTATTTTTTCTTATTTTTCAATTCTTATTCTTTGCCAAATAAAAACCATTATTCTTTCAGGCATCAACATAATCCAAATTTCATGGAGCTTTTATGGAGATCTCAAGATTTCATAGAAATTGGATTTGTTACAGTTAAAGTTTGGCAGGATTAACAGCTATGCAAGGGAAGAATGCAACCTCTGGCACGAATATTAATTAAATGTAAATAGTCTTGATTGTCAAGTTGCACTGCTTAATGTCTTAAGTTAGACATGTACTAGACATAGTTACTCTAACCATGTATCTACAATCTGCATGAGGACAGTGAAGTCAATGTAAGATCACTGCACACAGCATTGGCTCTGCTTTTACATGTACTAAAAACCACATTGTCCTGTCCACTGTCATTGTGCTCTGGAAAGTAAGTATACAAACACAACCTTATACTTTTGAGATAAACTGTTCCATTTTCTAACACAAGAAAAAGTTGAAATCACAAATTATAGCCAAGTGCCACCCTTAAGCATCATTCTTGTCATCGTTTCAGCAAGCCATTTCAGATAATCTGCTATATAGTTTTCCTCTAAAACTTCTAGTGGCTTAAGTGCATAAATGTAATTGTAGAATTCAGTAATGCTTTGAGTAAATTTTGCAAAATATATTATATTTTTTATATGAGCAGTTGAGGGGCCCATCAAATTTTTCTACCACATTCCAACTGCTTCTTTGCAATTATAACAATATTTTCATATTTTATAAACCAATAAATAGGACTATGTTCTCTGTGCATAAATAGATGAGTGAACATGCATACTTAAACTAAATATTTTTTTTAATTAAGTAATTCCATATCATTAAAGTATGTTGACCTAACTTAGTCCATCTTCACCTAACAGGATCAATAATATGGAAGAGTAAATTTGCTTAGCTTCAGCTCTAAGCAAATAAGTACTGTTGAATTAGTCACTAAAATTATGCATTTATAACCAATGCTGACAGCTGGAATTATAGCTTTGGTGAGCTTGCTCCTGAAAATTTTTCATGCATGCAAGTTCACTGAAAAACGTTAAGTCCACAAAAAAGAAATGCTCCTCTTCTGAAAAGCTCCAGTTCAAATTGCTAAGAAGAGTTACTCACAAGCTTGCAAAATTCTGATCATCTCCATAGAAACAAAAATGGAAAATATATAGCAATGCTTAGAAAAGTAGTACATGGAACTCACTGGAATGTTTAATCTTGTCATAAGATCCTTAAGTAGGTCAATAGGAGCTGGAAAAAAATTGACAGCAAAGAAAGGCTAATGTCATGCAAATCACCTTGCCAAAGAAGTTGGTGTTTTCTCTCTTTGGGCCAAACTCCAGTCTCAGGAAGAAGTCAACGCTCCAGAAGCAGGGGAAGAGAGAATTTTTAACAGGACCAAACTAGTGGCAATTTAAAACAGAACAGTTTGAGATCAGTGTTTTTTGTTTTGTTTTGTTTTGTTTCCCTAGCACCAAAAAAAAAAATCCTTGGGGAAACTCTTTCTCCAAAAAGTCCAATGACCACTGATCATGTTCCATGGACATGGAATACTGACTGGTTATTGGATAGTGAAAAACTGTGAGTGGAGCAATGAAATGGAGCAATTGAAACAATGAAGTGAAACCTGTAACATTGTTTGTTTGTTTGTTTGTTTAACTCCTAACAACTAGCGACTCTGGGCAGTTCACAGATTAAAACATGCAGAACAATAGAATAACTCAATAATAAAAACAAATAACAAATGATGGCAACAGATGGAACAAACCAGACAATAACCAAAGCAAACCCACATTACCCAGAAGAGCCTTCAATCGTAGAACCAGGTTGTCAAGGTGGGGGCCATATCAGCAAGGGGGAACTTCGTTCCAGAGGGCAGGTGCTACAGCAGAGAAGTCGCCTTATTTAATTATTTATTACTTATTGCAGATTTACTGCATATTCAAACAACAAACTTATTTCCAAAGCATTGCTATTTCTGCAGACAAAAATGCATCACCCTAACTTTAGAAGGAAGTTTATCCAGGTTTGAGAGACACCAAAATGTACACAAGTTTTTAAAAAATGGATAGAAAGCTGAGTGCTAAATGAACTTGCTTAGTGACTGCAGCACATTTGAGGCTGAATTGCCTTATCATGGTAAATCATTATTTGTTTTACCAGTGGTTAGAAGAAATTATAATGACTGGATCTACATATCATGCTAAACCATACTTTTTCTGTTTGGTTTTTTTATGACTTGTTTTTAAACTTTAGGGTTGCTTGTGATTTGGTGGCTTATAAATTGAATAAACAATGCACCAAGTTTACAAACCACAATGGGTGGAATGCAGTGCATGAAATCAATCAATTTGGGACACTTAGTCTCAAGATATGGGTTTGTGAGGACCAGAAAACAAATGGGGGAATGTACTTTACATTCACACTTCACACTTAAAAAAAAAGAAAAACCTTATAAATATACAAATAAAATACATATACTTTTCTCCATTTTATGTAATTCAAATTAATGTATTTTTAAATAATATATTTAACTTGGAACATTTTAAATTTTGTTGATATCTGACTGTAAATGAAAAGGAGCAGCTGGGTCTTCAATTCTTCAGCAGCCACAAGAATGAGCAAATATGTGGAAAGCATACTGTAAAATCCCCTGCTTTCTTGACAGTTAAGTAGCTGGTAGCCGTTACCTTTTCCTTCTTATGCTACATAGAGAACGAAATAAAATGCATTCATTAAATATTTAGGAAACTGCTTTTACACCTCCACAAACCCCATCCATGGTCCTAAAGGGAATAAAAAGCTTCTAATCTAATTGAAAGAATTGAGAAAGGAAAATGTGGAATTCTAGATAGTTGATAGTTGAAATGTATGGATTTATACATTTATCTTCTTGGCAGCCCTTACAAACAAATCAGCACTGTATCCAATACTTTCTTAAATCAGGTTAGATACATTCTTTCATAGAATGATGGACAGGCAAAAGACTTGCTTCAGTCATTAAGGCAATCCTGTGTCCAGCTTAAGGGCCAACATTGGAAGAAGTGTGTGATACGAAAGTTCTTAGATCAACATTTTAAAAAAAATCATGCCACAATTCCTGAAAAATGTAAAACGAGTAAGCTGAAAAAAATGTAAAATGTAATCATGAATTCATAAAGAAATAATACTTTTACATTCTCAAAACATGTCATCAGACCTTTCCTAAATATGAAAACAATTCCTACAGGATTTCCACCTCTAAATACAGGAATTATGCTTTATTAATCTCAGTGGGTTAAAAAGAATTGCCATTCAAAAGCAACTATTCTCAACCTTCTGGGTGAGGTTTAATAATGAACTAGACATTCCTGAAAGAGCATGGATGGCATTGTGGCAGAGATCGGTAGCCAGATGGCGAATTCTGGCCAGTGGAGCCTCTCTGGGCAAGGAGAGACCATGAGATTGCCCACCTGCATTCTGGACAGCTGCTCCTAGTGAGGAGCCCGCGGGAATAGAGGTTTTTGTGGTCGACTTGTGAATTGAGCGGCTGGGAGTCAAGGGATTTCAATCTTGTTTACAGCCGCAATGCATCCTGCAATGGAGATAAGGTTCGCAAAACTCTCCCTTTCTTAACCACTATCGGATACAACCAATTTAAAGTTAAAGAGAGATCTTCAGATTGGCAGGATAAGGAAAAACCACTTAGTGAGTCCATCATCTTTCTGGATCAAAGAAAGTGGGGAAAAAGAGTTTTTTTAAAGGATTTTAAATTACTAGCAAAAAGCTTAACAAGGATTTGATGGAAGAAAGTTTAAACGGGGATCGTAATTTTGAAAGATTAATTTTTGATTAAAGTGCTTTTGAAAATATTGGAACTAAATAGATAAACAGACTGGACTTTCATGGGAATGCTATTTCTTTCATATTAAAGTACACAGACAATTGGTGGATTTTACAAAACGAAGAAGATAAAGATTATGAGACAGACTTTATGACTGTAACTACGGAGTGTCAAATGAGACTCAAGTATTATGGACATAGAAAGGCAAAACAGAAAAAAAGGGGGGGGAGCCTGCCTTTTATTTTTAATTGAGCTCTTTCGGAGCTTCTGAGGTGTGAGGCCTAGTGTTGTCATGTTGCTGCAAAATTTTCTTCTTGCACTTCCAAACTCTGCTTAATTGTTGTTTCAAAGTTTTGAATATTACAGTGTAGCACTCTTGAGTTGACAATGAAAATCCATGTGAATAAAACCATCCGCATCTCAAAAAACTGTAACCATGCATTTTCCTGCTGAAAATTCAAAAACCTCTTTTTAAATTTTTTTTCATAGGTTAAGTTTTCTGATAATATTCCATGGACTGACACTTCATTTCTGGTCATAATCATGAGCCCATATTTTGTTGACTACCATAATGCTGTGAAGAAATTCATTACCTTCATTCTCATTGTGTGACAATTGTTGCAAATTTCAACTCTCGAAGCCTTCATCTCTGCCATCAGCATGTAAGGAACCCATCTTGCACAAACCTTTCAATACCGAAGAAAATCAATAATGTCCACATGTTTCTGTGCAATGCCAAGCTAGAAAGCAGTTTCCTTTTGAGTGATCTGCTGATTGTCCTCAATCAGTTCATTATCCTTTCTCATGTGAAATTTGTTGGTTGCTGTCACAGGTCATCCACTTCATTCTTGATCATACAGATTAGCTCTTCCTGGTTCACCATCTTTACATCTTTTGGCCCACTGACACACAGTACTCACATCAACTTAGTCATTACCATAAACAACCTCCATTTGGTGGTGAGTTTTAGTTGGAGGGATTTCTTCAGCAATAAAAAAAATGTAATCATGGTACTTGGCTTACAACTCACAATACAGTAAATACTCACTGCAGTCTTCCATTTCACAAACAATAACAACACAGACTTTTGTCACAGCAACATCCTACCAATTGAAGTGAAAGAACACATACTGATCTGTGGCTTGAATCATGTCAACTGGATTTCTATTTTCTTAGTGGATACGTTTCACTCCTTATCCAAGGAGCTTCTTCAGTCTGAAGAAGCTCCTTGGATAAGGAGTGAAACGTATCCACTAAGAAAATAGAAATCCAGTTGACATGATTCAAGCCACAGACTGTTCCACCTGGATGACTGAGAACCTTCATAAACACATACTGATGAAAAGAACATGTCAGAGCCTCTAGTGTGTCAGTATTGCTATGTGTTGACCGTGTATAACACTGGTGGCATGACTTTTCATTCAACCCTTGTATGTTCATAAGAGCTCACCGCTCATTTCAGCAATGAATGCATGCAAGTTACTCTCTGACGTTTGGTGACAACCAACTTAGGAAACATAGAGTAAGGGGAAAATGACAGAAACACAAACCATGTATGTTTATACTATTCAGCAGTAAGGGGCTGCTGTGACCTAATCATATCTGTACACACCTGGCTGTGGACTCAAAGAGTTAATCCCATGAAAACAGTGCTTTTATTTGAATTAACCAGTAATACTTGCTTGAAAAAAATAATGAAAAGCAATCTCTTGTATCACAACATAGCAAACACTCAAGTGCAACATCCTAGTGGGGATTGAGTCTTCCCAAATGAGGAATATTAAAAAGAAACATTCCGCTAAGATGTAGGGCAGCATTCTAGGTCAGTGTGCCAAGAGGAGAGAAGAAAGTTATAGGCTAGACAACAGGGGTACTGTAATATCACTGTTTGCCAGTGGGTGTTGCTATGGTTACAGAGCTCATTAAAGGGTAAGATAGGAAAGCCGGCCTTTCAACAAGTGGATAGTGCACTGACAGAACAATGCAATCTATCCATGTGGGATTCATTGGTAACAGCTAGGGAGCTATCAGATTCTGTCACGGAGGGAAACAAAAAACTCTCTTTCACACCAACATTTCATTTCTTTAAACCTGTTCCTTTTTCTTTCCCTATAACAGTAGCAGCTTTGCAGCTTCATTAATAGTCACTTCAGGCTTTAATCTTACATTTCAATTTGCATATGTCACGAAGGAGGGAAGAAGGAGAAATGTCTTCTGAACAATAAAAACTGATTCAGTTCCTAGATCTGCATATCTACTACATGGAAGAATTTGTTCTGCTTAACCTTCTATCAGATTGCATATGTTTTTATTTTGTGCAGTTTTAGCTGTCAAATTCCCGCCCCCCTCCCCAATGCTCGCAACTCAGAACTGGTTTCCAGTAAGTGCACAAATGTAAATGTGGCATATGGCTTCCAAACCTCTTATTTTCCATTCTTTCCATCTTCTCTGCCTGTTCCTTTCAAGTACTGGAATTTATATGAGGTAATGCTGATGGGTGTCCTGCTGTCAAGACACAGACCTTTAAGGGTTATTGAAGGTGAGAAAGTCTTAACTCTCATTCCCAGACGCTTTTTCTAGCAGCATGCCCCACATCTTCTAACCTCTCTATCACACACAAGACCCAGGCTTTCTGACAGACAGTTCTAGCAGGAAGGTCTAAAGTGAAAAAGATCAAAAGATACAGGGTTGGGAGAGAAAAGTACAGTTGAATAATTTCATTATCAGCAAGATGACTGAGAAGTTGGAACATAAGAATAGAAAAATGGGAAGTAGTATGATCCCTTACTCAACAGATGTGAGCATGATGTATCACAGTGTTTCTCAACCTTGGCAACTTTAAGATGTGTGCACTTCAGCTCCCAGAATTCCCCAGCCAGCATGCTCACAGTCAAATCCATTCACAGCAGGCACACTCCTAACTGCAAAGTGTACAGCTGCTTTTGAATACTATACTTTATGGCAGTGTTTCCCAACATTGGCCATTCCCATGTATGTGGACTTTAAATTGCAGAATTCCACAGCCAGTGGAAGTGGACAGGATCCTCTGGACTGTAAATGCCACCACATGCCATCTAGACAACCCTAACCCTAAAACCACTAAAACTAAAACCATCCCAAAGAAAAAGAAATGCAAGAAAGCAAAGTGGCTGACTGATGAGGCTTTACAAATAGCTGAGGAAAGAAGGGAAGCAAAAGGCAAGGGAGAAAGGGAAAGATATAAACAACTGAATGCAGAATTCCAGAGAATAGCAAGGAGAGATAAGAAGGCCTTCTTAAATGAACAATGCAAAGAAATCGAGGAAAACAATAGAATGGGGAAGACTAGAGATCTCTTCAAGAAAATCGGAGATATCAAGGGAACGTTTTGTGCAAAGATGGGCATGATAAAGGACAAAAAAGGCAGGGACCTAACAGAAGCAGAAGAGATTAAGAAGAGGTGGCAAGAATACACAGAAGAACTATACAAGAAAGATCTTAATATCCCTGATAAATACGATGGTGTGGTCACTGACCTTGAGCCGGACATCCTAGAGAGTGAAGTCAAGTGGGCCTTAGGAAGCATTACTAACAACAAAGCTAGCGGAGAAGACAGTATCCCAGCTGAGCTATTTAAAATCCTAAAAGATGATGCTGTTAAAGTGCTGCACTCAATATGCCAACAAATTTGGAAAACTCAACAGTGGCCACAGGATTGGAAAAGGTCAGTTTACGTTCCAATTCCAAAGAAAGGCAATGCCAAAGAATGTTCAAACTACCGTACAATTGCGCTCATTTCACATGCCAGCAAGGTTATGCTCAAAATCCTACAAGCTAGGCTTCAGCAGTATGTGAACCGAGAACTACCAGAAGTGCAAGCTGGGTTTCGAAGAGGCAGAGGAACTAGAGATCAGATTGCCAACATTCGCTGGATCATGGAAAAAGCAAGAGAGTTCCAGAAAAACATCTACTTCTGCTTCATTGACTACGCTAAAGCCTTTGATTGTGTGGATCACAACAAACTGTGGCAAATTCTTAAAGAGATGGGAGTACCAGACCACCTTACCTGTCTCCTGAGAAACCTGTATGTGGGTCAAGAAGCAACAGTTAGAACCGGACATGGAACAACCGACTGGTTCAAAATTGGGAAAGGAGTACGACAAGGCTGTATATTATCACCCTGCTTATTTAACTTATATGCAGAGTACATCATGAGAAATGCCGGGCTGGATGAATCACAAGCCGGAGTTAAGATTGCCGGGAAAAATATCAACAACCTCAGATATGCAGACGATACCACCCTAATGGCAGAAAGTGAAGAGGAACTAAAGAGCCTCTTGATGAGGGTGAAAGAGGAGAGTGCAAAAGCTGGCTTGAAACTCAACATTAAAAAAACCCAGATCATGGCATCTGGTCCCATCACTTCCTGGCAAATAGAAGGGGAAGAAATGGAAGCAGTGAGAGATTTTATTTTCTTGGGCTCCAAGATCACCGCAGACGGTGACTGCAGCCATGAAATTAAAAGACGCTTGCTCCTTGGAAGGAAAGCTATGGCAAACCTAGACAGCATATTAAAAAGCAGAGACATCACCTTGCCGACAAAGGTCCGTATAGTTAAAGCTATGGTTTTTCCAGGGGCGTGGTGGCTCAGCGGGTAAGACGCCAGGCTTGTTGATCGGAAGATTGCAAGTTCGGAGGTTCGAATCCCTAGCCCTGCGTGCAGAGTGAGCTCCTGCACTTGCCCCAGCTCTTGCCAACCTAGCAATTCGAAAGCATGCAAATGCAAGTAGATAAATAGGTACCACTTCGGTGGGTAGGTAACAGCGTTCCGCGCGTGTCATGCGGCCACATGACCGTGGAAGCGTCTTTGGACAACGCTGGCTCTTTGGCTAACAAACGGAGATGAGCACCGGCCCCTAGAGTCGGACACGACTGCACAAATGTGCGGGGGGTACCTTTACCCTTTACCTATGGTTTTTCCAGTAGCAATGTATGGCTGTGAGAGTTGGACCATAAGGAAGGCTGAGCGCCAAAGAATTGATGCTTTCGAACTGTGGTGCTGGAGAAGACTCTTGACAGTCCCTTGGACTGCAAGGAGGTCAAACCAGTCAATCCTAAAGGAAATCAACCCTGACTGCTCATTGGAAGGACAGATGCTGAAGCTGAAGCTCAAATACTTTGGCCACCTAATGAGAAGAGAGGACTCACTGGAAAAGACCCTGATGCTGGGAAAGACTGAGGGCAAAAGGAGAAGGGGACGGCAGAGGATGAGATGGTTAGATAGCATCACCGATGTAATGAACATGAATTTGAGTAAACTCCGAGAGACAGTGGAGGACAGGAAGGCCTGGCGTGCTATGGTCCATGAGGTCACGAAGAGTCGGACACGACTGAACGACTGAACAACAACAACAACAAACCCTAAAACCACAGATGGGAATTCTGGGAGTTTAAGTCCACACACTTGGAGGTCATGAAGGTTGGGAAATGCTGCTTTATGGAAATGGGAACAAGACCTAGCAAGACTCAAACCACATGCTTCTCTCGTCCCTTCTGGCAAAGTTGTTAAGAGATGTTTTGAAACTTGTTGCTTCTGTTTTTTATTAGGCACAATTTCTCATTCTAAAAAACGAAAATCAATGTTGCTGATCTCCTTGCAACTGTACAGGATAACTAGGGAGAAGAAAAGCTTACTCCCATCAGGAAAATTATGAAGTTGTTCAAATCATCACCATCATCAAGATTTAGAGGCCATGTGATTCCAGAATGACTTCGGGTGGCTTACTACAATGCAATACAGTTTCCATGCCAAATGATCTAGTCAGTAAAAAGACAATTTGAAAATTGTTGTACTTTCAAGAATTTTCATATTGCAGAATTCTGTTTGCTGGGATTTGTAGTCTTTAGTAGATTAATTTGATAGGCTAACAGATTAAAATCAATTAAGTTGGTGCTTCTGATTAATTCAGGCAGAAAATTTACAAAAACAAGAGTAGATCACAAGAAGTCCACCAAAAATGTGCCTTTCTAAAATACACATTTTAAAAAACTTATCTATACAGATTTAGTTAACTCATAAATCATAGCATTAAGTCATAGGATTTAGTAAGAGAAGATCTCATTAAATTGGGCAATGGCTCCAATGTTTGCTTTTAAAAGACTGATGAACAGAGTTTAAATTTTTCAAATGCAATGTCCCTGGAAGCTATAAAATAAAGTAATGGAAGAAGCAAAAATGCAACAGCCGAATCTCCTGAAGTTTAAAGGAAATAATTAAAAATTATTTTTTCTAATTCTGCATATTTTAAAAAATCTAGAGTGCCTTATAAATAGGCTAACCATACGTCCCGTTTTGAACAGGACAGTCCCGTTTTTTAAGCATTTTTCAACCGTCCCGTCGTTTTCATAAAAATCTCAATTTTGTCCCGTTTTTCAAACCCGGCGGGAATGGTGCGGAAGGAGGATCTGAGCTGGAGCGTGGACCGGGGGCGGGGTTTGCAGGCGGGAGCCAAATACGTGGACCAGGGGGCGGGGTTTGCAGGCAGGAGCCAATTGCGTGGACCGGGGTGGGGTTTGCAGCCGGGAGCCAATCACACAGACTGGGGGGCAGGGACCCCTGTCTTTTTCATGATTACAGAATATTACATAAGACCCCGTCCCGTTTTGCCATCCTGAAATATGGTCAGCCTACTTATAAAAATCAGCATAAAATACCTCAATTTCAAGCAGCACTTCAAAAAAATTTTCATAACTGGGTAAATATTCAAATTGACACTGACTTTTTTAAATTTAAAATGATGAAAGCTAACTCAACCTCTGACTATATTTTGGGAAGAACTATTAGTCTGTTCTCACAATAAGAAAGAAGTTTAACTTATGGGCAATTAACCTAAAAGAAAAAAAAGTTCAGAAAATAAAATGAAGAACATAAATAAGATTCTCTGCCAAGAAAAGCAATCAGATGTCTTAATTTTTAGAAGTTTTGATTCCTATTGGAATGTTCTCTCTATCTTTTTATACAATGATATTTGCCTCCTGACATCCAGGATAAAAGAAAATACTAGTCACTTTGTACTTTCATATTGAAGTGAAAGGTTTATAGTTGAGAATAAATCACTTTTTTTTGTTCCGCCACTATTCCCACAAAAGCCACCACCATAGTTACTGCTTATTAGAAAATGATTTCAAATTCTAAAATACTCAGGGCATCAACAATTAATCTTAATTTACAGAGGCATTTTAATGTCAAAAGCTATTTTCTCCCACTTTCCACACTAAAAGAACCTGCTTTTTTAAATAGCCATCTCTTCCACGTAGGGGTAATCCACAAAGTTCTCAATCGGCCAGTCCCAAAGCAGGATGTATAGAAAGTAGAAATATAGAACTATTAAACAGAGGTTTCTCAGGTCACTTATGTATTATGGCAAAGAGTAAAGAGAGAAAACAAGAGCAAAACAGGACTCAACTTGCATATTATTACCATTTAGAAATAATTATACTTTAATAGAAATGCAGTACAACGGAGCTCTGCTAGATCAGTCCAAATGCTGATTTAGTCTATAGCATACTGCAGAGCTTTCCAAACTGTGTGTTGGGACACGTTAGTGTGTCGGCTGCAGTGTCTGGGTGTGTCACGGCTGCTGCTGCCTCCGAGCCCTGCCAGGATTCCGCGCAGGTCCTAGTGCCTGCCTTGTGCCTGGCTGCCTCCAAACCTGCTGTGATTCCGCACAGGTCCTAGTGCCTGCCTTGTGCCCTGCTGTAAGAGTGTGTTGCAAAATGATGCCCTGCTGTAAGAGTGTGTTGAGAAATGATGCCCTGCTGTAAGAGTGTCACCAACATGAAAAGTTTGGAAAGCTCTGGCATACTGACTCCTAGAGTCAACACATCCCAACAGGTCAACCAAGAAAAAAGTCCTCTAGCCTTATTGCACCCCAGCATCTGTTATCAAGATGCATGAGGAAGAGTGTAAGTGGTCAGTTGCTAAACTTGGATAAGAGACTTCAGGACTCTTGATCTCCCACTTTTAAAAAGGAAACAATTTTAAATTCAACAAGGAACAGTCTTTCAAACAGACATCTTCAACTTGGCCATTCTGGCTAGAAAATGATAGATATTTATTCTGGCTGGAGAACAATGGACATTTCGAAGATACCAGGTTGGAGAAAGCTGCAGTAAATCAAGAGTGGCTTTCCTAGTTAAAGGGTTAAAGAAAGCCTGATTTCCCAGATGCAAAAGAGAAATACACTGGTTACTAGTAGACTGGAATATCTTTCTTGCAAGAATTTATGGGAGATGGGCAGGGGAAGGCACAATACCAGATGGCACAAAAATGCAAAGCTTTTCCTGCTATAGCCTCAACATCTTCCTAGTTTTAAACCACATAATTTATCATACTCCAGCATGATTCATATTTTAGTTTTTTTTAAAAAAAAATTCAAAGTCAGCAGAAAGGGATTTGCCTCACCCTCAATTAGACTCTCATTACAGCAAGCAGTTTTATTATTAGCTTAATATTATGGTTACTAACCAAAGGTTCAGGCAGCACCAGTAGCCCATGAAAATACTGTTGCTGACCCTTGGTGCAGACATCAACATTATTTTTTTAACAAAAATGGCTATAATATCTGGAGTCTCCCAAACCATTTTAGTTTTCGGAGTTTTTAAAAATCAAAATAAGAACAAAATTTCTCCCCATCTCCCAGTGTTGTTAAATAAAACAAATAAAATGTACAACCGGGATAACCCAACATGGCAAAACAACAGAATCTACTGGAAAGCAGGCATACTGTGAGACAGTGCTAGAGACCAATTACATTTCTTTCCCCCATTCACCAGGAAACTTCTTATCTAATATGAGATACAAAACTACAGCAAGAAGTATGTACATAACTTGCTTCCTCTAGCTGTCAGAAATGATGAAGGACATCCTCAAACTGCAAAGGAAGATGACGATGGGAAGAACAAAAGATGGGAGAACTTGCTTATTCTACTTTGCAACCTCTTGCTGAATAGAGGTGGGCTGAGGGAATGGACTGTTAGGTATATATTTAGTTCTGTATTGGAGACTAAGTATATAGATTTGGAAGTTCTACTTTAGAAGAGTAGTTAAGCCAGAGCTTTCCAAACTTTTCATGTTGGTGACACACTTTTTAGACATGCATCATTTTGTGACACACTCTTACAGCAGGGCACAAGGCAGGCACTAGGACCTGCATGGAATCCTGGCAGGGCTCGGAGGCAGCAGCAGCAACAGCGACACACCCAGACACTGCAGCCGACACACTAACATGTCCCGACACACAGTTTGGAAAGCTCTGAGTTAAGTTCAATACAATTAATGAATCCAATGTGTATTCCAAGTGTCTCTTACTTCAGTCCCTCCATTTGTACTGCTGCTGAAAAAATTACTTTTCAGTAAATAATCATCACAAGTGAAAAGTGCAAATTAGTGTTCCGGTGTCAAATATTGGTGTTATACTCCCTCAGTTTTTTGTTTCAAATGGACACTCAGCATTCCATAACCAGTGGGTACATTCATTCTTAATCAGACTATGCTGTGTAAATTTGGGGTATGTCATCTGCTTTTTCCCCTCCCATATTTTTGCAAACCTGCTGACACATCCTCCCTTGTCAATGGATAATTCCATTTTCGCTATCAGATAAACAATCAGATAATTAGCTTGTTATTTATGTGTAGGATTTTGCAAAAAAGTGCAGAAGAGTGAATCAGTCTTCATTCCAACTCTCATCACATGGCAATCTGTTTTAAGTTTAGCAGCTCACAAGGCAAATCAGGCTTCCCACCCACCCCCTTTTCACAGCACCCAGCTCAAAGAGTAGGTTGCAAAGAATGCTTATCATTAAGCCATCAATGTCAAATGGAACAATTTATATCTGGTTCTACATGGTAGCTCTAGTATCACCCCTACTCTATATTTCCATCTGTAGACTTTAATAAATCTCAAACTGGTAGGGCTAACAGATCTGGGATGCAAAAATCTAGATGGTTGTTGGTTGGCAGCAAAGAGCCAGAGTCATTTGTATCTCATGCTGCCATATAATGTCCCAGAGCCAATTATTGCAAAGAAAATGCAGGGACTGGATACTATGACATATGGATCATGGGAAAGGGGAGGGAAGCAATACTGTTCAAAACATTAACAATTCCGACTAACCCTAGGTTGTAATATATGAATTTCATGCAACATTTATAATAAAAGTCCTCTTTGACAAAATGTAGCATGCAGGAAAACATTTGCACTAACAAAGCACCATGATTTTGAACTTCAATTGTAATGTTCATAATATGTTAACTGTCTCTTTCAGCTTCTTTCAGGAAATTATGTAATTATGAATTTATTAGTAATGGCCTCAATATTCAGTTAATCATCCTACAAAGTTCTTCCACAGTTTTTATCTTCTATTCTAGTTCTTCAGTGTCAATCACTATATTTTATGAGTATGATGTACAGTGGTGTGAGACTTGTAGGAGGAATCCATTAACTATCAAGGCAAGCCAAAAAAAAAGTAAGCAAAGTCAAATTGAGATATTGTTATTGCTGAGGCCTGAAATTCTCTATTTTAATCAGCTTTTAAAACCTAAGAAAAAACATGACAAATGACTAGAAAATGGATATTAAGATTGCCTTTGAAAAATGTAGCAATATTAAGTATAAGGTAAAACAAAAAGGGGGTGTGGTGGCTCAGCGGGTAAGACGCCAGGCTTGTCGATCAGAAGATCGCAAGTTTGGAGGTTCAAATCCCTAGCCCCGCGTGACGGAGTGAGCTCCCGCACTAGCCCCAGCTCTTGCCAACCTAGCAATTCAAAAGCATGCAAATGCAAGTAGATTAATAGGTACCACTTCGGTGGGTAGGTAACAGCGTTCCGCGTGCATCATGCTGGCCACATGACCGTGGAAACGTCTTCGGACAACACTGGCTCTTTGGCTAACAAACGGAGATGAGCACCGGCCCCTAGAGTCGGACACGACTGCACAAATGTGTGGGGGGAACCTTTACCTTTAACACAACTTACCTATTAGACCTTATCTGTTACTGCTAGTATAAACTATATAAATTTTCACAGAATGCACTGGAGGAGCCACCATTATGATTAACTACACGTAGTCTTTGACTTACGACCACAATTAGGACTGGAACTTCAGTCGCTAAGCGATGCGGTCATTAAGTGGAGCATCATGTGACCGTGCCCAATTTTACAACCTTTTTTGCCATGGTTCTTCAGCAAATCACATGGTCATTAAGCAAATCCATTTCCCCCATTGATTTTGCTTGTCGGAAGCTGGGTAGGGAGGTAACAAATGGCAATCACGTGGCCGCAAGATGCTGTATTGTATATACAGGCTGGTTGCCAAGTGACCAAATTTTGATCACGTGGCTGCAGGAATGCTGCGATGGTCGTTAAGTCCGAGGACCGGTCGTAAGTCACTTTTTCCAGTGCTGTCATAACTTTGAACAGTCGCTAAATGAATGGTCGTAAGTTGAGGACTACCTATACTGCTAATATCTATGGCCATTAAATTGATCGTATTTCTACAACCAGCTAGATAACAATATAGGCATGGAGAGAAGTTCTCTTGGGACTAGAGTTTAAGTGACTGAAAGAAGTTGTAGAAAGCAAAAAAAGAAAGGCATTGCTTAGATTTGTAAATTATCAACTGCAAGTCAATATTTGTCCTTTAGTACTTTATATTTGGAAATACCTGATTATCTTAATACTCAAAACCCAAAGGAGAAAAATTAAATAGCCTAAGTGTCTGCTGTGCCCAAAGTTAAGACAAGATAACCTATGCTGAAATAATATCAAACACATTACTGTAATTGTAGCAATCTGTGCCGGAAGCTGTTCTGCATGTTTGTGTACTTTATTCTGACAATGAGGAACTGGTCTGAGGCAGCCTCTCTCTACAAAGTTAAATAAGCTGAATGACAAGTCAGTGTTTCTCAACTTCAGCAACTTTAAGATGTACAGTTGCAATCAAAATTATTCAACCCCCATTGCAAAAATTTACAGACTTTCAGCTGTTTGCAATGAACAAATCAAACAAAAGCAATTTAAAAAGCTCAACACAACGAATGCTTCAAGTGGTTTTCCCAAATCCAACTGAAAATGCAACTTATAATGACTTCTCCAGTCTCAAAATTATTCAACCCCTTCATGGCAAGCATGTTCAATACATAGTAGAGCACCCTTTTGCTGTTGTTATGACCTGCTGCAAATGAGATGCATGGCCAGACACCAGCTTCTGGCAGCGTTCCTGAGGAATCTTAGCCCATTCCTCATGAGCAATGGCTGCCAGTTCAGTAATAATCAAGGTTGACTGTGTGTGAGAGGATGGATGTATGGGGTAAGGGACCCTTGTTTAAACCCAAGATTTCCCGAGGTTCAGGAGTGGAGGCTACTGGACTAGGAATCCCTGGGGGCCTTAGGGCGGGTTACCCAATTGAGGTGGTGATGGGTTGGGGATGCTACGGCGGGAACTGAAGGGCAGGCCATCTTCGGGGAAGACACCCCCGGTGTTTGTTACCGGTGGCGTGTTCCAGCCCTCCGAGTTCAAACCCAGGCACTAGACACCAGATCCTCGATAGCCCTGGTCTCCGGCTGCTGCTTTTGAATGCCAGGTCAGTGAATAACAAGGGCCCCCTCATATGTGACTTGCTCACAGAGGAGGGGGCAGACCTGGTGTGTATCACCGAGACCTGGCTGGGCCCAGAAGAGGGGGTAGCCCTTTCGGAAATCTGCCTTGCCGGGTTTCAGGTGTGGCACCAGCTGAGACACCAGGACAGGGGAGGAGGGGTGGCAGTTGTCATCCGAGAATCTATAGCCTTTAGGGCACTGCTCCGCAAGTGGTTGGTTGTGAGACCCTGTTCTTCAAGTTGGGTTCCCGAGAACAGTTGGGAGTGTTGCTGCTGTACCAGCCTCCCTGCTGCATAGCAACCTCCCTGCCTGAGCTGCTGGAGGTCATCTCGGGGTTGGCAGTAGAATTCCCCAGACTTATGGTTCTGGGGGACTTCAACTTGCTGTCCCTGGGACGTGCCTTGGGAGTGGCTCGGGAGTTCATGGCTCCCATGGCAGCCATGGGCCTGTCCCAGATAATCTGGGACCCAACTCAAGTCTCACCCCGGACTTGGTTTTCTTGTCTCAGCAGTGGCAATGTGATCTGAGGGGAGAGTTAGATCTATCCCCGTTGTTATGGTCAGACCACGCCCTGGTGGCCCTGAGATTCTCCTGTACCACCCCACTCTGCAGGGAGGCAGGACCCATTTGATTGGTCTGCCCCCAGCTACTTATGGACCCGATGAGGGAGCTGGGGGTTATACCTGAGGACCTGCTGCATGGTACAGTGGAGGTCCTGGCCGCAGCCTGGAATAGGGAGGTGACTGGGGCCTTGGACAGGATCACGCATGTGCGACCTCTCTTGCCACATTCAACCCGTCACTCCCCATGATTTACAGAGGAGTTGAGGGTTTTGAAGAGGGTTAAGAGACGTCTGGAGTGCCGCTGGAGAAAGATGAAGACTGAATCTGACCGAACACAATCTAGAGCCACTATTAAGGCCTACCTTGTGGCGGTAAGAGTGGCGAAACGTGAATATTTCTCCGCTCTTATTGCGTCTGCAGAATGCCACCCAATGGCCCTGTTTAAGATTACTAGATCTCTTTTGGGTCAGGTAGACTCAGTGACCCATTTACAAGGCCGTTTAGAAGAGTTTTTGGAGCATCTGCAGGATAAAATCGCTCAGATCCATTCTAAGTTGCACTCTAAGTGTGAGGCACAGTCTGGGGAGATGCCAGGGGAATGTACTTACCCTGTTATCTGGGAACGGTTTGATCCTGTCGGGCCTGACGAAGTGGACAGGATCCTCTGGACTGTAAATGCCACCACATGCCATCTAGACCCTTGCCCTTCCTGACTGGTAAAATCGGGCCGGGAGGTGACTTGTGGTTGGGTCCAGGTGATGGCTAATACTTCCTTTAGGGAGGAGGTATTTCCGGCTGCCTTTAAGGAGGCGCTGGTGCACCCCTCCTCAAGAAACCATCCCTGGACCCTACTATCCTGGACAATTTTCAGCCTGTCTCCCACCTTCCCTTTTTGGGAAAGGTAGTTGAGAAAGTGGTGGCGTTGCAACTCCAGAGAGTTCTGGAGGAAACGGATTATCTAGACCCCTTTGAGTCAGGTTTCATCTAGCGGGGTCCAGGAGGCGGGCCTTCTCTGCAGTGGCGCCCGCCCTTTGGAATATCTTGCTCCCGGAGCTGAGGCGGGTTTCCTCACTCTCGACTTTCCGGAAGAATTTCAAGACCTGGTTCTGCCGCCTTGCCTGGGATAGGAAGGTCAATAGCTCCTCCTGGGGGTGGCTGGTGCCGTAGTACCCACCCTATTATTTAAGACCTAGCCCTATTATTTAAGACCTCTCTATTATTTAAGACTTATTTATTGTATTTATACTGATTGTAATTTTATGTTTATATTTTTTAATTTGTGATTTTATTGTAAACCGCCCAGAGTCCCCTGGTTGGGGGAGACAGTACATGCTTAACTGTAGGCAGATGGGTGGTGATATAAATTTAAATAATAAATAAATAAAATATTTATTTTATTTATTATTTATTTATTATTTCAATTTATTCCCCGCCCATCTCCCTTGCAAGGGACTCTGGGCGGGTTACAACAATTGAAAAATATTCTTGGGTTTCCGTGCTGCAACTGACTTCTTCAAATCCCACCAGATTTCCTATGGGGTTCAAGTCAAGTGACTGTGATGGCCACTGTAGAATCTTCCAGGACTTCTTCTGCATCCAAGCCTTAGTGGAATTTGAGGTATGCTTGGGATCATTGTCCTGTTGGAAGGCCCAATGACGCCCAAGCTTCAGCTTCCTTACAGACGGCATGACATTTTCTCCTGGGATTTCCTGATACTTCAATGAATCCATCTTGCCTTCCACATGCTGCAGGTTTCCAGTGCCAGAGGATGCAAAGCAGCCCCAGAGCATCACCAACCACCACCATGCTTAACTGTAGGCAGAGTGTTCTTTTCAGCATATGCTTCATTCTTCTTCCTGCAGACATACCGCTGATCCATCAGGCCGAAAAGTTCCAGTTTTGTTTCATCACCCCACAGAATGAATGAATGAATGAATGAATGAATGAATGAATGAATGTATTTATTTATTTATTTATTTATTTGATATATCATTGCCCATCTCCCCCGAGGGGGACTCTGGGCAGTTTACAAGCAGAGTACAACACATTAAAATACAATTATAAATAGACTAAAATACATCTTAATTAACAATTTATAAATATAATAAATATAGTAAAATCCAAATGGCAGAATCTTCTTAAGTCCATGGGGAGGGCACTCCATGGCCACCCTAGGGCACTAGCCATCCCCAAGAGCGTACTTTCTCCATCCCGCCCCAAGCATATTGACACAACCAGGTTTTAAGCTTTTTCCGAAAGTCCAGGAGCGAGGGGGACTGTCTTATCTCCGGGGGAAGGATGTTCCATAGGGCAGGGGCTGCAGCAGAGAAGGCACGCTTCCGTGACCCCACTAGATGGAATTCTTTAACTGATGGGGTCCGTAGCATGCCCTCTTTGCATGTCCGGGTGGGATGGGATGATAAGATGGGGATGAGACGGTCCCTTAGGTAACCTGGTCCCATGCCATGTAGGGCTTTAAAGGTAATAACCAACACCTTGAATTGGACCTGGAAGCAAACTGGAACCCAGTGCAGCTTGCGCAGCAGAGGTGCTACATGTGTCCTCCTTGGGACATCCAGAATTGTCCGTGCGGCTGCGTTCTGGATCAGCTGTAGCTTCCGGATATTCTTCAAGAGTAGCCCCATGTACAGCGTGTTACAGTAGTCTATGTGGGAGATAACCAGGGCATGAGTGACCGTTCAAAGGGCCTCTCGATCCAGGAAGGGGCGTAACTGGCGCACAACACAAAGTTGAGAAAAGGCCCTCTTGGCCACGACTGCCACCTGCTCTTTGAGCAGGAGTTGTGAGTCCAAGAGGACCCCCAAGTTACGCACCGGGTCTGTCTGGGGCAGTGCAACCCCATCCAGCACTAGAGATGACAATTTCCCAGACGCTGAGGAGCCATTAATCCACAGCCACTCCGTCTTACCAGGTTTCAGTCGAAGCCTGTTTTTCCCCACCCAGGCCCCTACAGCCCCCAGGCACTTGGACAGGGTGGTCACTGCATCACTTACTTCACCTGGGATGGAGATGTATAATTGGGTATCATCGGCATACTGATGATACCTCACCCCATGGTGATGGATGATCTCACCCAGCGGTTTCATGTACATGTTAAAAAGGAGTGGAGTACTGAGCCTTGCGGGACCCCACAAAGAAGGGCCCATGGGCTGGATCTCTCGCTCCTAATCAACTCCGACTGGAACCGGCCTTGGAGGAAGGAGGTGAACCAGCGTAAAACCACACCGCCCACCCCCAACCCCCTGAGCCACTCCAGAAGGATACCGTGGTCGACGGTATCGAATGCCACTGAGAGGTCAAGAAGAGCGAGAATGGATGCACTGCTTTTTTTTTGTGCTTTTGGGTCAGTAGTGGTGTACGTCTTGGAGTTCTGGCCTGGAAACCTTCTGTGTTCAGTACGCGTTTTACTGTGCTCACTGAAACCTCAGTGCCTGTTGCCACCAAGTCTTGCTGCAGGTCTTTTGCAGTCACTCAAGGGTTTCTCTCAACCTGCCTTCTCAGAAATCTGGTTGCAGCCATTGACAGCTTCCTTTTTCTGCCCCATCCAGGTAGTGTAACCACTGTTCCTTTAACTTTGAACTTGCGAACTATGCTTCCAACGGTGTCTCTAGGTACATTCAGTGCCTTCACTATCTTTTTCTATCCTGTTCCTTGTTTGTGAAGGGCGATGATCTCTTCTCTTACCTTTTTGGACCATTCTTTTGACTTACCCATATTTCTAACATGCAATCAAACGTAACACTCAACAAACCGCTAGCCAGTTCAGGTATTTCATGTGTTCCAGCTCAAGCACACCTGGTGCAACTAATGAAGCCCTTGATTAGTTGCATCAGGTGTGCTTGAGACAACACCTGTTTTGCATACTATACTGTATGTGTGCTGTTGTGTCGGATTCTATTCAGGGGGTTGAATAATTTTGAGACTGGAGAAGTCATTATAAGTTGCAGTTTCAGTTGAATTTGGGGACACCACTTGAAGCATTCGTTGTGTTGAACTATTTGAATTGCTTTTTTTATTTGTTCATTGCAAACAGCTGAAAGTCTGTAAATTTTGACAATAAACCTGATTTGCAATGGGGGTTGAATAATTTCAATTGCAACTGGACTTCAACTTCCAGAATTCTGGGAGTTGAAGTCCACACATCTTAAAGTTGCTGAGGTTGAAAAATACTGACCTAAGTCTTCATACACAGCTGCTAGAACATTTATCATATAGCTATTAGTATTTTTGTTCTCAACCCACATTGTTTAATTTGCATTTCTTTTTAAATCCTAAAAACTCATTCTTGAACATGTATTAAAGATACTCTCTAGTGAGTTATTAGAAAGTACAAAAGCTGGGTTGCAGTTAAACCTCAAAAAGCCAAGATTATGGCAACCAGCTTGACTGATCACTGGCAAATAGATGGAGAAAAAGTGGAGGCAGTGACAGACTTTGTATTTCTAGGCACAAAGGTTACTGCAGACGCTGACTGCAGCCAGGAAATCAGAAGACGTCTACTTCTTGGGAGTAGAGCAATGGCAAATCTCGATAAAATAGTTAAGAGCAGAGACATCACACTGACAACAAAGGTCCGCATAGTTAAAGCAATGGTATTCCCCGTAGTAACCTATGGCTGCGAGAGCTGGACCATAAGGAAGGCTGAGCGAAGGAAGATAGATGCTTTTGAACTGTGGTGCTGGAGGAAAATTCTGAGAGTGCCTTGGACTGCTAGAAGATCAAACCAGTCAATACTCCAGGAAATAAAGCCAGACTGCTCACTTGAGGGAATGATATTAAAGGCAAAACTGAAGTACTTTGGCCACATAATGAGAAGACAGGATACCCTGGAGAAGAAGCTGATGCTAGGGAAAGTGGAAGGCAAAAGGAAGAGGGGCCGACCAAGGGCAAGATGGATGGATGGATGATATTCTGGAGGTGAAGGACTCAACCGTGGGGGAGCTGAGGATGGTGACGGCCGACAGGAAGCTCTGGCGTGGGCTGGTCCATGAAGTCACGAAGAGTCAGAACTGACTGAACGAATAAACAACAAAACTAGTGAGTTATTACAGTATTACCAAAGCAGAATAAGGGAAGAAATAGAGCACTATACTAGAATCATTTGGAGATTATACTCTAACACTCCTATGTATGTCTTTACAACCTGGTACCTTCCAGAAAGATTAGAATTGTAACTCCCAGAATTTCCTGGGAATTGTGATTTGTAGTTTCAGCACATGTGGAAGGCACAAGATGGGAAAAACCTGCTTTATGTTAGACAGTACACATAAAGACTAAGGACTGTCTAATTTATCTCTTCCCATACTGTAGTTCCCTCAATAATTCAAAACTGAGTATCTCAAACAATTGGTGGTAACCACCCATTTTTTTCATTATCAGGATATTTGTAATAAAACCTCTCATAATTTTCTAGCAAAAATCCTTATTTCACCATCTAATCATAACTGGAAGGTCTTTGTGAATCATTCTTTGCTATCCTTTTTGAATTATACATATGTGGCAGTTATCAGGCCTTCTGCCAAACCTGGCCAACTCCTCACACATCTACCTGGGCTTTAGCCAAGAACCTCTAAAAGCAGCTCCCAAAACAATTTTAAATAGAAGCAATAGGTTAGAAATGAAGGCTAAAAATGGATACTATAACAGAAAAATCCGACTGAATGAAAAGAGACAAAAATGTGAAAAACAGTATTGAAAAAGTAGAACAAGAGAAGGACAATTAAGATTTCATGTATATTTCAGGGAGAAATTTTGGCACTTATTTCACAGCATTCTTTTCTTCCAAATAAAAGCCAAACAGTCCAAATGCATGGGGTGGCTATTTTAGAAATAAATATTCAATGCAACTGAATAATTGTATGTGTAACTTTAATCAATGATAGAACTGTCAGCAAATGCTCCACAAAGCATAAACTTACAAAATACCATTCTGTCTCTTTATAACACCTACAGTCAACAAATCTCTTCATTCTAAGCCAATATTTAATGCTAGAAGTGCCCATCTCATGATCATAAGAGCAATTATGTTTTCTGACATTTGCTAACATGAGATCCATTCGCCACTGAGTGTAGAATGGACATTTTAGCAGTGTGGGGCGTGTAAAATGTTGAAGAAATATCTGCAAATAGTTCAGGAGGAGGGGGAAACTGCACTATAACTGAGATCAGAAATACTGGCTCTATTAGATTGGTTGTCTTTGTTCCACTCTCCTTTGCGATCAATTTCCAGATACTTCCAAGAAGGCTGCAAAATGTTTATCAATAGCTATGGCTTATAAAAGTAATTCAGTGCCTTCATACTATTTACTGTTTCAGGACTGTCTTATAACTTTTCTTTTTTATTCCTTCAATATATGTATATTATATCAGCAGTATTTGATGTATTTTTATGAATGGTCTTGGACCATAAACAATTAAACTGAACTAATACCAGAAGCAGAGCAGTAACAAGGGCAAGCAATTTAATCCAGACAATTTATTACTCGATCAAAAGGCAGATCAAATAATAGTAATTCAATCTATATTAAATTGAGTTACCAGAAATTTGACCAAACATTGAAAATACAAGGGAGAACTATCTAGACTGAAGTGGCAAACCTGAAGCCTGTGGGTCAGGGAGACACAGGAGAGCGGTGGGGGGAGCTTACTCACGGGAGGGAAGCGAGCACGAAGCTCGGAGGGCCTGGCCTTATTTCCCAAACGCCTCCGGAAAGCTCCGCTCTAGATTGGACTCATGTCTCTGGGATTCTTCAGGCACTATCAGTTTAGCAGGATTCTGTATGTAGGAAGCAATAAACACTAGAGACTAGATTCCAAGCCTCGGTGTGTTATTTCTGCACCTACACAGGACACTGTGGGTCTCATGCAGCCGCACGCCATGCACTCCCCAATGCCCAAAGATTGGTCTTCCAAATCTGGTGGCCAAATGACTAATTTTTGGTAGTAGGTCAACTGCACTCCCAAAATATGATTGGGTTGGTAGCAAACCATATTTATTCCCTATCATAAAACCCATCCCAAGCAAGGAAAAGTTGCACTGCCAACATTTGGGAATTTCAGCACCAAATTTGATGGCTCCCAGTTCCATCCTTTTAATATTGCAAAAAGCATAGACAAAACAAGATACAGAGCATGACTTACTGAATTCTTTCCAACCTCTTTCCCATCAGTAGTCATAAGAGTCCGCCCAGAATCCTGGTTGGGGGAGATGGGTGGTCATATAAATTTAAATAATAAATAAAAGGCATCTATTTTCTTCTGTATAACAAAGTAACATGTTGCATCTCTTCTACTATGTCACCTCTTAATGTGTTTGTGTATGTGTACACAGGGAAACACAGGTTGGCCTGCACATGATTCACTCTGGTTTATGTTAGAATGGAACAGACAACAGCATTCAGATCCATTGAAAGTTGGGTTGGAAAGAATAAAAAGCCAAAAAAATCTGCCCAGCTCTTTGTTACATCACTAGAAGATCAGGATGCAGAATTGTGGACTCCCAACCCCAGAAAAATATTCCACCAGTTTTAATTACTGCTGCTAGAACTATCTATGCCAAACACTGAAAAGAAGACTACATACCCACTATGGAAGAATGGACTATAAAAGTGATGGACTTAGCGCAGATGGCAAAATTGACTGATCAACTAAATGATAAGAATATGGAAGAATTTGAGTTTTGTTGGAGTCCTTTTTATAAATTTATAGAAAAGACACAAAAAATTCAATTGGAAAATTAATGTAAATAAGATAGATATAATGTTAGTTTATAAGCATGTAATTGAAATGTTGGGTGGGAAAGAAGGAAGTCACACTTTTTGTTTTATTATTCGTTGTGAAAAAAAAATTCTTTTTTTGGCAGATAGGTGAGTTGGTGATGGAGAAGGTAGAGTAGGAGGGGGAAGGAGGTTGAGTTAGAGAAGGTTAGAGGTTGAAGAGGAGGTAAAGGCAGAAGAGAAAGTTGGAGAGGAGAGAAGATGGAAGGGAAGTTGGAAATGGACGAGGAGGTAAAGTTTGTTGAATAGTAAGAGTTATAATTTCTTTGTTTTGAATGTGTTATGTCAAGTTATGTCAAGTTATGTCAAGTTATGTCATGTCATGTCATGTCATGTCATGTCATGTCATGTCATGTCATGTCATGCTATGCTATGCTATGCTATCTTACGTAATATTATGTAAAATAAAATTGAATATTTTAATTAAAAAAAATATTCCACCAGTGGCTTAATGTCATATATCTTTCAGCATTTATACCTACCCAGGAAAATATCAACAAGAGGCATGGTTTCACAAATTAGAGATAAATCTATTAATAGATACTTCTATTTAGTAGCCCTATTAAAAATCATAGAGATTCTATTTCATCTTCTAGATACTGGAAATAGTATGGTGCATAAGGAAATTTGCTCAGTATATGGCTCCAATTTATTTATTCATTTCTATTACCGCACCATCTCCCGCAAAGAACGATCATGCTACATGTTAGATTCTCTGGACTATTTTTACTTTCTAGCATGGATGGTGGTAACAGCTTGCTACAGAACAAGAAACTTATAAATAACTCCTTATAATTTAAGGAACTTACAAACTCCTTTTTAGCAATGGCCAGTATCCACTAGATAAGCTTCAGAAAAAACAGGAAGAATTCTGCATGTGCACATATGTATGAAATTGGTCTATTGTTGTTACCATCTGGATAGAATAATTAATTTGTAAAACATACTTGTCAAATAATCTGCTAATCAAATTGAAATGTATGTTAATATAGAAATTGGAATCCAGCCATTGCATATGATTTTCTAAATAAGAAGCCATCCAGTCATCAAATTTTAACTTTGAAATTGGGTGCACTTAATGAGGAGGACCAGTCATACTGAAGATCAAATTATCCAGTTTACAGGAGTCTTTATCCTTGACCCAGCACTTAAATAAATAATTCATAAGAATAATCCTGTATTTTCTCTCCAAATAGAAGAAAAGCTAGCTAGCTGCTAAAAAGAATAGTTTTTTTAGCAACTTATTTTATAATACAGGTAGTCCTCGCTTACTGACTGCTCGTTCAGAGACCATTTAAAATTACGATGGCACTGAAGGAGATTTATGACCAGTCCTCAAACTTGTGGCCATCGCAGTGTCCCTACAGTCACATGATCGCAATTCAGCCACCTGGCAACCAGTGTGCATTTATGACAGTCTCAGCATCCCGCAGTCATGTGATCACCAGTTGTGACCTTCACAGCCAGCTTCCAACTAGCAAAGTCAATGTGGAATCTGGCAGGAAGTTGCAAGTCACAGTCACGTGATGTCGCACTTAACGACCGTGAGTGATTCATTCCACAACTGCAGCTGGAACTACCGTCGTAAGTCAGGTGTGGTCACATGTTTCACTTTACGACTGCATCGCTTAGCGGCAGAGTTGCCAGTACCAATTGCAGTCGGTAAGTGAGGACTACCTGTAATCACAAAGGTGTCTATCTGTGGGAAAATCCCAACGATCTGCTTATGGGAGCAGGATATGGTATAAGGAAGAAGAGTTGTGCAAACTTTTTGAAAGAGGTGTTTCACAGTACATAGGAGTGCATATGAACCCTCTCTCCTTGAAACATTAAAGCAGCTACATCATTTTCCAGGATCAGGCAGCTGTTTCATAAACTGTACCTGCCTGTCTCCACACATGTGGCACTTCACTTTATTTTCTTCCTAGCAAAACAAAGTGGTTCTGTGTATAATGCAAGCAGCAATGAGCGCCTGGGAAAACATGTGGTTGCTCTAATGATTTGAAGAGAGGTGTTCCTGCTCCTCTGTCCTTTGAGGAAGGAAGTAACACAATGACACAATTCAGCTTCTGTGATCTGGGAAGTCTCTCTTGTCAGCATACCCACCTGTGGAACTGATTCTCAGGACTGAATGTAATACTTGACTCATATGATACTAGTGACTAAATAAAGCATTAATAAGCCCTAGAGTATATTTGTTTTATATGAATGTACCTAATGATTTGGTCAACATTAATTTTTTAAAAAGCATTGTGAGCAGGGTAGGATACATCAAGGGCTTACAGTATTTTTTTAATGAACACATTATCACAGTGCTTTCCAAACGGCCGCTGTTGGCGACACACCAACGGTGGCAGCGGCGCAGGGGCGCGCGCGTGCATGGCGGCGGTGTGGGGGGCGCGCAGCGGTGTGCACGGCGGCAGCGGCAGCCTCGCTAAAACGCAGAAGCGCTGATGGTGCACCACTGCCGTCGTTGCTGCCACCACCGTGCACACCGCCACCGCCGCGTGTGCCCCCACACCGCCGCTTTGCAACACACTAAACTGTGTGTTGCGACACACTAAAGTGTCACGACACACAGTTTGGAAAGCTATGCATTATCAGAATGGTTGTATCTTTCAGAGTTTGTATCCTTCAGAGTGCTTCAAGGATTCCTTTTTTACTCTGCAATATAAAGTATTATTTTTGCTCAAAATTAACAAACAATCTTATGGGAACAAGCAAGCCAATTAAGCAGGACAATTTCACAGAACTGGGGTATCCTGCAAAACGGATATTTCCTTTGAATGCAGAAATCCTGGGCTATCTAACTGAAAGCCTTCTAGAATAACTGCCCAGGGTCCCTCCTTGAGAGGGAGATGGGCGGGATATAAATATGATAAATAAATAAATAAAATAAATAAATAAATAAGTGAGGTAGCGCATATTATAAGGGACTCTATTTATGAAAGCAAACTTTGACAGAGTAGCATGCCTATGGCATCAAGACAGACTCTGCTTTGTGAAGTTATTTCAGCCAACTGTTAAACGTTTTAAGGCTCAAAGAAAGCGGTTGTGAAGCAGTGGTACAACTTTAAGATAGGACGGTGTTGCTTAGACTGTTTTTAATTCAAATGCCAATGGAAAGCCAATCAATATTTCAGATATCAAAATTCATGCACACATATCCACGATGCCATTCCTTTTCAGAGTAAGCAATGTTATGGAAAGCATAGAGCAGGCCTGCACAACATGCAGCCTGCCAAGCAGCCTTGTGCGGCCCGTCAATGTTTTTTCTAAAAAGTAGTACATTTAGAGCCACCGCCACACCGCTGCCGCCAGCTCCAGTGCTTCCACCACTCTGCTAGCCGTAGAACAGCTGATTGGCACTTTTGGTATTTGTGGCCCACAAGGATTTTGAATTCATCAATCTTGCCCTTTCCCCTCGACAGGTCATGCAGGCCTGGCATAGACAAAGAATGAGAAGAAATGAGCAAAAGGCAGGAAATGCGGGAAGTGGAAAGGAAGTCTATCTTGTTTATAGCAACACCATTTGTGGCACTTCCCCAAAGCTTTCTATGCTTTCATACCATCTTTGCACTGCTCCATACATCACCTTTTGTTCTTTAAACTTATCGCCTCTCTCTTTCTGAGGATCTCATCAATTCCATCAAAACATGCTTTTCTCAGACATTTTCTTCTCAACCCATTCCCGCTTCTTTCAGATCTGCATTCTGCAATTTGATCCTGTTCTTTCTATGTGACCAAACCACCACCATCACAGATTTCTTTCATGTTGGTCACTCACTTTTGTATTCAATCCACCTTCTAGAAGCATTCATTCCTTCTTGACCCCATCTTTTTCAGAAACACTCCTTAAGCAACCCATTCAACTTACTTCTATGTTTTACCTGACATGCCTAACTCTCACTTCCAAAATAGGCAAAAGTACTTGTACACAGCCATTTTTACTTCTTTCAACAAACATTCATTGCTAGCAACACAACACATAACCATTACCATTCTAACAGCATTTCCAAACTGTGGTAATCCTAGCAAAAAATATTAGATTACATTTTCTATATTTTATATGAAATAGTTATTGACTGCTTTTCAGCAATGTATCCTAATGTTCCATTCTACAGCACTACATTTTCTCAAGGAAAATGCTGATAAAAATCTTCCATTAGTCTTAAAACCACAAATTAAATTCTGGAGACTATTATAGCAAGGAAGTCCTGGGCTGCTTTCTGCTAGTTTAAAGAAACAGGAGACCACATAATGCTTAATTTTCCGTTTCAGCTTCATCTATTGCAAACACAGCAATCACCTCTAGGAAATAAAAGTAATGTCTAAATACGGGGGTATGGGGGGGGGGGAAGAGACATATCTGGCTTTGGACAAATTCCATGAATTCTGCACACAAACAAAAGTGAAAGATCACAATATTAAAAACGGAATCTTTCTCCAGACTGCTTCCTTCTCTCTTCCAACTGTGATGCACCAGTGATATCAGAAATATTCTCCAAGTCTGGATCAAGTATCTTCATTGATGTTTGTTTATATGCTATTTAGGATTATTGTAGTCCTCTTAGATAACCTATTCATCAACCAAGCCCAGGCAAATAGAAACATAAACGGCCAAGTTTGGCAGGGGGGTAGAATAGATGTCTCAAGTAAGAACAGAAACAGGAAAGCTGTAACTCTACCAGGACTGAATGAGTAATTTATGTAACAAAATTATCTATATATTATTCTTTGAAGAAATGAAGACACAACGCCTGCCTACATTTTTGCTGCCATTCATGTAAGGGACGTGATCTGGAAAATGTTTAAAGTTAGCTTTCGTCTTGGACACCCACATCAAGAACGAAGGAAAGGGGTCAAAATGATAGGGAGGAGAAGGAAGAAGAATTCCAAAACTTATTTTGAAATATTTACCATTTTGGTTACTAAGTAACAAGCAGATTCAGGAAGTTTCCTCTCTCACTTTTGTGTAAACTGAAGGAGAGAACCAATCCAGTAAGATTATTAAAATTGTATGTTCAATATATTTATACTGACAGTATACAGTGGCATTTCAGCATTTCTGTATATAAAAGTTATATGAACACTTTACAAATGATAAATGTTCACAATTTTATACTATGATATCACAGTGATAATTGCACATAAATAATATACAACTAACTTCATTTATTATGGATTATGCTAACTGCAGTGGAATTAGGGACGTGATTTTCCATTAAAAAGTGTGCCAATATATTCTTTGTGGGCATAGAGGAAAACCTTAGTAACATAAGAAATTTCAGAAATGAACCAGTCTGATTGTTAATTCATAGATTTAGAGGGCATCATCTCAACAAATCCTATATAATTCTTGGTTCTTGTTCTCTTATTCTTTTGGGCCACAGACTCATTATTAAACTTGGGAGAAGAGATAATTTGAAACCTCCCTGGCAGATCTTTTTTCCAACGGTTCCCAAGGAGAAGACATTTATGTTATGCCCCTACCAATCAGGCTGAACCTCGACTTTTCAGCAGAAGAATGAGGGCTGTGCAATGCTTGGGATCTAAAGGCAAAACATGAGCAAACGGGTACAAACAGAGCACCTGTGTGTAATTCCTTAAAGCAATTGTGCCTTTTCTCATTCTGCTGTAACAAATCTAGGGCATAAATCACATGCACACATAAAAGGTTAGAAATTAATCTAGGTTTCTTTGTTTACTATAAGATCGATATACATTATATTCAGAAACTTTTCTTTGACCAAATGGACAAAATCGTTTATAACATTTCAAAAATGATTTAGAATAATTGTTTTGGATATGCTCTTCATTAAAGTAGCACCCCCCCCCCCCCATTTTTCCATTTTATTTATCTATTTTTTCTTACAAACTGGAAACAACCCTATTTTTTCAGGCTTCAATGAGAATCTGAAAGAAAAAAACTGCTGCTATTTTGACAGTTGCATTATCTTTAACGAATTGGCTCCTTAAAGCTGCACCGCTTTTCGGTTCATGCATAAATTGAAGCAACCGCGTACATTTTTCAACTTTCTATCCTTTTTGCAGAAATC